>NW_021025015.1:1400837-1409214 GCF_004153795.1 Camellia sinensis
TTCACGACAACCTTCCACTGGGAAAGCACAGGCAACTCATTCATAAGTCAAAGCCAACCAAATGGCAATTAACCGAGGGACACGCTTTTCGTAAGGCACCTTCCACTAGGGAAGCGCAGGCAACTCGAAGGCGAGTCGAAGACAACCTAAAGGCATTTACCCGAGGGACTTGGAGGAATGCACCAGTGGAGTTCGCTGCACAGGCAGGAATTCGTCCAACTCGTACAAACCAAACACAACTCACGCGCCACGACATACACTATGCACCAGCCCCCCAAAACGAATCACCCCCAGAAGGTCTAAGAAGCCCGATGAATGCGCGAAAACATTTTGAGAAGCCGAGCAAGCACCGGTTAGCGCGAATGCAAATAACAAGCGCAACAGGCAACTTTCGAGGGACATACTTTTCGCAACAAGCTTCACTAGGAAAACATAGGCAACTTGTTTGAACGTCAAAGCCAACCGAATGGCAATTACCCGAGGGACACGCTTTTCGCAAGGCACCTTCCACTAGGGAAG
Organism: Camellia sinensis; assembly: GCF_004153795.1. Classification (NCBI taxonomy): domain Eukaryota; kingdom Viridiplantae; phylum Streptophyta; class Magnoliopsida; order Ericales; family Theaceae; genus Camellia; species Camellia sinensis. The sequence goes on from NW_021025015.1 coordinate 1,401,357, forward strand.
CGCAAGCAACCCAAAGGCGAGTCGAAGACAACCTAAAGGCGATCACCCGAGGGACATGGAGGAATGCACCACTGGAGTTCGTTGCACAGGCAGGGATCCGTCCAACTCGCACAAACCAAACACAATTCACGCGCCACGACGTAAACTATGCACTAGCTCCCCAAAACGAATCACCCCCCGAAGGACTAAGAAGCCCGACGAACGCGCGAAAATATTTAGAGAAGCCAAGCAAGCACCGGTTAACGCGAATGCAAATAACAAACGCAACAGGCAACTTTCGAGGGACATATTTCTCACAACAAGCTTCCACAAGGAAAGCGCAGGCAACTCGTTCGCACGCCAAAGCCAACCAAATGGCAATTTAACCGAGGTACATGCATTTCGTAAGGCAACTTGTACAATTACCCGAGGGACATGGCATGCTTGCCAAGGTCGTGGCTTGGCATGCTGCTGGCCAAGGCTGGGGCATGCCACGCTGCTGGACAAGGCCGCGGCAAGGCATGCTGATGGCCAAGGCTGTGGCATGGCATGCCATGCTGCTGGACGAGGCTGTGGCGTTGGCATGGCATGTTGCTGGCCAAGGCCGTCGCATGGCATGGCATCGCATGTTGCTGGCCAAGACCGTCGCATGGCATGGCATGGCATGCTGCTGCCCAAGGACTAGGCATGGCATGCTACTGCTGGCCAAGGTCGTGGCATGGCGTGCTACTGGCCAAGGCCGTGGCATGACATGTTAGCCAAGGTCGGGCATGGCATGCTACCGGCCAAGGCTTTGGCATGGCATGCTGCTAGCCAAGGCCGTGGCATGGCATGCTTGCTGGCTAAGGCCGGAGCATGGCATGCTGCTGGCCAAGGCCCTGGCATGGCATGCTGCTGCCCAAGGCCGTGGCATGACATGCTTGCCAAGGCTGGGGCATGGCATGCTGCTGGCCAAGGCCATGGCATGACATGCTGGCCAAGGCCGGGGCATGGCACGCTGCTGGCCAAGGCCGTGGCATGGCATGCTGCTGGCCAAGGCTGTGGCATGACATGCTGGCCAAGGCTGGGGCCTGGCTCGCTGCTGGCCAAGGCCGTGGCATGGCATGCTGGCCAAGGCCAGGGCATGGCACGTTGCTGGCCAAGGCCGTGGCATGGCATGCTACTAGCCAAGGCCGTGGCATGACAAGCTTGCCAAAGCCGGGGCATGGCATGCTGCTGGCCAAGGCCGTGGCATGACAAGCTTGCCAAAGCCGGGGCATGGCATGCTGCTGGCCAAGGCCGTGGCATGACAAGCTTGCCAAGGCCAGGGCATGGCATGCTGCTGGCCAAGGCTTTGGCATGCCATGTTGCTGGCCAAGGCTGTGGCATGGCATGCTGCTGGCCAAGGCCGGGGCATGACATGCTGGCCAAGGTCGGGGCATGGCATGCCGCTGGCCAAGGCCGTGGCATGACATGCTTGCCAAGGCCGGGGCATGGCATGCTGCTAGCCAAGGCTTTGGCATGCCATGTTGCTGGCCAAGGCTGTGGCACGGCATGCTAGCCTAGGCCAACGTGCCACCGCCACCACCGCGGGCCGCCACTCGACACATCCCGTGCTTGGCTATGTAGTTTCGATGCCACAAGCCAAGCGATGGCATGTGCCAAGCCCCCGCCTTGGCATAGGTGTTGCTTGTGGCCTGGCCATGCTGGCCAGCCTTAAGGGAGGTGCCCCCCCCTTAACGTTTTTTTGCAAGAATTTTCAACATAAAAGTTGAAGGAAATAATTGAAGACACCATAAAAAAAATTAAAAAAAAAATATTTGGCCACCGGAATATTTTATTTTAATTTATTTCAATTTTAATACTTAAAAAATAATAAAAATTACTAAAAATAGTCAAAAAATTCTAGAAAAATTCCAACAATTATAAGATGAGGCACTAGTAATTATAGTAATTTTTTTAATTATTTTTTTATTTTTTATTTATTTTACTACAATTTTTATGAGTAAATAAATAATTAAAAAACCCGACGAACGTGCAAAAACTCTTAGAGAAACCGAGCAATAATCGGATAGCTCGAATGCAAATAACAAACGCAACAGGCAAATTCCAAGGGACATACATTTCGAAACTAGCTTCCACTGGGAAAGCACTAGCAACTTCTTCGCAAGTCAAAGGCAACCAAATGGCTATTACCCGGGGGACATGCATTTCGCAGGGCAACTTATACGTAAGTCAGAGCCAAACCAAATGGCAATTACTCGAGGGACAGGATTGCATGCCAAGGGCGACGCATGCAGTGTTCTTGGCCAAGGCCATGCCACGCCACGCTGCGGGACAAGGCCGTGGCAAGACATGCAGCTGGCCTTGGCCTTGGCATGGCATGCCGCTGGCTTCGGCTGGGCAGCCTTGGCCTTGGCATGGCATGTTGCTAGCTTTGGATGGGCTGCCTTGGCCTTGGCCTTGGCATGGCTTGCCGCTGGCCTTGGCCTTGGCATGGCATGCTACTGGCTTTAGTTGGGCTGCCTTGGCCATGGCATGGCATATTGCTGGCCTTGGCCTTGGCATGGCATGCTGCTGGCTTTGGCTGGGCTGCCGTGGCCTTGGCATGGCATGCTGCTGGCCTTGGCCTTGGCATGGCATGCTGTTGGCTTTGGCTGGGCTGCCTTGGCCATCGCACGGCATGATGCTGGCCTTGGCCATGGCATGCTGCTGGCTTTGGCTGGGCTGCCTTGGCCGTGGCTTGGCACGCTGCTGGCCTTGGCCTTGGCATGGCATGCTGCTTGCTTTGGCTGGGCTGCCTTGGCCATGGCATTGCATGCTGCTGGCCTTGGCCTTTGCATGGCATGCCGCTGGCTTTGGCTGGGCAGCCTTGGCCTTGGCATGGCATGCTCCTGGCCTTGGCCTTGGCATGGCATGCTGCTGGCTTTGGCTGAGCTGCCTTGGCCTTTACATGGCATGCTGCTGGCCTTAACCATGGCATGGCATGGCATGCTGCTGGCTTTGGCTGGGCAACCTTGGCCTTGGCATGGCATGCTGCTGGCTTTGGCAGGGCTGCCTTGGCCTTGGCAGGGCTGCCTTGGCCTTGGCATGGCTGCCTTGGCCTTGGCATGGCATACTGCTGGCCTTGGCCTTCGCATGGCATGCTCCTGGCTTTGGTTGGGCTGCCTTGGCCATTGCATGGCATGCTGCTGGCCTTGGCCATGGCATGGCATGATGCTGGCTTGGGTTGGCTAGCCTTGGCCTTGGCATAGCATGATGCTGGCCTTGGCCTTGGCATGGAATACTGCTGGCTTCGGCTGGGCTGCCTTGGCCTTGCCATGGCATGCTGCTGGCCTTAGCGTTGGCATGACATGCTGCTGTCTTTGGCTGGGCTGCCTTGGCCGTGGCATGGCATGCTGCTGGCCTTCACCATGGCATACTGCTGGCTTTGGCTGGGATGCCTTGGTCGTGGCATGGCATGCTGCTTTTCTTGGCCTTGGCATTGCATGCGGCTGGCTTTGGCTGGGCTTGGCATGCAGCTGGCCTTGGCCTTGGCATGGCATGACGCTGGCTTTGCCTGGGCTACCTTGGCCGGGGCATGCCATACTGCTGGCCTTGGCCTTGGCAGGGCATGCTGCTTGCTTTGGCGGGGCTGCCTTGGTCGTGGCATGGCATGCTGCTGGCCTTGGCCTTGGCATGGCATTCTGCTGGCTTTGGCTGCGCTGCCACGGCCTTGGCATGGCATGCTGCTGGCCTTGGCCTTAGCATGGCATGCTGCTGGCCTTGGCCTTGGCATGGCATGCTGCTGGCTTCTGCTGGGCTGCCTTGGCCGTGGCATGGCACGCTGTTGTCCTTGGCCTTGGCATGGCATGTTGTTGGCCTTGGCTGAGCTGCCTTGGCCTTTGCATGGCATGCTACGGGCCTTGTCCTTGGCATGGCATGTTGATGGCTTTGGCTGGGCTGCCTTGGCCTCGGCGTGGCATGCTGTTGGCCTTGGCCTTTGCATGGCATGCTGCTGGCTTTGGCTGGGCTGCCTTGGCCTTGGCATGGCATGCTGCTGGCCTTGGCCGTGGCATGGCATGCTGCTGGCTTTGGCTGGGCTGCCTTGGCCGTGGCATGGCATCCAGCGGGCCTTGGCCATGGCATGCTGCTGGCTTTGGCTGGGCTGCCTTGGCTGTGGCAAGGCATGCTGCTGGCCTTAGCCTTCGCATGGCATGCTGCTGGCTTCGGCTGGGCTGCCTTGGCCTTGCCATGGCATGCTGCTGGCCTTAGCCTTCGCATGACATGCTGCTTTCTTTGGCTGGGCCGCCTTTGGCCGTGGCATGGCATGCTGTTGGCCTTGGCCATGGCATGCTGCTGGCTTTGGCTGGGCTGCCTTGGTCGTGGCATGGCATGCTGCTAGTCTTGGCCTTGGCATGGCATGCGGCTGGCTTTGGCTGGGCTTGGCATGCTGCTGGCCTTGGCCTTGGCATGGCATGACGCTGGCTTTGCTTGGGCTGCCTTGGTCGGGGCATGCCATGCTACTGGCCTTGGCCATGGCAGGGCATGCTGCTTGCTTTGGCGGGGCTGCCTTGGTCGTGGCATGGCATGCTGCTTACCTTGGCCTTGGCATGGCATGCGGTTGGCTTTGGCTGGGCTGCCTTGGCCATGGCATGGCATGCTGCTGGCCTTGGCCATGGCATGCTGCTGGCTTTGGCTGGGCTGCCTTGGCCGTGGCATGGCATGATGCTGGCCTTGGCCTTCGTATGGCATGCTGCTGGCTTTGGATGCGCTGCCACGGCCTTGGCATGGCATGCTGCTGGCCTTGGCCTTGGCATGGCATGCTGCTGGCCTTGGCCTTGGCATGGCATGCTGCTGGCTTTGGCTGGGCTGCCTTGGCCCTGGCATGCCATGCTACTGGCCTTGGCCTTGGCATGGCATGCTGCTAGCCTTGGATGAGCTGCCTTGGCCTTTGCATGGCATGCTGCAGGCCTTGTCCTTGGCATGGCATGTTGATGGCTTTGGCTGGGCTGCCTTGGTCTTGGCGCGGCATGCTGCTAGCCTTAGCCTTGGCAAGGCATGCTGCTGGCTTTGGCTGGGCTGCCTTGGACTTGGCATGGCATGCTGCTGGCCTTGGCCGTGGCATGGCATGCTGCTGGCTTTGGCTGGACTGCCTTGGCCATGGCATGGCATGCTGCTGGCCTTGGCCAAGGCATGCTGCTGGCCTTGGCCAAGGCATGCTGCTGGCCTTGGTCATCGCATGCTGCTGGCTTTGGCTGGGCTGCCTTGGCTGTGGCAAGGCATGCTGCTGGCCTTAGCCTTGGCATGGCATGCTGCTGGCTTTGGTTGGGCTGCCTTGGCCTTGGCATGGCATGCTGCTGGCCTTGGCCTTGGCATGGCATGCCGCTGGCTTTAGCTGCGCTGCCTTGGCTGTGGCATGCCATGTCGCTGGCCTTGGCCTTGGCAGGGCTGCCTTGGTCGTGGCATGGCATGCTGCTGGCTTTACCAGGACTGCCTTGGTCGTGGCATGGCATGCTGCTGACCTTGGCCTTGGCATGGCATGCTGCTGGCCTTGGCCTTGGCATGGCATGCCGCTGGCTTTGGCTGGGCTGCCTTGCCCATGGCATGGCATGCTGCTGGCCCTGGCATTGGCATGGCATGCTGCTTGGTTTGGTTGGGCTGCCTTGGCCGTGGCATGGCATGTTACTGGCCTTAGCTGTGGCATGGCATGCTGCTGGCCTTGGCCTTGGCATGGCATGCTGCTGGCTTCTGCTGGGTGGCCTTGGCCTTGCCATGGCATGCTTCTGGCCTTGGCCTTGGCAGGGCATGCTGCTGGCATTTGCTTGGCTGCCTTGGCCGTGGCATGGCATGCTGCTGGCCTTGGCCTTCGCATGGCATGCTGCTAGCTTTGGCTGGGCTGCCTTCGCTGTGGCATGCCGGCCTTGGCCTTGGCATGGCATGCTGCTGGCTTGGGCTGGGCTGCCTGGGCCGTGGCATGGCATGCTGTTGGCCTTGGCCTAGGCATGGCATGCAGCTGGCTTGGGCTGCGCTGCCTTGGTCCTGGCTTGGCATGCTGCAGGCCTTGGCCTTGGCGTGGCATGCTGCTGGCTTTGGCTGGGCTGCCTTAGCCGTGGCATGCCATGCTGCCGGCTTTGGCTGGGCTGCCTTGGCCGTGGCATGCCATGCTGCTGGCCTTAGCCTTGTGTCACGCCCTGACAATTTATACGACACAAGGCGCAGCGTGGGCGATATGCTGAAGGCACAGGAAGGTTCCGAAATGAGGGCAACCAACCTAGAGTATGCTGGAAGACTCTAGAACATGGTAGAAAGGTCCGGAGTGGCCTGGAAGATTCTGGAATGTGAAGAGCCTTGGAGTGTCCAGCAGAGCCTGGATGGGTCTGGAACATCCTAGATTGTCTTGGAGAAGCCTACCCTGTACTACACTAGTGTGGAGAGTTCTAGATCGTAGTAGATACGGTAGTTGTCCTAGATAGTTGTATGGTGTACATGGCAACGTCTGGCGACGAAGGGAACGTCCCCAGGGCTCTCAACGAAGGACTCGATGGTGGCATTGGAGGCACGACTCAAGGAGATGATGGGGAGTGTGGAAGAACGGTTCACTAGGCTTGAGGATGCGCTAGTTGGCCCTGGTAAGCCCACATCTCATATCAGTGACTTTTTCTCCTATTTTGCTAGTATGGTTGCTAGGTTGGAGGAGCTGGAGGAGAAGGTAACCCAACAGAAGGCCCTGGAAGCAAGAGTAGCTAGCTTGGAGTTAGAGTTGGAGTTGTACAAGAAGGCCATCGTAGCTGGCAATGGAGGGAATTTGGCTCCAGCCAGGGGGAAGGTTCGTGCGCCTAAGAGCTATGAGGGTGCGAGGGGTGCCCGAGAAAGCCGTGCCAAAGGTGGGAGGCAGTCGCCTCAGACCCCCGAGGATGAGCACAGCGAGGGCGAGGCCCAGAAGAGACGGGAACGCCGAGGGAAGGGGCAATGCACCGGATCTCCGAGGAAGGGGGCGCAGCTTGAGTGTTTCCTGTGCAACAGACCGCACATGGTGAGAAACTGCACGAAGAAGAAGAAACAGCTGAGTGCCATAGAAAGGAAGGGAAAGAAGGAGGCGGGGGACTCCGAGAGTGAAGACCCTTCAGAGAAGGTGGCCCAGCTGGGGATCATCCAACTTCTTGGGACAATATCCCAGAAGAGTGGGGAGATGCACATCCAAAAGAAGGATGAGCGGTGCGCGGAGGTGAAGGCTAAGGGGGAAACTTCACAAGCGCAGGAGAAGAGAGGTGCCACTCTAAGGTTTGAGTGCACCGACGAGGCTAAGAGGCTGGGCTTGAAGAGGAAAGGGCGGCTCGAGTGTTTCCTGTGCAACGGACCGCACATGGTGAAGGACTGCCGGGAGAGTAAGGCACTTGCAGAGATGCAGCAGAGTAGGTTGCTTGGCAAGGGCAAAGAGAAAGCACTTGGTAGAAGGGTTCCGGAATGAGGGAGACCAACCTAGAGTATGCTGGAAGACTCTAGAACGTGGTAGAAGGGTCCGGAGTGGCCTGGAAGATTCCGGAATGTGGAAGAACCTTGGAGTGTCCAGCAGAGTTTGGATGGGTCTGGAACATCCTAGAATGTCCTGAAGAAGCCTACCATGTACTACACTAGTGTGGAGAGTTCTAGATTGTAGTAGATAGGGTAGTTGTCCTAGATAGTTCTATGGAATGTTCTAGATAAGAGTTTGTAGCCCTTGGATCAAAGTGATCCTAGCCATCCATTGAGGAGGGGTATGGCTATATAAGGGTGAGGGATCTCATTTGTTAGGAACGTAGAGACCTAGAGATCCAAGAGAGCTCTAAGAGTGAAGCACTTGTGAGTGTGAGTGTGAGAGCCTTGTAAGCTTTGTACACGACTATACTTGTAAAAGTTAACTTGTATAGTGAAGGCATTC
>NW_021025015.1:1427266-1442266 GCF_004153795.1 Camellia sinensis
AGAAAATATTTATATTTTACTACCACACCCATTAATTATTGTTATCAATATTATTAATTATTATTTACTTGAATTTATTTAATAATAATTATCACATACAACCATAATACTAATATAAAATTTAAGGGAACAACTAATGTTAAATGAGGGTACCAAAAAATCATCGGAGCTTCATTTTTATTACAAAATATAATTGACTAAAAATGCCGATATTAATATAAAAAATATCATTAAAAAGTTTGTGATGTGTCTATTTTTTTTTTTTTATTTTTTTACCAGCCCCACATCTAAGACTTTGCAAAAGCTATTTCTGAATATGGCATATTTTTGAAAATTGTAAACAACTATAGGCACATGGCAGAGTAAGAAATATTAATTACCAAAGGAGTATAAAGTACAGAAAATACTATGAGATACGTTATGTAACCAAAATATTTAAAGATCACTTGTTTGAACAAATTAATATTTAAGTAGCAAAACTGAGATTATTGTAAACAAAAAATAACTAATAACCACGTACCGAACAGAATAGAACCAGAAGTCACGAGAATGATGTCAGAACAGAAATAACGATTTCAAGAAGTGGCTCGTACGGATTATAGAGGTGGGTCCACAATAATGTAGCACTTATCTCCTGCACAGCACCCTTGCTCCGCATAAAACAGAGTGTCAATGCATCCTGACAGACAAAGGCCTACAATATGTGACCAAACAGAAGCCAATGGTTATTTAATCTTCCCATACGTGACTCCCGTGGGTGTACTTACAAAACATAATTGTTATAAGGTCATAGTCAAATATTCTTTAAAAATTAAACAAACATAATCCCCATTTTTGGGGAGTTTTTCATTTAACAAATAGGGTTCAGAAATTAAAAATGCCCAACGGTAAACCCCGGGGAAAATTAATATAACTTAATATAATTTATAAAACATAACTTGTATAAAATTAAATTATAGCAAATCAGAAAACTATATGTAAAATATATTATGGTAACTCAATGTTATAATATAACTCACCCTAATATACCCTTAGCTTTCTTTACTAACACAACCTCCTATATACCGTACATCATTCCTCTCTTTTCTTTTCTTCTCACTGATTTCCAAGTAATTCCATGGCTTGTTGATTATTCGCTCCATTTTATAGGAATTAAGAGCGCTCTGTGGCCACACGTGAAGCAGATCTTGCGATCCAAATTCCTTTTTCATAATTCACCCAGATTGCATTCATTAAAAACCGTTAGATGTTAAAACTTATCTAAATAAATGATTTAAGATAATACATCTTCGACTTAGTTTTTTAATTATAACTTACAAATAAAATTAATCCCTAATTATTACACTATATCATATATCAATAGAAAATTAATTATTTATTTACTACCACACCCATTATATTGTTATCAATATTATTATTTATTAATTATATTATTAATTATTATATTATTATATTAATTTATTATAATTATATTAATAAATAATATGAATAATAAAATAATACTATAAAAATGTAAGGGACAACTTAAATTTTCGATTGTTACCAAAAACTTTAGGGAAGGCCTACCTTTCTCGGACTGTCCATTTGGAACGCCATGTGTGACCTAATACCTTTGAGTCCATTCCCATTCGTCTAGTGTTTGATCCTTTGCAGGTTGATCTTGTCCTTTCCTTTTTCTGGGCGTCAAAACTTAGATTGGTTAGGGAATTTACTGTAATATCGAAGGTGTTGATGATATAGGACTATCTTTCAAATCTTGGGTTCGGTCTAAAGAGATTTTGTCAACCAGGGACCCTTACCACTTCTTTCCTAAGCATTGGCCCAGTTCTTCACTCTCGGTTCCCATTCTTTGTTTGCCCCGATTGTGACTTCAATGAGGTGGCCACTGCATTGTGTGGTACACCCCGTACCTAGATTCCAAGGGCTTTAATCAAGCAGCATGAGCTTCTTCCCAAGTATCGATTGCTGAATCTCATTGTTTGTGCCAATCTTATTGTCACTACCCATAGCTCTGAAATAAACCAAGAGCAAGGTTATGCCCTATATTGCATTGATCACCAATTGTTCATTAACCTTGCCACCCTTATTCTTCGCAAAATGATTGCCATTCTTGGGAACAAACAATTAGCGTTGCTGCCACGCCCCAAACTCGTCCCTAAAAGTTCGGGCATGACCCATACAGAAACGGACACTTAACCTACTATACGTAATATATGGGGCCTTGGCGGAAGCACTAAAATTTAACATAATAACAAACTCCATTGAGCTACCTCTAATATGCCAGGATCACATGCGTCATATACATTATAATAACCAGTCACAGGCCAAAATTATACTGTGAGCATCAGTCATATAGATATACATATACAGCCCCGGCCCTAAGATTGGGCATATGCAAAAACATTGAAGTCATGTACATTTAACCTTAAATGAGTAATCAAAAAAAAAACAAGACCATGTCTTAGTAAAGCTTCACAAAACTGGGTGATCTCGCTTAGTGCCTGGACTCGTAAAGGTTGACAAAAGGGGACGAACGTCCTGGTTGGTTACCTACAGGAACAGACATATGGAGGGTGAGCCAAGCTCAGTGAATAGTAATACATAAATAAAATACTGCTTAACTTGAAACATTGTATAATAGAAATACACATGGATTCGTAACATCTCAATATTTATTGAACCATAAATTGTGTCTAATATGCTTTGGAAATAAGTGAGGATAGACATACGAACTAAATGCAACTTTTCAAATGTTCCTGAAAATGGGTCTCCGCTCGAGCGGACCATGCAATTTCTGAAATTCTACAATGCCAAGTAAAGTTCCAACCTGGTATTCAAAGCTTCAAACATGTACTTTTGTATACTAATGCAGCATTCACAATGCGAGTCTGAATCTGTTCTTATTCATTATAGACTTAGATCTTATCATGAAACATATTGGCTTGAATATAATGGTTTGGATTAATATCCTTGTATAATGTGGCACAAACCCTTAATCATGGTGGCACGAGGCCCATTAACATAGTGGCGCAAGGCCCTTAGATACTTACCAAGCTTCAAAACATATACTTACTAAGCTTCAAAACATCTACCTATCAATCTTTAAACATATGCTTACCAAACTTTAAAACATATACTTATCAATCTTTAAAACATATGCTTATCAAACTTTAAAACATATACTTATCAATCTTTAAAACATATGCTTATCAAACTTTAAAACATATACTTACCAATCTTTAAAACATATGCTTATCAAACTTTAAAACATATACTTATCAATCTTTAAAACATATGCTTATCAAACTTTAAAACATATACTTAAGCATACAATGCAAAGTCCACATGATTTGTCTGAGTCTGTTTCACTTTATAGGCCCTTTCTTGAAACATATCAGCTTGAACATAATGGTTGGCGTAAAGCCCTTGAATGGTGTGGCATAAGCCCTTAAACATTGGCATAAAGCCCTTGAAAGGTGGCATAAAGCCCTTGAACATTGGCATAAAGCCCTTGGAAGGTGGCATAAAGCCCTTGCAAATTGGCATTAAGAATGCCCTTGTAAATTGGCGATACGAATGCCCTTGTAAATTCTTGTATGAACTCAAGAGGTGTCTCACACGGGTTCTAGCGGTGACTCACAATGTAGCACTTAGTCCCGTGTAGCACTTTGTTTCATAACGTAGTTACTTCCATCGTATGGCCAAAGGACCATAATCTTAAAGAATGAAAACACTTCATTTTTCCTCCTTTCTTTATATACACACATCAAAACATAACGTAATTACATATCGTGTGTAAACAAGGTGTTAATGACAATCATTAGCTATATATATGAAGCAGATAATGGTATTACTACTCACAGTGCTATAACGGAGTGCTTGTCCTTCTCAGGTTATGCCCTACACATGTAAACAACTTATACATTAAGGGCATCAAACACAAATTCCAGAAATACTAGAGGGTTAAGCACGTAAAACAGAGCAAACAATATTTTGCAGCATGAAGTTTCAAACCTACTTCTCCAACTCAATATATATATATAAAAGATTACTAGTCTTACAAAATACATTATGGAATTTATACCCATTCCTCTTCTATTCAAAGAAAGAAAGGATTTTTTTTATGAACATTTCCATGTTCCCCAAAACTCCTTAAATTTCTAGTGTTTCCACTAAAAACCAAACATTTTCCCATCCCCATAAGAAATCCTATTAAATCATTCTCTTGATTTAATAATTAAGCAAGCCCACAAATATTTAGTAAAATGATTTGAGATTAAACCCATTCCTGAAAACTTCACATTTTAGGTCACAAAAATTAATATCAACATAGTCAATACCATCCCACATAATCATCACAATTCAACATATCTCAAAAGGAATTCTTAAATTCCATTTCAACATTCCATAATCGAATTTATATCATCCACATTATCAATAAATCTTTTCCCCCAAATTTCCCCTTTATTAAAACATAATTCACAATGCATTTAACAAAGCTCAATCGCAAAGTTTAAACATATTTTCAAACATAACCAAATTCCAATTAAATTTGAACATATCTAATTCAACCTACCACTTTCATGATTCAACTATCAATTTGGGCCAAATCATGGATTATCATCAAAAATCAACCTAGGGTTTCTAAGAAATCTACAAATTTCAAATAAAATTTTAAATCTTCTTAACCCATTACTTTATATTTCAAATCTTCCCATTTATTAGGCACCCTAGGTCCATAACCCATAAACCATACTCTAAACCCCATAATAGAATCCTAACATACCTCAAAAATTTCGAAATTCCATTCGGTAGAAAGTGGTGATCTCCTCTTATTCTCCATCCTTGATGCAAGATCCATGGTTGATTTGTTGAGAAAAGTGGAGGAAAGCAAGGTTTTGGGAGCTAGGGTTTCGAACATGGAAGAGGGAAGAAGAAGAGAGGAAAAGAAAATCTAAGAAATGACTCAAAAATCACGTTTTTGAGCTGCTGCCCCGCACATCGCCGCACGTGCGCTGCATTTCCCGCACGTGCGGTCCTGCTGCCAGCACAGATATGAAAACTTCAAACAGGCGTAACTCTCTCATCTGGACTCCGTTTAAGGTCATTCTTGTGTCCAAATTGTAGCCCCGAAAATAAGCTTTCCAATGGTTCTAACCTCACATCCAAATTCTAAATGTGGAAAAAGAAAAGGGCAAAAGAGTAACAGCTGATCGTGGGCGATTTGGTCGAATTAAAGTTTTTGGTCCAATCTTACCTCACCATCATATTACCACCACAATCAATACCCAAAAATAAAATAGGGAGGTTCCAAATACACTAATAAAAATGCCACAGATATAAATCACTTTTCACAGAAAGCAAGTAAATACACAGAATAACAGATCAAAAATATACTAGAAACAGATATGAGGGTCGGGTTATTACACTAATGCATGAGAAATGGCAGGTAAACAACATAATTATATATTTGCCATCATGAAAGAGGGTCCAAATATGTGTCCGAGTGTTTAAACCCTAATGCATGAGATATGGAAAGTAAACATCATAATTACATATTTGCCGTCAAGCAAAAGGGTCAGAATAAGTGTCCAAGTGTTCGAACCCCAATGCATGATTAATGGAAAGTAAACACCATAATTACATGTCTGCCATCATGCGAGAGGGTCTGAATAAGTGTCCAAGTGTTTGAACCCAAATGTATGAGAAGTGGCTAGTAAACACTATAATTACATATCTGTCATCATGCAAGAGGATCCGAATACGTTTCCGTGAGTTTAAATCCTAATGCATGAGAAATGGCAAGTGAACACCACAATTACTTATCAGCCATCATGCAAGAGGGTCCGAATAAGTGTCCGCGTGTTCGAATGCTAATGCATGAGAATTGGCATGTAAACACCATAACTACATATCTGCCATCATGTACGAGGGTCTGAATAAGATTCCGAGTGTTTAAACCCTAATGCATGAGAAATGGAAAATAAACACCATAATTACATATCTGCCATCATGCAAGAGGGTCTGAATACGTGTCCGAGTGTTCGAATCCTAATGCACGAGAAACGGAAAGTAAACACCACAACTAAATATCTGCCATCATGCAAAAGGGTCCGAATAAGTATTCGAGTGTTCGAATGCTAACGCATGAGAAAAGGCAAGTAAACACCATAACTACATATCTGTCATCTTGCAAGAGGGTCCCAATAAGTTTCTAACTGTTTAAACCTTAATGCATGAGAAATGGCAAGTAAACACCATAATTACATATCTGCCATCATGAAAGAGGGTCAGAATAAGTGTCCGAGTGTTTAAACCATAATGCATGAGAAATGGCAAGTAAACACCATCATTACATATCTGTCATCATGCAAGAGGGTCTGAATAAGTGTCCAAGTGTTTGAACCCAAATGTATGAGAAGTGGCTAGTAAACACCATAATTACTATTCACCCAAAAAAAAACACCATAATTACATATCTACCATCATGCAAGAGGATTCGAATACGTTTCCGTGTGTTTAAATCCTAATGCATGAGAAATGGCAAGTGAACACCATAATTACATATCAGCCATCATGCAAGAGGGTCTGAATAAGTGTCCGAGTGTTTGAACGCTAATGCATGAGAAATGGCATGTAAACACCATAACTACATATCTGCTATCATGCACGAGGGTCTGCATAAGTTTCCAAGTGTTTAAACCCAAATGCATGAGAAATGGCAAATAAACACCATAATTACATATCTGCCATCATGCAAGAGGGTCTGAATACGTGTCCGAGTGTTCCAATCCTAATGCACGAGAAACGGCAAGTAAACACCGTAATTACATATCTGCCATCATCCAAGAGGGTCCGAATAAGTGTCAGAGTGTTCGAACGCTAAAGCAAAAGAAATAGCCACTAAACACCATAATTACATATCTGCCATCATGTATGAGGATCCGAATAAGTTTCGGAGTGTTTAAACCCTAATGCAGGAGAAATGGCAAATAAACACCATAATTACATTTCTGCCACCATGGAAAAGGGTCCGAATAAGTGTCCGAGTGTTCGAACGGTAATGCATGAGAAATGGAAAGTAAACACCATAACTACATACCTGCCATCATGCAAGAGGGTTCGAATAAGTGTTCGATTGTTTAAACCCTAATGCATGAGATATGGAAAGTAAACACCATAACTACATATCTTGCATCATGCAAGAGGGTCCGAATAAGTGTTTGATTGTTTAAACCCTAATGCGTGAGAAATGGCAGGTAAACAACATAATTATATATCTGCCATCATGCAAGATTGTCCAAATATGTGTCCGAGTGTTTAAACCCTAATGCATGAGATATGGAAAGTAAACATCATAATTACATATTTGCCGTCAAGCAAAAGGGTCAGAATAAGTGTCCAAGTGTTCGAACCCCAATGCATGATTAATGGAAAGTAAACACCATAATTACATGTCTGCCATCATGCGAGAGGGTCTGAATAAGTGTCCAAGTGTTTGAACCCAAATGTATGAGAAGTGGCTAGTAAACACTATAATTACATATCTGCCATCATGCAAGAGGATCCGAATACGTTTCCGTGAGTTTAAATCCTAATGCATGAGAAATGGCAAGTGAACACCACAATTACATATCAGCCATCATGCAAGAGGGTCCGAATAAGTGTCCGAGTGTTCGAACTCTAATGCATGAGAAATGGCATGTAAACACCATAACTACATATCTGCCATCATGCACGAGGGTCTGAATAAGTTTCCGAGTGTTTAAACCGTAATGCATGAGAAATGGCAAATAAACACATAATTACATATCTGCCATCATGAAAGAGGGTCTGAATACATGTCCGAGTGTTCCAATCCTAATGCACGAGAAACGGCAAGTAAACACCATAATTACATATCTGCCATCATCCAAGAGGGTCCGAAAAAGTATCCGAGTGTTCGAACGCTAAAGCAAGAGAAATGGCCACTAAATACCATAATTACATATCTGTCATCATGCAGGAGGGTCCGAATAAGTTTCAGAGTGTTTAAACCCTAATGCAGGAGAAATGGCAAATAAACACCATAATTACATATCTGCCATCATGAAAGAGGGTCCGAATAAGTGTCCGAGTGTTTAAACCCTAATGCATGAGAAATGGCAAGTAAACACCATAATTACATATCTGTCATCATGCAAGAGGGTTTGAATAAGTGTCCAAGTGTTTCAACCCAAATGTATGAGAAGTGGCTAGTAAACACCATAATTACTGTTCACCCCAAAAAAAAAAACACCATAATTACATATCTGCCATCATGCAGGAGGATTCAAATACGTTTCCGTGTGTTTAAATCCTAATGCATGAGAAATGGCAAGTGAACAACATAATTACATATCAGCCATCATGCAAGAGGGTCCGAATAAGTGTCCGAGTGTTCAAACGCTAATGCATGAGAAATGGCATGTAAACACCATAACTACATATTTGCCATCAAGCACGAGGGTCTGAATAAGTTTCCGAGTGTTTAAACCCTAATGCATGAGAAATGGCAAATAAACAACATAATTACATATCTGCCATCATGGAAGAGGGTCTGAATACGTGTCCGAGTGTTCGAATCCTAATGCACGAGAAATGGCAAGTAAACACGATAATTACATATATGCCATCTTCCAAGAGAGTCCGAATAAGTGTCTGAGTGTTCGAACGCTAAAGCAAGAGAAATGGCCACTAAACACCATAATTACATATCTGCCATCATGCACGAGGGTCTGAATAAGTTTCGGAGTGTTTAAACCCTAATGCAGGAGAAATGGCAAGTAAACACCATAATTACATATCTGCCATCATGGAAAAGGGTCCGAATAAGTGCCCGAGTGTTCGAACGGTAATGCAGAAGAAATGGAAAGTAAACACCATAACTACATATCTGCCATCATGCAAGAGGGTCCGAATAAGTGTTCGATTGTTTAAACCCTAATGCATGAGAAATGCCAGGTAAACAACATAATTATATATCTGCCATCATGCAAGAGGGTCCAAATAAGTGTCCGAGTGTTTAAACCCTAATGCATGAGATATGGAAAGTAAACATCATTATTCACCCAAAAAAAAAGAAGTAAACATCGAAATTACATATTTGCCATCAAGCAAAAGGGTCAGAATAAGTGTCCAAGTGTTCGAACCCCAATGCATGATTAACGGAAAGTAAACACCATAATTACATATCTGCCATCATGCAAAAGGGTCCGAATAAGTGTACGATTGTTCGAACGCTAATGCATGAGAAATGGCAAGTAAACACCATAATTACATATCTACCATCATGCAAGAGGGTCCGAATAAGCGTCCGAGTGTTCGAACGCTAATGCATGATAAATGGCAGGTAAACACTATAACTACATATCTGCCATCATGCAAGAGGGTCCGAATAAGTGTCCTATTGTTTAAACCCTAATGCATGAGAAATGACTGGTAAACAACATAATTATATATCTACCATCATGCAAGAGGGTCTGAATACGTGTCCGAGTGTTTAAACCCTAATGCACAAGAAATGGAAAGCAAACACCAGAATTACATATCTGCCATCAAGCTAGAGGGTCTGAATAAGTGTCAGAGTGTTCGAACCGTAATGCGTAAGAAATGCAAAGTAAACACCATAATTACATATCTGCCATCAAGCAAGAGGGTCCGAATACGTGTCCGAGTGTTAAAATCCTAATGCCTAAGAAATGGCAAGTAAACACCATAACTACATATCTGCCATCATGCAAGAGGATCCGAATAAGTGTCCGCGTGTTTTGACCCTAATGCATGAGAAATGGCAAGTAAACACCGTAATTACATATCTGCAATCGTGCAACAGAGTCTGAATAAGTGTCTGTGTGATCGAACGCTAATGCATGAGAAATGGCAAGTAAACACTATAATTACATATCTGCCATCATGCTAGTGGACCCGAATAGGTGTCCGCGTGTTTAAAACCTAATGCAAGACAAATGGCAAGTAAACACCATAATTACGTATCTAGCATCATGCAAGAGGGTCTAAATAAGTGTCCCAGTGTTTGAACCCTAATGTATGAGAAATGGCAACTAAACACCGTAATTACATATTTGCCATCATGCAAGAGGATCCGAATACGTGTCCTTGTGTTTAAATCCTATTGCACAAGAAATGGCAAGTAAACACCACAATTTAATATCTGCCATCATGCAAGAGGGTCCGAATAAGTGTTCGATTGCTCGAACACTAATGCATGAGAAATGGCAA
Source organism: Camellia sinensis (assembly GCF_004153795.1). Classification (NCBI taxonomy): domain Eukaryota; kingdom Viridiplantae; phylum Streptophyta; class Magnoliopsida; order Ericales; family Theaceae; genus Camellia; species Camellia sinensis. Next base: position 1,437,527 of record NW_021025015.1, read on the forward strand.
GTAAACACCATAACTACATATCTGCCATCTTGCAAGAGGGTCCGAATATGTTTCCGAGTGTTTAAACCCCAATGCAAGAGAAATTGCGAGTAAACACCATAATTACATATCTGCCATCGTGCAAGGGGTCCGAATAAGTGTCCAAGTGTTTAAACCCCAATGCAAGAGAAATGGCGAGTAAACACCAGAATTACATATTTGCCATCATGCAAGAGGGTCCGAATAAGTGTCCAAGTGTTCGAACGGTAAAGCATGAGAAATGGCAAATAAACACCATAACTACATATCTGCCATCATGCAAGAGGGTCCGAATAAGTGTCCGGTTGTTTAAACCCTAATGCATAAGAAGTGGCAGGCAAACAACATAATTATATATCTACCATCTTGCGAGATGGTCTGAATAAGTGTCCGAGTGTTTAAACCCTAATGCAGGAGAAATGGAAAGTAAGCATCATATTTACATATCTGCCATCAAGCTTGCGGGTCCGAATAAGTGTCTGAGTGTTCGAACCCTAGTGCATGAGAAATGGAATGTAAACACCATAATTACATATCTGTCATCGTACAAGAGGGTCTGAATACATGTCCGAGTGTTTAAACCCTAATGCATGAGAAATGGCAAGTAAAAACCATAACTACATATCTGCCATCATGCAAGAGGGTCCGAATAAGTGTCCGCGTGTTTGAACCCTAATGCATGAGAAATGGCAAGTAAACACCATAATTACATATCTGCCATCATGCAAGAGGGTCCGAATAAGTGTCTGAGTGTTCGAATGGTAATGCCTGTGAAATGGCAAATAAACACCATAATTACATATCTGACATCATGCCAAAGGGCCTGAATAGGTGTCCGCGTATTTAAACCCAAATGCATGAGAAATGGCAAGTAAACACCATAATTACATATCAGCCATGCAAGAGGGTCTGAATAAGTGTCCGAGTGTTCGAACCCTAATATGTGAGAAATGGCTACTAAACACCATAATTACATATTTGCCATCATGCAAAGGGATCCAAATATGTGTCCGTGTGTTTAAACACTAATGCACAAGAAATGGCAAGTAGCACCACAATTACATATCTGCCATCATGCAAGAGGGTCCGAATAAGTGTTCAATTGTTCGAATGCTAAAGCATGAGAAATGGCCGGTGAACAACATAATTATATATCTGCCATCATGCAAGAGGGTCCAAATAAGTGTCCGAGTGTTTAAACACTAATGCATGAGAAATGGCAAGTAAACACTATAACTACATATCTGCCATCATGCAAGAAGATCCGAATAAGTGTCCGCGTGTTTTAACCCTAATGCATGTGAAATGGCAGTAAACACCATAATTACATATCTGCCATCGTGCAAGAGGGTCCGAATAACTGTCTGTGTGTTCGAACGCTAATGCATGAGAAATGGCCAGTCAACACCATAACTACATATCTGCCATCTTGCAAGAGGGTCCGAATTAGTTTCCGACTGTTTAAACCTTAATGCATGAGAAAAGGGAAGTAAACACCATAATTACATATCTGCCATCATGCAAGAGGGTCCGAATACGTGTCCGAGTGTTTAAACCCTAATGCTTGGGAAATGGCAAGTAAACACCATAATTACATATCTGCCATCATGCAAGGGAGTCTGCAAAAGTGTCCGACTATTTAAGCCCTAATGCACGAGAAACGGCAAGTAAACACCATAATTACATATCTGCCATCATGCAAGAGGGTCTGAATAGGTGTCCAAGTGTTCGAACCCTAATGCATGATAAATGGCAAGTAAGCACCATAATTACATATCTGCCCTCGTGGAAGAGTGTCCGAATAAGTGTCTGAGTGTTCAAACCCCGATCCGAGAGAAATGGATTAAAAATCTATTAAGACGCATAAATGGAATTTATTAAGACGCATAAATTCAATGAAACTGCATTTTTATTTAATCATAAAAATTTACATAAATATTGTCCCATCGCCAATTTTTTACATAATATGAAAGCTCGTCGAGTACAATGGTCAGTGCGAGACAATAGTTTACAGGGCTAATAATCCCAAAGCTGTATAATTTGGTCCTCATCCTGCGTGCAATAAGCTGGGTAAATACAGTCTCCGACAGGCTTCTGCAACCAGGGGCTGTCAGCCACGTATACATTGTCGCTGTAAACGTCCGGATTCCCAATGCTTTCCGGAGGTTGTAGTTGAATAGGCATCGTATCTTGTAGACCCCCTCGTTGCCCGGTCTGGAGAGGTCTATTGCTTTGAACCACATCGGGTTCATCAAAGTGTCGTAAAAGACCCCTGACAGCGTCCTCTCTCTCCAATGTATGTGGTTCGATACATCCGTTGACGTGGAATAACGAGCACCCGCATTGGAAGTGGAATATCTTCCTGCGTTGGGCCTTCTTCTTTGCATTACGATGGCTCTTCTTGATTGGCTCTGGCGAACAGGGGCTCGTTGAGTGTGTAGAATTCTGCGTTTCGGATCGTCCACGCTTTGAGCCCGGCGTGTTCATGTTTGTCCAAATACTCTTTGTAGCTGGAGACTTCTCCGGGGTTGCATAATATAATACTTGGAATCCCGCCCGTTATTTTGTTTGGGCGGGCATATTTACAATTTGAAAAAAAGTCCCGTTGCGCTCCAATAAACTCGCGCCAATGTTTCAAATATTATGGGGCCACATCATCAATTATGTTGTAGAAAGCGTCATTCTTGTGGTCCCTTAGGTCGATGTGGCCTGAATAATAATTATGTGGTCCCAAAGACCGGGCCCAACATGTTTTCCCAATTCTAGATGGGCCTTCAATTATAATGAATTTGGTTTATAAGGCTTATTTTGGGCCAATTTTGAGCCCAAAATTGAGTGGGCCCCTAACGTCCTTTGGGGGCGGGTCTGAAGAGGTGGCGCATTCCTTGCCGCGTGGCAAGTCACACGGTGAAGACGGTTCGTCAAAACCATTTATAAGCAAATGGAAAGTTGACGTCGTTTCGGATTCGAAGAATGGACATTTAAAGATTTAAATGTGGGTTTCCTTTTAATGGGTTGTCCCACATTGAAACTTTAATAGAGCTTTTTTGTGTATATAAGCTCTAGACTACAACACTTGGGTTGGGCCCCAAGGGGCACCCCAAGTTTGTAGAAGGGAGGAGTTATGAACAAAGTGAATCTTGACCCAAACCACCACACACGCGCACGCCACCGCCACCGTCCGTCCGGCCGTGCCGTGTACGATTATGGGTCGAGTCGGTTCTAATATTAATTTATTTGGATCTTTTCCAAAATTTCTTGCTGGAAAAATTAATTTAAATTTTGTAATTCGAATTTGAATTTGAATTCAAATTCTTGTCCAATAGTTGTGCTTCCTTCTGTCCAAATTTCCTACAGTAACTGCCGTGTATCTGTTCAAACTGCCACTACATCTATTTGAAATTCAAATATAAATCTGTCCAATTTTTTTTTCACACCTGTTCACTTCCTTTAAGCACCTATTCGGGTCAATTTGGATTGCCTATAAATTCATACCATTTCCAGCAATCTTGGGCACCGAAAAAATAGTCTGAAAAATATTCTTTTGCTGTCCAAACTTTTATCTTTAGTGCATTATTCTTCATATTAGTTTTAGAATAAAATTCAGAGAGTTAGAACACAGGTTTGGTTCGTCATACAAATTGTTTGGAGTGCTACTATAATTTGTGAAGATCATTGTATCCTGAGAGATAAACGCCACATAACCGTAAACACCGTAGCAGGGCAAATCTGTTTTAAGGACAGAGTGTCACACACTCGACTTGGTCTTTTATTTTTCATTCGGTTTGATAAAATAAAATTTGTAAGTTATTTATTTTATTTTGTTTGATTTAGTTTCAATTTTGTTTCAGTTTATTTATTTACACAGAAGACTGTTCCAACAATCTTAAGACAGATTCGAATTATTCTGTTTACAGAATTTTTCGTTTGTTTCTTTTTCTCTTTCTCTTTCTTCTTTTACAAAAATTATTTTATGTGGATTGACAAAATAATATTTTGGTTAGAAAAACAAATAGTGATTATATGCTATTTGACAGATAGTAGCAATATACTGTCTATTTTCTTTGGCAACTAGTAGTAATATACTGGCGTCATTAACAATTCAGAATATTTATTTGTGGAATTTTGTCAAAAATTAATTTTGGTTTTTAGAAATTACTTTTTGAGTGTTCATTAATTAAAATTTTGTTTCAGTTTTTTAATTATTGAAGTGTTACAGAAATTTAATTTTTTGTGTGGAATTAATTTAGTTAAATAAAATTTGATTTTATTTCCAAAATTAATTGAAAAATAAAAGTTACATTTTTGTTTCTTTTATTTTTACATAATTTAATTCTGTGAATTTGGATTAATTTTCTGTGTAATATAAATTCTAATTCTAATTTTGTTTTATAATTTATAATTCATGACTACTGAAACAAATGCTCAAACAAGTACTAGTGTGGTGGCTGCAATTGTGCCAACCCCCTCTCCTGTTGTAACAGTACTGGTAAATCACGGTGAGAAGCTAGAAAAGTTCTCAGGAACTGATATTAAAAGATGGCAACAGAAAATGTTGTTCTATCTTACAACTCTTAACCTGGCTCGTTTTCTCTGTGAGGATGCTCCTATTTTGAAAGAGGATGAAACCATCTGGCAAGTGGTTGCTGCGGTTGATGCTTGGAAACATGCCGATTTCTTTTGTCGGAACTACATCTTGAACGAACTTGACAACACATTATA
>NW_021025015.1:1447266-1609259 GCF_004153795.1 Camellia sinensis
CACCTTCTACCCTGATTTGAGCACCACCAACTTCATGTTCGTTGTCAAATACATCATGAAAAATAATCACCCCCTGTTGTGCACAGTAAGGAAATGAAACAATTATGTACCATAACAACAATGACCAAGCCATGGAAGATCATGTCTCAGTAGGACAGAAGGACAAAGGAATGGGCAAAAATAGGCTATTGACTTCTAAAATACATCCTTCGATAGATGCTTGGAATAGTAACAAATTGACTCATGTTGAACAATGGAACTAGCCCCATTCAATCAAGTTTTATGACTAGAAAGTGCCAGCGAGGCTAGCCTAACTCGTGAAATCTCTTTGCAACCATAGCAAAGATCTAAGATTCAATCTTCCTTCAACCAGGTTGAAAAAGTTTTTGGTAGGCAATGGGCAACTCACAGAAATCTAAAATAATTGGTTGCACAATGCATCCTCCCAAATAAAAAACACACACATTGTTTAGATCTGCATGTATATTAAGGATGGCATGGCATTTCAATAATTTAATCTAATAATTCATTATGATGGTCATCAATTTTTCAATGCACATCGTCGCATAGACAAAAGTTGCACAGTGGAAGACGGCCCTTTGAAGTGAATTTCAGTATGCTATTCGATGTACTTTGCCAAATTATATGTTAAATCTTTACAAACTTCATTTTTAAAAAAATGGTAGAAACATTCATTTAAATTGATTCAAAAAAGGCAAAGTTTCAAGAATTCAGTCATTGCATTTATTGGATAATGAAAAATTAACATATATGGTATGAGAAAACTCAAATTTGTAGGATAAAGTGCATATAATGATAATAACCGAGGACGATGCACTATCTTTCCGCCATTGATTCACTACCTAGCAACTTCATAACAAGACAAAACTAAAAACAAAACAAGCCCGGTTTAACCAATTAAATTTTCCAAAATCATAAAAACCCATTTTTGATCCTCTCAAAAAATATTAATAATCATTTAACACATGAGGGGAAAAAAGGAAAGTAAAAAGCAATAGAGAGAGCACATCCCAATGAGATGTACTAATATTAAGATATTTTCTTCACTCAAAGTATTATTCGTGTGAAAAATATTATTACAAAAATAATAATTAAAAAAAAGGCTTGCATGGCCATAAACAACTAGTGGAATGACTCACCTGAACATAATGTACACCATTTATTTTTGTTAGTGTAGTAACTAACTCAAAGATGGAATTTCCATTGGATTTCCTGAAATCTGAAAACCTAGAGGAGCTATTTGTGGAATCTATGAACCTCTAAGACCCTGCATCTCACATGGCCAAACAAGTATATAATAAGATCCAGCAGAATAAGTAGCAAGCAAATAGGGTTTATAAAAGTACCAAGCGAAGAGCATGTATTATAAAAGAAACTATAATTTTAATCTTTTAATATATACATCCACCAATATAACCCAATTTCAATCTTTTAATATATACAGCCACAATGCAAGCAATCATTTAATAAATTATCAACAAATAACTCTGAAAGCTAAATTTATTTTGAGCAGTTCCATAATGTTTAGTAGGATCATTTAAAAAATATGAGTAAACCGTTTCATTGGCATTAACAACTTAACTCAATAGAGACAAGCTTGTGATGTAGAAAGAACATTTACAACCTAAGATAGAGAAAATACCAAACAAAAAACAAGGACAGGTAATTCGTTGATTTTTACCAACCAGACAAAACCAATTATGTTATCACCAAAGGCCTGCAAACACTGTAACTATTGAAGTAGAGGAAAATACAGCATTTTAGAATTAAAGAAGTCGTGGTGCCCAACTCTCCAAATAGTGGGTCTATGTAGGAATCACTCAACCTATCACATTGGCTAGTTGCATATAAGCCTCAGCCAGAAAATAAAAACCGTTCTACATGGGGAGATTTTTTTTTAAAAGTCATCACAAAGACCAAAGACATTATAAAGTTGCAAAAGTTTATGCCCTGAAGTAATATAGTGTTGATGAACTTGTATTGTTAACTCAAAATAAGAGTTTTGGCTCACCATGTGTACTCACAACATAGATGATGGGGAAAGACAGTAGGAAATATATATGTACTATAGTTCTGGTACTAATGCTCAAATGTTGAGAAGTCTCCAACATGCACCACTTGATTGTAATAAAATAAGTTCGATTTTCTTGCTCATTTTCTTCTTTATTCAAAGAACATTTATCCATCACTACCTACCTAGCAAGGCCAGGAATCCATGCTGAAGAAAAGGCTAAATTGACATATGGACAAAAGGAATGTGAAGAAAACTTCAAATCTTGTAACAAAAACTGCATTAAGCCTGATGAAATTAATTCCAAAAAAAAATGGAGAGCTTTAGCAAGTATTTAACTTACCTGACAGTAAAGGAGGCTTGTATGTTTTCCCCGGAATATCTTTGCTATAAACTCTCCACCTTTCTTAAGTATGTGAGTGACTATTGTTAAACCCTGCAGGAAAGTTTACGACAATATCGATTGCAACAAAAAACTTAAACAAGATTTACAAATTTCTAGCTACTAAATCAAATCTAGAACTTGCTTGTTAATCATACAGTAGGCATTCACGAACCCCTAGATAAGGGTGTATGGAATAAACATATCGGTCATAAAAAATTGTAGTTTCTTTTATGATCCTTTTTATTTTCGTAACAAGCAACAAGTCAGTCAAAAAAAGTAGACCCGTGTAGGAGAAAAAAATAAAAGAAAATGTAAAAGAAACAAAAGTGCTAATCAAAACAAAATACAGGAGAAACAAAAGAGAACATAACAGAAATCATTGCTTTCACAATTCAAACTGGACATACTACATAGGCAACTTGGAAACCCAGAAACCAAAATCCACACCAAGCTAAGAGGGAGATTCATTTATGATATTTCTTCCATATTCCCCCCCTTGATTTTGTTAAATTGTTGACCACAAACTCGCCTAAAAGCTTAAGTTGGTAGAACAAGGGGTAAAGGTCTTTGCCCAAGTGTTACCAAATTTAAATCAGTCTGTTCATTTTGCCAGGGAAATGGACATACAGATGCAGCAATGAAGTGATGGGAGACTATGCACTGTTGGCATTCCACAATGAAATTTCATCGCAGAAATAGTATAAAATCTATAAGACTCTTTTTTTGAGTAAAAAATCTATAAGACTCATGACTGTCATTATTCCTCATTATCACACAAACTATAAATTAATTTCCATGTGGGAACTCAATCAAATGCATCTGTGTTATGTCTTGATACTACTTTAGGAGGTAATATCCACCCAAAACTAACCATAGTAAAAATTATCCTAGAGAAGCATTAAGTAGTTCAGAAAGGACTCTACACACTCACAGTCAAAATCAGTTGCGACTGTACATATTCATCCATGTCATGGAGTCCGGTAACTGCAAATGAACATGGAAAGAGCCAACTCAGAAAATATATAGATCAAAGTTAACAAGGGAATGCACTTAACAAAACATGAAGTTGAAATCATATTTGTTTGCCTAACCATCAGGAGCACCATCACAGACAACCAGGTCAGCTTTGCATCCATCAAAATGTCTAATAACCTGGAAAAAAAAAAAAGAAAAAAGAAAAATAAAACTATTGGATGGCTATATACCGAACATTTACTACCAAAAAAATCAAAAGGGGGGAAGAAAGAATAAAACAAAGGGCCTATCATTCAAGGAGTAAAAACACAAGCATGTTGACATATGATGATATGATACAGTCAAGGTAACACCATTTAGTAAGGCGGGATGCATGGCAACCATGAACCTTAGTGAGAGTTCTATCAAGCACTTATCATCAAAGCATTGGAGCCATAGTAGTGATATCATGGCCAAAATACCAACTGATCAACCCAGCAACAAACAATTGAATGGGAAAACTACGAAATAGCATTGATAATCCAACTCAAACATACAAAATCTACACAATTGGTCAGGGTCAATCAGAAAAGTCTATATTTTTCCCGTATTAACATCCAAGACCATATCTTCCATTATTTCATTGGCTATGATGTCTTTTCCCAACAATGTCAAGCCAAATTCTATGTAACACTCTTAGTACTTGCAGCTCATTCAACCTGAATGATGTATTCCTAATCCAAAAGACATCATCATTAGTGTTCAAGGATGAAGATTTATCAACAATAACACAAGTTGAGCAGTAGTGCACCAACCATAACCCACTGAAAAGTTCTAAATTTATACTGATGAAGAGCAAGACTCAAATACCAAATTTAGCTTAAATTTATAGCTTGGAATAGGCATAAATGCCATTCCTTCAGACTGTATTGTTCTATAATAATAAATAAATTAATTAATTTTTTTTTAAAAAAAACCAAAGAACTTGAGTGGAAAAAGATGTTCACACCACTTCAATTGTTCGACCATTTGTAATATCGCCCAGTACTTTAATAAAAACTATAATTCTACAAGCTATACTATTTGCCTTAAGATGTACTTAGAGGAATGAGTCTTACGTCCTTTGTCTGTTTATGGCGTTTCATTACTAATTTGGCCAATTTACAGTTGCTCAATATATATTCTTTCTTTCTTAGATTCTAAAAAATCCAACCCAACCTCTTGAAATACTATTGGTAAATCTAAATTATCTAATCAAGTGAGAAAAATACTGCCACTACAACATTTTCTTAGTTTAGTGACATTTGAAAGTGCCACAAAACTATTCTTCTAATGACATTTTTTGGTCTTGTGGCATTTTGAACAAGTGCCACTTCTATCGGTGTCACGGTAGATACTTGTGTCACGGTAAATACTTGCAAGTGTCACTGCACCATCATGGCTAAAAACTTTCAATGACATTCCCATTCACTCATAAATGGTTTTGACGTTCCGTCTTCACCGTGTGACTTGCCATGCGATAAGGAACACGTCACCTCTTCAGACCCACCCCAAAAGACGTTTGGGGTCCACTCAATTTTGGCCTTAAAGTCTGCCCAAAATATGCCATAATAATCCAATTTTTCCAACAGCAAGTGCCACTACACCATCATAGCTAAAAACTTTCAATGACATTTTGATGTCATGGTAGATATTATTTGTGGCACTATCAAGCGTCATTAAAAAAAGAGTTAGTGACACTTTGTGGCACTATCAAGCGCCATTAAAAAAGGAGTTAGTGACACTTGTAAGTGTCATTACACCATCAAGACTAAAACCTTTCAGTGACACTTTAATGTCAAGGTAGGCACTATTCGTGACGCTATCAAGTGCCATTCATGACGATAATTCGTTGTAGAATAATTTGATCCGCTCTTGCGGAGACTCGAACCGCCAACCTTCCGCACCATAAACCTTATACACCACACTCTTCCCACTACACCTCTATACCACCACATGATTATGTATGCAACATATATTATTTATATAGTGCATGCATCCATATTAATATAAAAGTATATGTATAAACATAATTATTTTATTGAACATAATTTATGTAAAATAAACTATTTACTACCAAAATAAAAAAAGATCACTTTTGGCGAATTCTATACTTTTGGCTACTAATTATTTTTTAGTTGCTAAAAAACTTAACTTTTGTCGATCAAAATCGCATTTAGTCGCCGAAGATGCACTTTCAGCTACCAAAATTTTGGTCACCAAAAAATTTTATTCCCGCCTTAGGATTTTATTTCTCCCACGCTAAAAATGACCAATTTTGGCGACTAAACTTATTTTTTAGTCGCCAATTATAGACTTTTGGCTATTAAATTTTTTTTAGCACTAAAAAGCTTTACTTTTGGCTACTAAAATTTTTTTAGTCTGTAAAACCCATATAATCAACGACCAAACTTATTTTTAGTCGCCAATTGTAGACTTTTGGCTACTAAATTTTTTTAGTCACCAAAAAGCTTTACTTTGGGCTACTAAAAATTTTTTAGTCACTAAAATCCATATAATCAGCGGCCAAACTTAGTTTTAGTCGCCAATTGTAGACTTTTCGCTACTAAAATTGTTTAGTCGCCAAAAAGATTTACTTTTGGCAACTAATGCTGTTTTGATCGCTCAGCGACCAAATTTTTTTGGTCAGGAAATTTAATCGCCGAATATGCTTTTTCCTGTAGTGTATATTGAGTTTAATTTATTTATTTTTAATCATTTACTACATTTTAAAAATTTAGAAAATATATTGGCATTTTTTGTTTTTTCAAAAATATCATTATAAGCTTGAAAAGTTTTTGGCTTAATGGCATTTCTCAAAATGCTATAAAATATTTATTTATGACACTTTTCACCTAAGTGCCATAAAAAGTAATTTGCACATACCTAGTGTCCTGACATTTTTTAAAAAATGCCATTGCAACTAAAGTTTAGTGGCATCTGTTGGTAAATGTCACGAACATAATTTTTTGTGTCATTATTTTGTAAAATGTCATAAAATTGATGTGACATTTCTTTATTGAAATGCCACTAGAACCTTATATGTTTTGTGGTTCTATGGCATTTTTCTAAAACATTTAATGCCAATTTTTATTTTTGTGGCATTTTCTAAAAACATGCTACTAGTGTAGTGTCACTAAAGCGTAAATTTGTTGTAGTGACATTTTTGTTGTAGTGAAGTGACACTTTTTTTAATTGAAATGCCACTAAAGCCTTATATGTTTGTGGCTCTATGACGTTTTTCTAAAAAATGCCACCAAATATTCTTTTTGTAACATTTTTTAAGAACATGCCACTAGTATGGTGTCACTAAAATATATTTTTGTTGTAGTGTTGTGACACTTGTTCATTAAAATGTCACTAGAGCATTTTATGTTTATCGTTTTGTGGCATTTTTCAAAAATGTGCCACTAAATATCATTTTTGTGGCATTTTCTAAAAATATGTCACTAGTGTAGTGTCATTAAAGTATGTTTTTGTTATAGTTTTGTGACACTTGTTCATTGAAATGTCACTAGAGCTTTTTATGTTTGTCGTTTTGTGGCATTTTTCAAAAACGTGCCACTAAATATCATTTTTTGTGGCATTTTTTAAAAATATGCCACTAGTGTAGTGCCATTAAAGTATGTTTTTGTTGTAGTGTGCTTGTAATTTAAAAAAAAATTGTATAACAAAACCTAGATTGTCCTTAAGCAAATGACCAAGGATGGAAGTGATGGGCATGGTTAAGTTACTACCTGTAATTCTGACATGGTTGCTAACTCTGCTTTATGGAGAGAGTGATGGCTTAAAGTTGTGGTTCAATGCTCTTTCTTTTGAGCCTTTTGAAGTTTGTATTATACAGGCCCTTTTTAAGGCATCTTTGAAATCCCCAAAATTATACGTCTCAGTTTTTATAATATAGCTCCAAATTCCAATTCCAAAAGGGGGAATTACAGGAAGGAGAAAATCCCATGGTGATTTTAAGCTTCCAAGCAGTAGTAGTTCAATTTCCAACAGTTAAGCATGCATTACACAATATTTCTACACACCACATTCAATTATTCAATTAAATTTTTACCCCAAAAGCAAAGAAAAAAAAAATGTTTTAACCACCAACACTGGCAAAGGAGAGCAGAGGAGAAACTAATTTGCATTAGCAGAAGGAGCTGACTTTTGAGAAACTAATAAGATCGCGGGTTAGTCAAAGCAAATACCCAAAAATATACAGAGATAATCAAGAGAAGGAACTAAAAAAACTGCAGAATTAAGCAATTCCAATAGATTAAATGATGAAATCGAAAGTTCATGTAATCATAATTACCAAAGAAATCAATCAATTTGAAAGGTAAGAATCGACTCATATGTGAAAAATCTAGAAATCCCCTAGATGTTGATTTGTGATTATGTATCAATTTTAAGCAGTATATAACAATCCCAATCAAACAATCAAGACAAATCGACACAACGATTTTAACATGAAAAAACCACAATTGGAGCACCTCCAATTGTGATAAAAAAACCGTGGGCAACAGCCACAAAACAATCTACTAAGAAGATCTAAAAGAATTACACAGGTATACTCTCAATTACCTAGCGAATCCACGCCTAAATTGAACCAACTCCTATGTGCCTCTTCTAACCCCATCTTCACCTCGGAATTGTCTTGACGATGAGCCACTCCAGAATCCACCAAAGCTTCAGACTCGAATTCTTCAGAATCTACCGAAGAACAACTCTCTCTTTTGTGTAGAACAAACAAATAATCCTTTGATGTATACTCTTTAAACCATGAGTTGAATACTCAATCAAAACATCAAAGAAAACTAGCAAAATATCCCTAGATATAAACCCTAGAACCCAAGAAGAAGATCTGGAGAAGTAATCCTAGATTTGTACTGAAACACGTATTTATAAAAAACTGTCTCGCGATCTCCGTTCGAGCGTCAGATTGGCCGCTCGAGCAGACCTACGCTCTAGCGCAGAAAGTTCTGCTCGAGCGGGAAAAAACAACATCCAGTATTTTTGCAAGCGAACAAACTTCTGAAACCCAATATTCTGCTCTCGAGCGGGGGAATGTCTGCTCGAGCGGACAGGCAACTTTGAATGCATTTTTGCATTTTGCTTCGGAGGTGCTGCCCCTCGACCCCACCTAGGCGCTGCCTTGGACCCGCCAAGGGGCCTGGACCCCCGCGAGCTGACCGGGCAGCTCGATCCCTGTCATAATCAGCGAAGTGGCAATCTTGAAAGTATTAACATCACAAACTTCTCTGCAAGGCATAATTCGAGTTGGATTCGCATCTAAAAACTCATAGCCTCACTGAAATAAAAAAGCGAAAACAAATACAATTGAAAGGAGTTTTGTCAAACGGGATTGCCAAGAATAAAAACCTAACAATCTCCCCCTTTGGAATGCCATGATAAAACACACCTAACAAATAAAATCCTAAACACCCTAACCCATTATAGCCAATAAAACCAAACTTCTTTCTCAAGGTCATGGTCTGCAAAACAACTATTAGTCCCACAAGAGTATATGAAAAAAAACAATAAACATATGGCTAGATTAGCTTGAAGCATTTGAAGCATGAGATGGAAAACATAAATAGATGCGACTTGGAGATTTTGAGAACATGTAGCATGAAAACCTGAAAACTAAGACACATGCACCCGACACATGACACAACATAACTCTCTATTTTTGTCACGAATTGACAAAGGAAGCTCAAATCAAAGTGTTCATGCTAACAAACTCTTGTAATGATAAACCAAACTTCCCCTCACTCAAAACAATGAACAAGAAGAAAAACGACAAAAAAATAATATGGTGGAGCAAGCAAGGAATTTCAAATTTGGAACTTGAAACACATAAGATTATCCAAGAAGCACAATTACTAGAAAATACAATGTGCACAGCCTCTAGAAGATTCCTCATAAAAGAAAGTGATGCATTATGTGAAAAGCATAGATCCCATGATAAAAGTGTGTGTGTGTGACTGTTGGAGTTCGACAAATACAAGATTCAAATCCTAGTAGTGTTCTGATAACTGGACCTTCAGCAAGAGAATCTAAGCACAACAAAGGAAAGTCAAACCACTAGGAATCAAGGGGTATTTGGTGAGTAAAAGCGGAGGCTCCCCCTCAATCAATGATTCCTTTATTTTTTTTTCACATCTTTTTCTTTTTTTTCTTTTGCACATCTTTTTCTTTTTTCTTTTTTTTTTGTTTCTTTTTGTTGCACATTTTTGCTTTCTTTTGCACACTCATTGGCGGCTGACACCTTCAAGAGTATGGAAACCAAACCAGAGAAGCATGGATATAATAAGGATGGCCTGGTTGGTGACTCTGAGGTAGCCTTTTCCTTATGCCTGGACTACAAAGAACAAAGGGGAAAGCCCTGGAGATGCAAAAAGATGGAAGATGGTTAAGAGACTCAACATCACCCATGATATGCTAGTATAGGTCAATTCCTCTAGAAAGGCAAAAAGATCAATGATAGAAGTCCATAGAGAAAAAATAATCACTAAGGCGAAAGACTCCAAAATTTGCTAATCCAAGAGTGCGTACAGAATGAGACATACTAATCAAAGAACACACACTCCGAAATGAGTAATGACCATAGAAAGCACACATATATTAACATGTAATGGATATTCTCATCAATTCCAATATACACGAAGGACTACTCAAAAATTTCAAGCTTGCAAAACCATACTAAGAAAATCTTTTTGGATTTTTATTATTATTATTTTTTTCTTTTTCTAAACAAAGAAAGACAGAAAACGAACATGAACACATGAAATGACTCAAAAAAAAAAAAAAAAAAAAAAAAATAATAAATAAATTAAAGGAAGGGAATATATTCTGATGATGGTTTTTGTGGTAGAAGAAACCGCTTTAGTATAAACAAAGTTGTGAGCATTGCGGTTCTTGGGTGGTGTCTTGACATTATGGTTCCCTTCCCCTTCAATGAGAATCCCTCTTGACATGGTTTCCAACTTCCTATTCCTAGGTCTAGGAAAACATAACCTTTGTTCATGTTTGGTCTCAAGCAAATCAAAATAACGAGGTCTAATCTAACCTTTAACCTCATTACCACCAATGAAGTGTCTCCTATCTCTTCCATCTCTATGAGACACTCTTCCATGCAACTCATAACAATAAGGGCGAATATGACCATGCATACCACAATGATGACAAATAAAACAAAGTGTACCTTCTTTTCTTTGGCTTTACCAACTCTAAGAAGTTTGAGTAGTCCATCCTCATGTTGAATATTCTATTCTCCCTTTCCTTGAGTTCTTGTATCATGAGATGTGGAAGCACTCTATTTTTGCTCTTTCTTACCACCAAAGCCAATGCTACTCTTGTCAGAACAAATTTGTTGAGACCCAATGATGTTGACCAAAGTCTTTGATCCTCTGCTCCAAAGACCAATGGTAGCCATAGCACACTTGAGTTCTTCCTCTTTTTTGATCATTAGTTCTTCCAAAGCAACTTGAGACATCTCGAGAGTTTCAATCTTTTCTTCATATGTTGCATAGATTTGCTGTAGCTCATTCCTCTCTGTCTCACAAGTCAAGAGTTTTGTACAAAGAGCTTGTCAATCATTAGAAATCTTAAGGGCATCATTCCTAGTCTCGGAAATCTCTTTCTTTAATTTGACATTCTCACTTTCACATGCTTTGAGTTTCGTAGTGAGTTTGTCATTCAATTTGGATAAGTTAAGAGATTCCTTATACAACTTTTAATATGCTTGCTGAAGTTCTTCATCTTCACTTCCCGAGGATTCATCATCAGTGGCATTCTCAATCAGGCTCTTCGGATACTTTATTCGTCCATCAATTTCAGAAGCTGCCATGAAGGCAAGGAATTGTTTGTGTCCCTCTTCGCCTTGATCTTTGTTGTCACTTCCATCTTTATCAGATTCTGATTCATCATCCCAAGTGATAGCAAGGGCTTTCTTTTTCCTCAAACGAGTGGGGCATTCTTGAGCAAAGTGGCCAAATCATTGGCCTTCATAGCATTGGACTCTTTCAGAGTTCCCTTGTATCTTTCCTTTCTCCTTCTTGGCTATAGAATTAATTTTGAGTTTATCTTTGCCTTTGGATTTATGATTATGAGTAGAGTCCAAAGAATTAGGATTCTTTTTCAAAAAAGATTTTTTAAATTGTTTTACAAAAGCATCCGTAATCTTGGAATCTATCTCACAATCCTCATCAGAATCCTCTCCAACTCTATGAGCACTACTAAAAGCAATAGTATCTTTTTATTTTTTTTTGAAATTCCTATGAGCCTCATAAGTTTGGAGATTTCCAACCAGATGATCCAGCTTGAGGTTGTCAATATCTTGAGCCTCCTCAATAGTCGTAACTTTTGGTTGGAACCTATCCAGCAACGACCTCAAAAATTTTCCTACAATCTTGGATTCTGGTATTTTTTCACCTAAATTGAAGCTGGAATTTACAATGTCACTCAATTTCGCATAAAATTCATCAAAGGTCTCACTATCTTTCATTGAAAGGCTTTCAAAACTAGATGTGAGCCTTTGAAGTTTTGAGCGTTTTACAGAAGGAGTACCCTTATAAATAATTTGTAAGATATCCCAAACCTCTTTTGCAACTTCACAATTACAAATACAACTAAACTCTTCAGGTGTGATAGCGCAAAAGAGAGAATTGATAGCTTTACTATTCCAACTACTATTTTGGTAATCAATTGTGTCCTACTTATCGATTGGTTTGGGAAAAGTTACTCCATCAACGGTAATCGTCGGTTCAGTCCATCCATACATGACAGATTGCCAAACTTTTTCATCAATAGAATTTAAAAACGATCTCATCTGAGCTTTCCAAAGCGAATAATTGGATCCGTCAAGTAGGGGTGGTCGAACCATAGAATTTCCTTCACGAATTGAATCTATTATCACAAATCAAATAAGATCTCGCTCAAAAGTTTTAAACAACAAAAGAGCAACCCACTCTGATACCAATTGAAAAATCTAGAAATCCCCTAGATGTTGATTTGTGATTATGTATCAATTTTAAGCAGTATATAACAATCCCAATCAAACAATCAAGACAAATCGACACAACGATTTTAACGTGAAAAAACCACAATTGGAGCACCTCCAACTGTGATAAAAAAACCACGGGCAACAGCCACAAAACAATTTACTAAGACGATTTAAAGGAATTACACAGGTATACTCTCAATTACCTAGCGAATCCACGCCCGAATTGAACCAACCCCTATGTGCCTCTTCCAACTCCATCTTCACCTCGGAATTGTCTTGATGATAAGCCACTCCAGAATCCTCCAAAGCTTCAAGCTCGAATTCTTCAGAATCCATCGAAGAACAACTCTCTCTTTTGTGTAGAACAAACAAATAATCCTTTGATGTATACTTTTTAAACCATGAGCTGAATACTCAATCAAAACATCAAAGAAAACTAGCAAAATATCCCTAGATATAAACCCTAGAACCCAAGAAGAAGATATGGAGAAGTAATCCTAGATTTGGACTGAAACACGTATTTATAAAAAATTGTCCTGCGATCTTCGCTCGAGCGTCAGATTGGCCGCTCGAGCGGACATACGCTCGAGCGCGGAAAGTTCCGCATGAGCGGGAAAAAACAACATCTAGTATTTTTGCAGGCGAACAAACTTCTGAATCCCAACATTCTCCAAGTGGGGGAATGTCCGCTTGAGCGGACAGGCAACTTTGAATGCATTTTTGCATTTTGCTTCGGGGGCGCTGCCCCTTGACCCCGCCTGGGCGCTGCCTCGGATCCGCCAAAGGGCGCTACCCCCTGGACCCCCGCGAGCTGACCGGGCAGCTCGATCCTTGTCATAATCAGCGGAGTGGTAATGCTGAAAGTATTAACATCACAAACTTCTCTGCAAGGCTTGATTCGCACTACAAAAAACCAAGATTTAGTAGCGGCCAAAATTGTCGCTAAAAGCAGGAAAAAGCGTCGCTAAAAACTAAAACACCTTTACCCGCGGTTGCAATAGTGGCAGCCAAACCGCCGCAGTAGCCCCGTCAGCATATCCTTATAGTGACATTTTTCGCAAACGCTGGTATAGTTATTTTTATTGCGACGGTTGATGTAGTGGCTGTTACAAATGTCGCTATATCTTGAATTTACCAATTACTTGCTAACTTTATAGCGACGGGTCGACTGCTGCTATATCCTTCACTTTTGCGACATTTTGTAAACCACTGCTATATTTTGACTCTATTCCATCAGTTTTACACTGTCGCTATAACCATAGAATTCGTTTCGAATTTTATTTACAGCGACGGTTATTAACCGCAGTTGCAGGCTTTGTTTTTTTTTTTTTTTTGGGGGGGGGGGATGAATAAAGTCATAAATAAAATGACAAAAAACTACAATATACAAGGGATATACCCTAGGAGCTAACCAACTATACAAAGACACATAAACCAAAAAACAAAGAAAGATAATCTAGACAGCAAAAACCATCCTGTTCACACACCACATAAGCAAAGAGCAAATGAGGGCAAGAACAAGGCAAACAATACAAAAAAAACCTAAGAGCAACATAACCTGGTTACATTGAAAGGATCCAAACAACAAAAAGAACTAGAAATAAAACCCAAAAGGCCATATTACAGGGACAATTTGATTACAAAATGATTAAAATAGACACCATAGCCCTGCCCACATTATATATCTCTAACAACACTATTTTATTCTAATGGCTCAATACTCAAAAATTGTAAAAGGTAAAAGAGTCTGCATTTTCATAATCCCAAAATATCCAAAACACCTTAATTAAAAGGTTCATTACATAAGCCTGTAATACAAAAAAGATCCAATGTTTCTAGCAAACTAACAGCCCACACCATGATCCAAAAGAAAAACTTGTCACATAACAATAGTACTCAAAAGTATTACTCATGACACTATTTTATAAAGATCTCCATGAAAAATGTTCAAATCGAGAAATGACGTCCATTGTTTGATACTTCATATTATCTTATTTCCTACAATTAAAATAATTGAATGAGCATAAGTATCATTTTCAATTTTAAAATCCATAAAGAAAATTTAGACTACAAATAATTCTCGACAAGTCTTATTTATTTTATTTTTTTGGTAAGTATATTGTTTACGTATCAAAAAATAAAGATTACAATGAAGTTGAAGATCATCCAGCCAAACATTAGTAGCAGCCACCAAATCAAGCAACCACTAACAACATCCAAGGGTCTATTTTTAATTGTATATTATAGTTTGATACGTTGCTGATATTCAAATTTGTTCGATTGCCCAATTCTCTATTTCATTGGTTTGTTTGGTATTTTTACGGATGCCGATAAAGGAAGCAATGTAGAGAAGTCAACCTATCAAACCCCAATTTTGTCCAAACTAACTAACTAACAATTTATTGGTAAAGAAGTCATTAACAGTGGTTCTAAATTTGTGTCAGTGTAGGTGTATTGTAATGATGACTTACCTCGATTAGAAGGTTGCATTTCATGACTCCCAAAAGAGGATCTTTGATGTGTTCGTGGAGAAGCTTGGTCCGGCATGCCACTAGATCCATCTGTCGCCTAATTTATACAATAAAATTTACATAAGTATGCATAAATTTAGAAAATGATAACATATGATAAATACATCATATAAAAGAATATGTTATATGTAGTTATACCTGCAAACCACTAGAACTGTCTCTGACTCATCAAAAAAGCTACTTGCTCTTTTAAAGAGTTTATTACAGCATCTTGAGCTTACAACTGAATCCCTTGAGTTTCTAACTGAGCAACTTGAGTTTTTAGTTATTCCTTCAACTCAATTATAGTGTCTTTGTCTCTCATTCTCTCTTCATTAGAAACCATTCTTAAGTGGTCAAAATTATTACACATGAAGCCATGATTGGAAGGAGTAGGCCCAAACCCTAAACCTCGAACATGACCATGATGCTCTATACCCATCACTTGAGAATAAATATCATTTGGTGACCAAGATATATGTCCACCAACATTTCTTTCGGAGCTACTTGGTTGTGAGTTCATCAAAGCTTCTAGTTTTTCCTATAGCATAAATGGGGGGAAAAAAATAAGAAGACAAAGAGTGAGAGTGATTGTTTGCCACAAACACATTAGAATTTTGAAAATGTAACTTATTAAATGAGCATACAATTTTTGTAGCTGCTGCTTCATTGGCTGGTGTCCCATCATTCCTTTTGTGAAGTGGTATACATAATTTTGCTCGATCTAGTGCAATCTTATCTTTTTGCTCCTATGTAACAATCATATCGTTTGAGAATAGATTCATAATATAATGCGCTAACCAAATTCAAAATACAAAACAAGGAATGAAGTTTGAAATACCATATCATATGCATGTTGTGCATAAGTTTTAGATCCTCCTGTATGTGCACTTGTTTGCTCTCGCCTGCTTTCCTTATTGGTTGTACTAAGTTCCTTCACTCATAAATGCATAACAATATATTAATAAAAAAAATGATATAATGACATTGTATTATTTGATAGAAAACATACATCTATGCATACCTGTCCTTCCTTTGAAAACCAATACGCGACAAGGTCAGCATAGTGCTCACGGTTAACTGTTAAAGGTGCAGTAGCTACTATTTGTGCTGCTGTCTTTGTCTCATCATAGTACTTTGCTTTTAAACTACATTTCCAATTTCTCCATTTCTCTCCCATTGACTTCAATGTTTGATGCCTAATCATATCCCTTCTCTCATCTTGAGGAATGGCAAACTTGGACTACAATTGTATGTTTTTTCATGTTATGAACATTCTTAAAATTATCAATACAATAATATAAACTAAATTTGTGCATTTCTTTGCCTAATTCTCATATTTTTGCATGGAGATAATGAACCACACTAATTTCATACTTCTTAATTCTAGACGACACCTATATCCTAATACAGGAAATGAACTTTCAGGCAATCCTAACAACAAACATATATCCTAAAAAGATTTATTCAATGAAGAAAAGCCTCAGCAATTATATAATCAAAGATTTGAAAATTGTGATCATTCTACCTTCATGTAGAAGCAGAGGAGTTAGGAATTCATAAATTGAAGGACTGCCTATTGGGAACATTTTGAAATGCTTTATAGAGTAAATTCTGGATTTTAATTTTTTTCTTTTCTAGGATGAGTTCTGATTTTTTTTTTTGGGAGGGGGGGTAACATGTTATGTAGAGCGAAAGAAAAAAAATGAAAAGCAAGGTGGCTTGGATTCATAAGCAAACAAAAGAATGGAGTGACGATTGAAGCTAAATGAGAGGAAATCATTATGAAGATAGGAAATGGAATGGATACATTTCAAAGAAGCTTCTCAATGCCTTGGATGTTAACATTGTTTGTCCTAGTTATATTGAAAAAAGGCCAACCTTTTGTTTTCATTTATAAATCCTGTGCTCATTTTCTGTCAATCTGCTCAGAAAATCAGTGTATTATTAGTATTGTCTTATTGTATATTGATATAAACAACATATTTGATTTTGGATTAATGATAATGATATGATCAACAATGTGTTATTTGTTGTGTAAGAAAATTGAATCTTTGATTGTGCTTTTTGAAGGTCATTTGCAAATAAGCAACATATACATGCACATGCTGGTATTAGGAATAGAAACTAAATTAATGATTCAATTATAACTTAAATTTGTTATAAAATCTAAGATTGTAGTTGAAGTTAATACAATTTTCTTTACTACTGTAGTAGAATTATCACAAAATACTTGTAGTTAGAAAATTACCTTGATAATATTCCAACAATCTTCTCTATATGGATCTGGCACTTCATGCCAATTCTTGTACTTAATTGGGCATAAGTGTGGCTTCCTAGCAATAGTGCTTATAAAGCGATTGAATATACCACCCTCTGTAGAAACAGCCTGCAAATCCTTGTTGAAGGTGAGCATAATGCGTTCTTCTGGAGTCAAATTCCACACTTCAACCATACGTGTAATTCCCCGCGTGTTTCGCTTGGTCAATTCTTCTATTGCAATACAACAATGAAATATATCATGGAAGTTAAGGGTGACTTGTAATTTGTACCTCAACTAAAAATCTAATAATACTTGTACGTTGCATTTCTTCTTCCCTTAACCAGTCCTCATCTAAATTATCTTCAAACTGAGGGTTCACCTCTGATTCTTGAGGTTGAGGATGGGGAACATGTGATGGAGCATATGAGGAGGGATGTGACCAACTAGGTTATGAAGAGCCATTTGATTGACTAGGTTGTGAAGTTCCATTTGGCCAATTAAGCTGTAAAGAGGCATTTGAACGACTAGGTTGTGAAGTTCTATTTGGCCAGTCCAGCTGTGGAGAGCCAATTGAGTGACTAGGTTGTGAAGTTCCACTTGGTGCGTTAAGCTGTGAAGGGTTATTTGGTTGGCTAGGCTGTGAAGAGTTATTTGACTGGCTAGGTTGTGAAGAGCCATTTGATCGCTTATTCTGGGACTCATTCTCAAGATTGCAAGTTCTAAATCGTTTATTTGCCATATCTGCTAGATAACAATAGATGTAATTAATTAAATACAAAAATATTAATCAAATTAAATGAGCATTTATCATAGTATACTATAGGTGTTAAAGAACATAAGCCATAGGAAAAGCTCATATGCACCTCACAAGATTATTTTCTTTTTCTACTTCTAAGGAGATTTTCTGTAAGCAATGCATGGGAAGAGGAACAAATCTGTTACAATGGTGGATTGGGTATAAATTTAGAATCTTGGCATGGAAAATATGGGATGTGTTTCCTTTTGCTGCACTGTGGTATTTGTGGAGGGCCAAAATGATTATAAGTTCATTGGTTCTCAACTAAGGGTACAGTCTCTAGTAAATGGTGTTTGATTGTCTTGGTACGGTTGTAGGGGTGAAGAAGGTGCCAATCCTGAGTTTGCTCTTGATTTTTTGGCAAAACACTGTCAGTGGGCTGTGGTGACATTAGGCCCTAATAGATGCATTGCAAAACATGGAAAAGAGGTCAGTGATATGTTATATTTGTCTCCTCTTCCATAGATATATATATATATATATATAAAATCTATGGAACTTTGAAAGGTAACTATTCCATGGAATCTTATAATAATCTCTCTTCCAAAGGCACATGTGTACCTCTTATGGAATGGATATTATAATTGGTATCATCCTAAACATTGTGAATCTGAATTTGTTATCTAATGATCCAGGCAAGTACACAAGATTAACACAGGACATTTATTCTGTTTTAAGTACACAATATGCTCTCTTTTAGTATATAGTAAGTCTATAGACATATATCTAACTACAGAAACAGATCTAACTATAGAACATTAGCACTCAAAAAGTGCACTTTTTTATTTTTTTACTTTTTGGTAAGTAATGGACAAAATTTCATTACCTCTTTCAGATTGTTTGGGTTCCGGCAATTGGGGAGGCAAAGGCAATAGATGCCACTGGAGCAGAGGACCTGTTTGCAAGTTGGTTTTTGTACGGATTGGTAAAGGGGCTAAACCTAAAGGAATGCTGCAAGGTGGGCTTATGCAATGGTGGCTCTGTTATTTGGGCTCTTGGGAGTGAGGTCACACTAGAGAACTGGCAATGGATGCATAAACAAATGCAGACCAAGGGCCTCACTGTCCCCAGTAGTGATGAGTGATATCTCCTGTCAAAGAGGATTTTTTTAGGGTTTGGGTAATCATTATTGCTATTGTTTCATGAGTCAATGTTATTTGGCATTAATGATAGGCCAAATCAATTAACTAACCATGAACTAATCAATATTTTCACAGACCATAAGATTTAAACACTGAAGCCAAGCAAAACTGTACACATTTTGTGCCTTTCTTCACCAATAATACTAACCATTTAGGTTCAAAGTATGAATCAAGGTGTGATCAGTAAGATAGATAAAGAGACATGCATGCGGATAAAGAACATAGCATGACAAGGTTCAACATAAGCAAATATAGCATGACAAGGTTAAACATAAGAATTTGCCTCTGTTCTGTTCATGTGAAATTGGTGAACATTGAGAAAATCCTCAAGGTACTTTAAGTGGCAAATGTGGGGCCTAACCTGGGACCAATACCTTATTTGTAAGTAATAATCCTTTTTGTGGGACCTTTTGGTCATTTAAAAAATATTTATAAAAACTGAGGGCTCTCTCATAGGCTCTTTTGATGTACATGGGTGGCATCCCCTTGATGCTAATTAATGTAGTTATTATTTACTAAATAAATAAATAAATGGTGTAGGAATTTACATAGGCTGTAATACATGTACACAAATATGTATGTGCATGTATACATATATTTACGTCTCGGAAGTTGTAGAAGTTCACTCTCAATTAGATCATAATTTTAGCCACCAATGGTTATATTCAGAAGATGCCCAAACAAAATATGAGGTAAACAGGGATCTGCAAATGTTAACTACACAGATCAAACCCATGCATATGATTAGAGAGAGAGAGAGACCTCAAACAAAGTTAAATCACTACCACCAGTTATGTTCCAGACAATTCCAGTGGCCCTCTCTATGCCAATATCTAATAAAGGTGATTGAACGGCATTTAATGCAGCATCTCTTACTTTGGACTTTCCTACACAAGAACAAATACCACAAGATAACTTAGAGAAGTTTGGTCACTCATCCTATTTCATCAGACTAAAACAAAGCCAAAAGCAAAATGCAGAAAAAAAATAAAACAAAAATATATCTATCCATACATTTTCTTTTCTTGGCTTAATTAAGGTTACTTATATTACTTTTTTTTTTGATCGGCAAAAGAAAAGCTTTATTGATGTAAGAATCAAGTACACAGTACAAAAAACCATCAATAACGAAAAGGAAAGTGCAAAAGCATCATAATGAGCTAAATTATCCCAACTAGGTTGGCACCAAAAAGCCCATCCTATCATTTGCTAGCACCCCTAGAGTTGGTGAGAAACCAACGAGAAAACAAAGCAAACCGAACACCTACAAAACCAAATAGACTACTGCCAAAAAGCCCAGCCTATCATAATCAGACCGACCACTAAAACAGAATACATTAACTGAGCAGCCACCAACTAGTAAACAAAATTGAGTAGACCAAAAAAGCTAAGCAGACCAACCACCACAAGAGACCAAACAGGGCAGACAACAGCTAAACGTAAATAGGACAGCAACCAAGCAAGCCATATAGCAGCAACAGCAGAGATTCACCACAGTAGCAAAAACCTCTATTGCATTGAGATTTCATCAGCAAAAACAGTACTCAATTAGTCCTCTATCACCCTAAAGCAAAAGGCCATCACTACAACATTGCACTCAGTAGCACCAAGGGTCACCACTAAGCATATTAGGACTATAGCGATCCCGGGTTTACCCTTGTTGTACAGTGATCCGGACATGTGTCCGTGGATGATAGTAGTTGATTATTACCTGGTGCACATCCTTTCTTACTTTGTATTTGAGTTACAGGATGTGTTGGGCAGATTTGTTACAGGTTGGTTGAGATTAGAAACCAAAACTAGTTGCCCAGATTTTGACCTGTCCGCTCGAGCGGGGGTTTTGGCGCTCGAGCGGGAGTTTCACCCATCCAATATTTCCTGTGCAGTGTTCGACGCTCGAGCGTGGGATTGGCCGCTCGAGTGGGATTGTGTGGGTGACGCTCGAGCGGGGAGTTAGAAGCTCGAGCGGGAGACCTGTCTATAAAAGTTCTGGGAGTGTGTATCCGCCGCTCGAGCGGGAGTCTGTGAGTGACGCTCGAGCGGGGAGTTTGACGCTCGAGCGGGGCGACTTTTATACCGAGATCCGACTTTTGGATCACTTTTTCAAGATCTTTCCTCTCTCTTACTTTTCCAAAAAGCCATTTTCAGAGCTTCTCACTCTAAAACCGGCCCTTCTCTCCTAGATTTGATCTAGTAGGAGTCGTTTGCTCACTTTTGGTCTTTACGAAAGTTGTGTTGATCATCGAGGGCTACATTTTAATTTGAAAATTTCAGAATTTGAAGCATTTTGGTTTTGGTCTTCATCTCCATTGGAGCTCAAACTTTAAGGTAGGGATATCCTACTCCTCTTTATGAGCTTTGTCTTTAAATTTTAGTATTTTGAGATGTTGGGGTTGGTTTAGTAATTTGTGAAAGTTTGGGGGCTTTGTGTAATTTACAAGAGTTGGGGTTTTAACTATATCAAACCTAGATGCATGTTTGGCATGGAGAAATGGAATAAATGTTGAGACATTGATGAAAATGGCCTGAGTTGGTGGCGTCCGAAGAACGCCGTTGCTATGAGTTTGAGCGGAAGTTGAGGCGGGGCCTCAAGCTGAGAGTTGGTAGGTCTTTGTGCATTTATTTTCTGTTTAGAAATAACTGCTTTGGGCTATCGGTGGAGGATAGTCTTGATTGTTGTAGACAATGCATGATGATTAGGCAAACTGAAACTAATCACTGGAATTTGTCATTGAGATTGACGATTGAAAGGATACATTAAATTTATGTATTGTGTGATGATGTGTATAATTGTTGTTTATATGCATTGTGTTGTGTTGGAGGAGATAGGGGATGTACTCCGCGGTTTAGGGGAAGATAGGGGATGGACCTCTAAACCGGATGTTGTTGGGAGGAGATAGGGGATGGACTCCGTAGATAGAGCTCATATGCTTATCTAGTGATGTATTGACAGAGCTCATATGCTTGTCATTGGAAGTGTGATAGTGCTCATATGCATATCTGTGGAAGTGATAATATAACTTGTATGCTTATCTGTTGTTGTGTGGTATAGCTAGTATGCTTATCTATTATGAAATGGGAAGTGTTTGATATGAGTTACTGTCTCATATGAGTTGTTGGCCAGGTTCTGAGCCATGCTTGTAAATTGAGAATTGAAAGGAATTGGAAAATGAATGGTAATATGGACTTATATGTCATGAAAATGTAAAGTGTGATAAAGGAAAGTATCAGTGTTAGCCATCTATCAACTGCTAATCTTTTAGTCATTGTTCATATTTGGTTTAGTGTATTTCTACTGGGCTGTGGCTCACCCTATATGAGAATATCATTTTCAGGTACAGGTAGCATGCCACCTCCAAGGACATAGCTTGGGAGGCTGGAGGCGGACATACTTTTGTCGTTTTACTTTTACATTACATGTATATTCAAGCCAAGGGCTTAATGTGTAAATGAGTTAGCACTCTTTTGTTGTAACCAAGTGTTAACTTGGGAAGCTGTAAGTCCGTAGGGTATTTGCTTTTGTTGATTAACATGTAATAATTTTGTTAAGAGCTACTCTGATGAATAGAAGAATGTTTATCTTTATTACCAATGCATGCCTATGTTGATGGGTTTAATGTGTTATTTTGAGGGCGTTACAAGGATAGCCTGCAACAAACCAGTACTCACCCCAGTAGCAAAGAAACCTCTATTGCATACATCAGCAAATAATCACCACTAAGCACCATCCAGCAGCAGCAGAGGTTCACCACAGTAGCAAAGAAACCAACAGTAGACAACTAAGGAAACATAACTGGTGCCTTGAAAACCAGCAGTAGACAACTAAGGAAACAGAACCAACAACCTGAACCATAAGCTAAGAACTCTGCAGCCTGATGGTAATGCACGCTCAAAACTGGTGCCTAATATTCCAGCAGAAACAACAGCCTTATCCACACTAGCGGACTTCTACCTTACAAACCAGCACCTGAACTGGTGCCTTGAAAGCCAGCCCAGAACTGAAACACAACAAACCTGCTACTAGCAGACTAGAAGCACCAATGCAAACTTAGAACTCTACAGCCTGAAGCTAATGCACACCCAAACTGGGGCCTAGTATTCCAGCAGAAACAGCAGCCTTACCACAATAGCAGTCTTCTACCTTACAAACCAGCACCTGAACTGTTGCCTTGAAAACCATCCCAAAAACATACCACAATAACTCGGATCTCACACTAGACCACAGATCAAACAACACAGGAACAGATCAGAAAGAATCTGTGTGATTCATATAAGATCTCTAAATAGAGTTACTGCAAATAGGAATTTGTGTGATTCATATTTGCTATCACTTTTTGCACCAGCTAATAAATGGTTGAGTTTAAACACAGTTTAATTTCATATTTTCATTCAAATGCCTATTTAAGAGTTCTTGAGGCTAAAATTGTTGCTCAAGTAAATAGACATTAGAAACTAGTTTTTCCTCAAAGCAGGACAAAAATCCAAAAAAAGAAAAAAAAAAGAAAAAAAAATGCAAAACATGGGTTGCCATACATATATGAAACTAAGAAATTTGAAATTTATATTCAAAACCAAATAATGTTTCAAAGATTAACATGAGAATAAATAAATTAAAATCAAACTAGTTGAACTCAATAGCTAGACAACCTCATCTAAATCATCTTCATTGATCAGTTGGTTATCAAGTGGAAGTGGTATATTGATTGTCATTCCATCTGTATCATTTCTAGCCCAATTGAGGTTTTTATTCGCATCCACATGAGTGTCTTTAACTATAATTGTCAACATCACCATCACCCAATTCAGTAGTACCAACATCAGACACATCCCTCGCTTTTGTTTTAGCAACAACCAACCAATTTTCATGCCTTACATCTCCCACAGAATAAACTTGTGTTGCTTGAGATGACAAGACAAATGGTTCATCATTTAACCGTTCTCCAGTATGTATCAAATGCGAAAAATTTATAAGGTTAAAACCATATTCATCTATCTTGTAGCCTCTGCTTGTGTTCACATCAGCCCAATTGCATATGAAAAGTACATATTTCAACTTGTCAAAATAATTCAGCTCAATGATATCAAATAAAACACCATAATACATGGTGCCTCCTTCAGTGGCCACACAAACCCCACTATTCTGAGTTTTCTTCGCCTCCTCGTAATTTTTAATTCGGAACTTAAAACCATTAACAACATATCGTTTGAATCGTCTAGCTAGAGTGTTTGGGCCTTGAGCAAGCCACTTGATTTCATCAGTAAGTTGTTGCTTTCATGTGTCATCCATAACTACAACCTGATATATTATAGAATCCATTAAAATGATTACATTAGTCTCTAGGCTAAAAATTGTATATGGTAATAATATTATTTAATAGCTACATACTTACATATGATCGAAACCACTCACAAAACTTTTCCATATGCATCTTATTAAGAACTTCATCAGTTAGACGACGCGGACGACTTTGTCTCTTTATATGCTCCTTGTGTTCTTTGTATGTCCATTCCTAACTTGTGTCACTATTGCAAGTATTAAAATGGGAAACTCAAACTTATTTATATACCATAACTCATAAATATTGCTTATATCCGATATGGTTGAATTTCATCTTTGTTAAATAACACATAATGATGTGCTTGTATCCATGACTTTTGATCAAGTTCGATATTCATTATTGCCCCTGTAGAATCTTCAACATTTCTTAAGGGTCGATTGAATACAGTTTCAATAGATTCCAAATACTGCGAACAAAATATTAAGCACTCTTCAGCTATGTATCCTTCTGCAATAGAGCCCTCTGGATGGGCTTTATTACGAACATAAGATTTTAGTCGTTGGAGATACCTACATGAAAAACAGTATCATTATAGATCGACTAAACTGGATGTCATTGTGATGTGGGTTAAAAACACAAATGGATACAAGTCGTCACGCTTAACCCCTCAATGGGATACATCTATCTATAGTGAACTGGGCCAACAATTTTAGCCTCAGTGGCCAAATGGACGACTAAATGCACCATAACAGTAAAAAATAAGGGAGGGAAGATTCTCTCCAAATTGCATAAAGTCAGTACAATTCGAGATGCAAGTCGGTCAAGCTCTTCCACTTGCAAGACTTTGGAACATATTTCCTTAAAGAAACAAGATAACTCAATTAGTGGTGAAGCGACTTTTTTTGGTAATGTTCCTCGTAATGCGATAGGAAGAAGTTGCTGCATCAAAATATGACCATCATGACTCTTCAAACCTATAATCTTACGCTGTCTAAGTTGGATACAACATGAAATATTTGAAGCATAACCATCTGGGACTTTTACCCTTTTCAAAACTTTCAAGAAGTCATCTTTCTCTTTTAAAATCATTGAGAAGCAAGCTGGAGGCAAATATGTCTTATTGGAACTGATCTTTTGTGGGTGAAGTTCACGTCTTATACCCATCTCTTGTAAGTCAAGACGCGCCTTTAAGTTATCCTTTGTCTTCCCATCTAAATTCAACAATGTTCGATATACATTATCAATCACATTTTTCTCTATATGCATCACATCAAGATTGTGATGCAATTTTTGATTTGCCCAATATGACAATGAAAAAAATATACTTTTTTTCTTCCATGGTTGTATCTCATCACCATCCGCTTGTTTCTTTCTTTTTTTGTTTTTTTCATTTGCCTTTGTCTTCCCAAATTTGTAATCAAGGCCTCCTGTTTGCATCATGATCTCAAAGCCAGATAGTATATCAGGAGTTGATTCTATTTCTTGTTTGCCATCAAATGATGCTCCATCTTTACGAAATCTATGATCTTTATCCAAGAAACACCTATGGCCCATAAAACAATATTTCCCTCCATGTTTTAACCATCGAGAATGAGTCTCATAATTACAAGAAGGACATGCAAGAGCACCCTTGGTATTCCAACCAGACAAATCACCATATGCGGGAAAGTCATTTATAGTCCACATTAGAGCTGCATGCATTTGAAAGTTCTCTTTGGAAGATTTATCATAAGTTTGTACTCCAACATCCCATAATTCCTTCAATTCTTCAACTAAAGGCTGCATATACACATCTATGTCATTCGAAGGGGAGCTCGGACCAGGAATAAGCAATGATATGATGAAATAAGATCTTTTCATGCACATCCATGGAGGCAAATTATATGGGACCAATATGACCGGCCATATACTATAACTAGTACTCGTATTCCCATAAGGTTTAAATCCATCTGCTGCCAACCCCAACCTAACATTGCGGAAGTCAAAGGAAAAATCTACATATCGAGAGTCGAATGTTTTCCAAGCCATATAATCGGCAGGATGCCTTATTATGCCATCATTTGTACGACCTTCAGCATGCCATTTCATAGAAGCAGCTGTTTTTGAAGACACGAACAACCTCTGCAATCGAGGCTTCAAGGGAAACCACCGTAAAACCTTTGCAACCTTTTTCTTTCTCTTTTTAAATGAAGTACTCATATTATGCTGCAAATCATTCTCATTTGTTGCCCACCTTGAAGCACCACAATGACACACTTCATCATTTGCATATTCTTTCCAAAATAACATACAAGCATGAATCTTTTCATAATCGAGACCTAAATCCTTAATAATCTTCTTGGCATCATAAGAGGCTTTTGGCAAATTTGCATCTGAAGGAAGCATATCTCTCAAAATTTGAACCAACATCGTGAATGAGTGGTTGCTCCATCCATTAAGACATTTCAAGTGATACAGATGCACAATTGCTGACAACTTGCTAAAATTCTTGCACCCTTCATACAAAGGCTTCTTAGCATCTTTTAGTAAGTCGTAAAATTTTTGTGCCTCTTCATTAGGATCTTCTTGAGGTCGTTGCATGCTTGGACCTTGATTAGATGGTTCTAGTAAATTACTTTCTTCTGCATATTCATTTATATTTTGGGTGTGCATGGGAAACACGTCTCGCAACATGTCATGTATATCACCATACTCAGGTCGTATTTCTTCATGGCTTTGACTAGTTCTACTAGAAGTCGTTGCAAACATAATTTCCCCGTGAAGATACCAACAATTATAACCCGGACTAATTCCATAGGATACCAAGTGATCATGTACAACTTCTAGGGTCAACATGTATGAATTCACACATCTCATACATGGACATGAAATTGTTCCATCATTAGATACATTGTGAGAAGCAAACTCTAAAAATTCTTTAATTCCTTGCATATAATCTCTTGACAATGTACTCTTCTTCATCCAACTCTTATCCATTGATAATTAACTAAATTAAAGTACCACGAAACAAAATAAAAAGTTAAATACATTATATAAAGAGTTATCTATACTAATATAAAAAAGCACTACACAATTTAGTGTAGGTACACATAATTGAATTATTTGTATATGACTTTTCATGTATATCTTTTCCTAAAATTGAACTATTTTATATTGATACGTTTCATTTTTTTTATTTGTTTTCTTCAATTTCATTTTCACAATTTATGTAGCATTTTAATTTTTATAAGTTATAATTTTTTTTACCCTGTCGACCCCATTTGATGGAACATAAGGCTTAGTTTGGTTTGGTTATGATTTTTTATTGTTTTTCACGTGCACATGCAAATACATAGCGAAAATTTGGTTGTTGAAGGTTAAGAAAAATCTCTTGTACAATACATTATATGGTTTAAACTCCATGATTAAATTTAAGTATTACATAATAGATAAGAAAAATCTCTAATATAATACACTATTTCTAAGAAAATACTACAATTCTACCTTAGTACATAAAAATTTAATGAATTAAAGGGAAAACAGTAACATTGAAAAAGTAATCTATACTAAACTTGTGGCACATCGATTTGTGTCCAGATTAGGGATTCAGTTTTTATTTGAGTAATTATAACATGCAGCATTCTACTCATGTAATGTATACAATGTACATGTATAGTTTTTTTTAGTATCTGTGTTTCATAGTTAATAATGTGTTAAGAAAAGAATCATCTGCAAAGATAAAGCTATTAGCAAATGGGTTCAACAATATATATCAAACTCTCAAAGAACTTCAAGTACTGCATACATAGTTCATTTCTAATCTCACTCTTCTTTCGTCAGTTAAATCACATTCTTCTGCAACACCATTTATGCATGTGAACCAAACAAGTAACACCAAAGTAAATGATAATAAGCAGACACTGATGTGAAAGAGAACTATATAGGAATAGATGACATCAAGATCATCAAGTTCTAGACACTAAACAAAAACAAATTAACTTGTAATATTAAATGTTTAGCACAACCAATATCAAGAAAATTAATTCACAAGAAAGTCACTAATTAAGTGCTTCCACTCCCAAAAAATTAATATTTTTTGTTCGCAGATACATGAAACAAAGAAGTAATAAACCAATAAACAATTAACATTATCCTTAAAAACTAACATTCCAATCCTGCAGTAACAGATTCCAACACTAATTTCAATCAAAGCTCACAACAAAATAGAGATTCACAGCTCAAGATGGCATAAATAACATACCATAGTGCAAAAATAGTAACCGACGGTGGTAAAATAAAATGACATCATTCGAAAGAAATCAAAAAGCTGCCTAAGTCTCCCAAATGGATAACTCTCAAACAGCCTAATGGATAGCTCTCAAACAATGAAACCTAGTTGTGCAACCAGTACACCAGGAGCCGCCACATTGCAGTTGCCCCATTACACATTTGGATGTACCCAAAGCATCAATGACAGCAGACCAGTGCAGAACAGCAGAAAGCCAACCACAAGCCACAACCCCCATACTATTAACACTACCTCCCACCCTTACAGTCATGCATAACAGAGTTTAACAGACAGAGTTGAGAAGCCAAGAATTCAGACCAGTTGCAGGACACACCAGAAAGCATAATACCCATTATGCACACCAGAAAGCACACCAGAAAAAATTTGAATATTTGCATTGTTTGAATATAAATTTTTAAACAAAAATAAAATATTTGAATATGAACTTCAGAACAAAAATAAACTATAAAACAAAAATGAATAGTGTCCACAAATTTTCTGTGATGTGCATCCCAGAATTTTTTTTCCCCCTGATTTGAGTAAAATTCCCCCCTATTATGCCAGCTCACAAATACGAGTGCCTTGGTGACATAAAGAAATATGGTTCTAAGGGATTGTTTGGCTTAGCTAAAAAGTCACTAAAAAAAAATCATAAAATTATAAAAAGGGTAAAAAATTCCTTCCATTCTCTCTACTATTTGCATGTTTTTGTATAGAAGTCAAAATCATTCCCAAACACTAATTTTTTTCACCTTATATTTTAACTAAACAGGCACTAAAAAGTTGATTTCCAAACAGACCCTAATTTCTATGACAAATTATTGCAAGTGTTTGAAGAACTAAAAATGGTTATGCAAAAAATCCATCAGGACATGACAAGTCGTAGCACCCACAAAACATCCCCAACCTCAAGAAGACAAAAGCTGAACTTTATATTTATATGTTAATGGAAACATCTAGTGGGTTTACTTTCTCAAATAACAATATAAGGAGATATATGTACATGAGTATCATGAAATACTTATAATCTGGTCATGATACCAATGATTAATTACAATTTTAGAATAGTAAAATATTACAAATTTCCAACTAAACAAGGTTTACATATATGGCAACAATAATAACAAAAACAACAACAAAAATTAGTAACAAGCAGTGGTCAAAGGATCCCAAGGTGTGGGGATTCTTTTGGTAACAAGGTTTAAAGTATCATATCAATAAGGTTAAGAACAGGAGTCAACAAGAATTATCAAATATTAGAAGATAATGAACAAAGGTTTAAAGGGATAGATTAATAACAGATACACATGTTCTCTTTTCCTTTTTCCTTTTTTTTTTTTTCATTTTTGATTATTACATACATATCGCCACAAACTCAAATTCTAAAATATCAATGAAAGTGTATTAAATTTATGTTAGACTACATAAATAGATGCCAATCCTATACTAGCTCTTCATTTAAAGGATTACATGATGGCATCATCGAAGTAAAGAATGTTGTTGAAATAACATTTGTCCATGCATAAATCATCAATCAAGATGGCCATAATGGACTTGACCTATGAAGTAAGTGTGGCAACTCTAACTCTACAAGTACTTCATGTACAACTTTGCAAAATGGGGAACCCTGAAAAGAAAAATGAAATATTACTATTTATAAGTAAAAATTATAGCTACAGTGTTCCACTGAAACACAGGGAAGTATGACCAATCTTAAGAATACATGTCTAAAATAAATTAGGTGCCTTATCTGTACTGAAATATAAACATCAAATATCCATCAGTAACCCACAGTCTAACCTCATATGCCCGTATTTCAAGAGGTTTGGGTGCCAGTTTGGATGGAGTAAAAGAACCCCCCAACATAAATAACAACTTGAGATTGTGAAAAGAGGCAACAATTTTCTCTAATCACATTATTAAGCCAACAAAAGAACAATTTTCTCAACACAAAAAAAGGAAAGAAAGAAAAAAAAAAGAGAGACTAAAAAATAGAACAAACCAATAAACAAAAATGTAGGCACTATTACTCCATTGTGGCATTTTATCAAACACCTAGCATACATAATGAATCCTCAAACATGAGATTTTATTGTGTAGCATCAACAACAATCCATTCACTTCACTAATTATATTGGTTAAAATATGAAAATCATAGAAGATCAAAAATCAGAATACCAACAATTTTTTTTTTTCTATTTTCTAAATTATTTTCCCAAATCAAAATCATTCAAGATGTTCATGAAATCCTTCAAAGTAGAGAAGTTTTGGAGATATTAGAAGCATTGAATGGAGTGGCAAGTCGTAGGTTAACAATGATTTTCATTGACCCAAACCTGACCGAAGATAGTATGGGAAAAACATAAACAGAGATAGTAGAAGAAAAGGAGAATGGCAGAGAGATAAACCGAGAGACAAGAAGAAAGAACGGGATAGAGAAGAGAAACAGAGAAAGCAAACTAACCTTGAAATCATAGTGGGAGGATGATGAATGCTGCGGGGAAGGATGAACGCCGATATGTCGCCGCGAGGGAGGATGAGCTCTGATACTTCGCCAAAGAAGGGTGGTGGACTAGGGCACAAATTGTGAGTCGAACGGTTTTTTTTTTGGACTGAAATTCTGATATGTTAGCCACTCCAAAAAAAAAAAAAAAAAAAATTTGATTTCGTGCGAAATCAGAGTTCGACTTGGCGGACCTCTATTTTGATTGGCTTTTTAGTAACGGTTGTGTACGAACTGTCACTATTAAAAAATATATTGCAACGTTTTAGGCAAAAAAATGCTACTAAAAATTTAAATTTAGTTGTGGTCAATAACCGTCACAATAGCCCATCTATAGTAGCATTTTTTAGGCCGCTGCAATAAAAAACACTGCTAAAACCTGATTTTCTTGTAGTGTCGGGTTGGATTTGCATCTAAAAACTCATAACTTCACTGAAATAAAAAAGCAAAAACAAATACAACTGAAAGGAGTTTTGTCAA
Organism: Camellia sinensis; assembly: GCF_004153795.1. Taxonomy (NCBI): domain Eukaryota; kingdom Viridiplantae; phylum Streptophyta; class Magnoliopsida; order Ericales; family Theaceae; genus Camellia; species Camellia sinensis. Next base: position 1,478,912 of record NW_021025015.1, read on the forward strand.
ACGGGATTGCCAAGAATAAAAACCTAACAATATGTATATCTCAAAAGGAAAAAAGATAAAATTGGGGAAAACATACCTGAAGCAGTCACCATGGTTTACCTTGAAGTTGCGAAACCCTAGAGAGAGAGATGAACAATTTAGGCAGTAACAGAGGGAAGAGAAACTCTAGAGAGAGAAAGACAACAAAGACACAGAGAAATGTAGAGGGAGTGAGGAAGGGAGGGAGAGAGAGAGGATTGTAGGGATGAGTTTTTGTTACGGATAACAAAGAACTATAAAATATATGTGGGCCGTGTTCGGAGTGAGAAGTCGTCGCTGCTGTTGCTGCTACAAGCAGTCTGTGAGGGTAACGCGAGAGTGAGAGAGAGAGAGAGAGAGAGAGAGAGAGAGAGAGAGAGAGAGAGATTGTTAGGGTCTGTGAGAGGAGAGAAGAGGAGAGGAGGGTTACTTGGAACTCTTCCTACGCTGGAGGTGTTGGGGCTGCGAGAGAGAGAGACGACTGGGAGAAGATGGATGGTTTTTTTTTTCTTTTTTGTTTTGAGAACTGAAAAGGTAGGGAAGAGGGCGTAGAGTGCGGGAAAAGAGGGAGGGCAAAAATATAACATTTTGTGACAAAGGAATAAAATGCGTTGCAAAAAAATTAAAACAATCGCAAAAAGAAAAAACAAAAACGACGGGTAACAAACCGTCGCATACAAAACTATTTTTTGTCATGGTCTTAGATTTTTTGTCGCAAAAAAATTAATTTGACGACGACTTTGTTTGCCGTGGCAAAAACATGATTTTTGCGACGGTTTTCAAACCATCGCAAAAGGTTCCGTGTCTAATACTTACTTTTCTAGTAGTGATAGTAAAAGAAACAAGTTTTAAAATACTAAGGGGTTTTGAAAGGATTTACATAATTCTTGTCTTTTTGAATGACAAGTTAGACACTGAGAGCTGTATCACCAAATCTCTCATTTTTCAAAGCAAGAAATGTTTCTAACAGCAACATTCTTTGAAAAAAAAAAATTAAAAAAAGAAAAAGAAAAATCAGGATGTATTGAGAAAGACTTCTTCGAGTGTTTCCTCATGATAAAATGACAAAATACATGCGTGGTTTTACACCGGTAATAATTCTAATTTCTTGAATTAAACTGTCATTTATTGGTTGATCACATTAATGCTGTATTTAATTATTTGAAATGAGATAGAATAAAATTGAATAAAAGGTTTATTCCTTAAAATTTCTTATGGAATTTTTATTCCTTTTATAAAACATTATATGTTCTATATTGGTTCAATAGAATGGGATAGAATAAAATCAAATGATCATTTCTTACCATTGTGAATAATAATTTTATATGTTCTATATTGGTTCAATAGAATGGGATAGAATAAAATCAAATGATCATTTCTTACCATTGTGAATAATAATTTTATTTACAATGTATTCTTCATTTTTTTTTAGTCCATCAAACATAGGAATGACTTTTGAATCATAAAACCTAAAGATATAGGCCCAAAACATTAACATTGCTGCATTGTTTTGAGCGTCAAAAACCTATGTAAAATAGAGGATTGATCTGCTACGGGTGTATGACATTGACAAATAATTTGTACAGTGTTTTATTATTATTATTATTATTATTATTATTATTATTATTATTATTTTTAAAAATGTTTTATTTATTTAAAACACATCTTTTTGTCTCTTCTTCTATAATGTAATTTGAAAAAGAAATATATGACACCCTGGGAGAAACTTAAATCAAATTTAACTCAAAGTTTGACAAAATTATTTTTTACCATATAAGATTTTTTTACTTGTTACAAACTCAACTGTTTTTCCTATTAGAATTCATTTCTACAAACCACAAGCGACAACTAAAAATTTTAAAACTACAAAAAAAAAAAAAAAAATTCTGCAAATTACAAAAACTCAACAATACTAAAAATTATAATTGCAAAATTTAAATACACCAATAATCACAATTTATCCATCTTAAAACAAAAATAAGAAATAAAAAAATAGAAAAATTGATACCCATTTGGATCTGTGAAAGAGAGGGTTCAGTGAAAGCATGAAGAAATTACTTGAATAATAGCGATGTCAAAATTTGTTGTGTCAAAATGATAAGTCGCCATTGGAATGGTAATAAGCAAAATATGACTTTTTGATATTGTTGCATGCCAAAAATGGTTATGGCAAAATCATTTTGGCTTTGATCATTGGAGTCGTTCTAATTGTATTTGAAGGTTGCCTTTTGTTTTTGTTTAATTTTTTTTTAATCAACAAAATGGAATCTTTATTGATGGAGAGACGACCACACAAGATACAGAGCGAATACAATAATAAAAGAATCAGCGAATGTTGATGAAAATAATGAGTATATTTTCTTTTGCCTTCTTGCACAAAAATGTGTTTTTGCTCTACGTTACTCATGATTTTAAGGGTTTTTTTTTTCATTGTGATAAGTTTTGAAAAATAGTCTTAGACCCAACGGAGAACTCATGAAAATATAAGATTCCTTCAAAGGAAAGATTTTTATGTACAGAACTTTGCTTTTGAATGTGAATGCTGCAATTGAGTTCGTTTGCACACTATGTAGGTAAATTACTATACATACCTTTCTATTTGTTTTAATTTACAACCATTAATAATTGATCTCAGTTCCGATAATTTATTTGGAAACCAAGTTTTCTTTTCTTCAAAAAGGTTTTGGAGGCAATAAAGAGGAATTTCTCTAATATCATGTAAATGTGATGCAATGTAAGTAAGTAAGTAATAATAATAATAATAATAATAATAATAATAATAATAATAATATTTTTATTTTTTTATTTTTATTATTTTAAATGAGGAACCCCTTCAAAGTAGGATCACAGCACAGTAAACCAATCCTAAATTTTAATTACCTATAACTATTTACAAGTATCAAGTAAATCAAAGTGTCGTCAGTGAGACTTGAACTCACAAATTTGTAATTTTAGGCTAGCTACGCTTTTTAAATTAATTTAATTACATTCTTCATCTATTTAGATGCTTGAAAAGCTGCTCAAAATTAATTTCAAAATAATAATGAGACAAGCACAAACTTAAGATCCGAACCCTTTTTGCATATAAACCAAAAACATCATGCAATAAGGATTTGTAACTGATATTTTCTCTTATTATTGAAATTATCACAAAATTTACATGATATTATAGAACAAATAAGATGAACACTAATTATGGATTTAGATGAAAGGATTCCTTTTTCCTATTTTCTTATTTTATGTCTCCTTAATTTTTTTTTTTTTTGAGAAAATTATTGAAAAGTCCAATCTAAGGAGGATATAAAGCATTAGATCCAACGGGTATTTTTTATTAGTGAAAGATCCACTCTTTGTAAAATAGTTAGGTGAGAAGTTCTTTTATTTGTTTTGGAAGACATTTGTTTTCAATTTTATCACTTTATTTATCTTTGACTTTTTTTTATCTGTTTAATTTTTTTAACTATATGTTCAAATTTATATTTATCCGTTCAATTTTTTCCCTTATCTGTTCAAATATCTATATCTAAATTTTATTATTTGTTCAATTTTCTCTCTAAATTCTATATGTTCCATTTTTTTAATTTTTGTTTATTATTATTATTATTATTATTATTATTATTATTTTTGGTTGAGATGCCAACCCAAACCAAACCCTATCTGTTAAAATACAAAGCCAAGCCAACCCTTATTTGTTGTAATACCAAGCAAAACCAAATCCTATCTGTTCAAACAAAAATATATTTTTATCTATTCACTTTTAAATTTTTTTTATTTGTTCACTTTTAAAAATTTGATAGATGAATTTGTTGCAATACCAAGCAAAACCAAATCCTATCTGTTCAAACAAAAATATATTTTTATCTATTCACTTTTAAATTTTTTTTATTTGTTCACTTTTAAAAATTTGATAGATTGTTTCATGGGGGGGGTGGGTCGTTTGGGGCGCGGTTGCGGTGTGGCCCCATGTATATGTATGTATGATGTGTTGCTTTGATGCTGCTTGCATACTTCTGGCCCCTCCAAAGATTTGATGTCCCTAGAAACAATTGCATATCAGTCAATCCCACCTAGATAGATATAATTCAAAAACAAGACTGAGCTGCTTATAATAGTGTGACCAGTTAAAATAATTTCTAGTATGAATTTTTAATTGGGATAATAAGAAATTTACTCTAAATTTTGCTTCTTTTTATTTCGTTTTATTTATTTGGTCCATTGTAAATATTAGTGGTACACATTATTCATGTAAAAAATTATTTTGATCTGGTTTATATATTAAATTTACATTTATCATTTATTTTTTTAAAGACAAATATAATATGAGCAGTGGTTACTGATATCTAATCGATTACTTGAATACTCTATTCAATGAATCTTACATAATAAGTGGTTCGAATCATAAACATTTGTTTGAAGTGAACCCCAACTCCCAAAAGATAGCACATAATATCATAATTATTTATTCAAGCTATCTAAATAAATTTACATATATCAACAAAAAAAAATATTATCAATTTAAATATACACTAAATTATAGAATGAGTAATGAATTTTTAGTATGTTATTAATCTTATTTGATTAATTCACAATTTATTGCAACCCAATCTGACTAAATTTTATCTTGTGAATTTGATCTATTTCTAGCCCCCCACCTCCACATTCTTTGGCTTTGCTCCTGTGTTTCATCATCATCATCAACAACAACAACAAATAATCAACAACAACTAAAAAAAAGAGAGGCTTTTGGAGAAGTTGGGGCTAGAGTTAGGGTAGCAGTGGCTAGCGTTGTCCTTGCGACGAGATTGAGGTCAGCGGTGGCGATAGAGGTGGTGTTGTCGGAGGTGACAGAGGTAGAGAGGATAGAGGAGAGATGAGAGAAAGGAAAAGAGAAAGGCGGTTTGGGTTAGGGTTTGGACCGTTTGATTGTCGTTGACGACGTAGTAGATGTCGTGGAAGGAGGTAGCGGAAGCGGTGGTGGTGGTCGAGCAGTGGAGGACGAGGAGAAGTGGTGGTGAGAGAGGGAGATGAGAGGAAATTAGGAGTTTAGAGAGAGAGAGAGAGAGAGAGAGAGAGCGAGAGAGAGAGAGAGAGAAAATGGATTGGTTAGGGCTTGGTTTGGAAACAATATATATACACATGGATGGTTTGATCATTTTACAGGAGTGTCCTTATGGACAAAGTATTTAAGTGTGTGGATATTTGGACAAAGAAAATCCAAAATTGGATTTATGGATCGAGTTTCTTTTTTCTTTTTTCCTTTTTCTCTTTCCATTTTTTACTTTTTATAACTATTATTGAATTATTGTACTTGCAAAAAAAATTATACCTCTAACTGATAATATTTCATGAATGACATCAACAAAAAAAGCCACATGCAACGCACGTGCATTACCGCTAGTATATTAGAAAAACACGATAGTTAAAACATTACATATTCGATAATAAGTCGTTTAGTATACAAAAATAGATCCCAAGACGAATAAAGAGAACCTCTATGTAGAGAGCATACTGTTGGAAAATAATGGTTTTTCGGCAATTTTAATTCGAAATTAAAGTGGGACTCAACCGTCGGTTGAAGTGGGTCTGAGTGGCTTTGTATTATCTAAAGTGAAAAGATTGCAATACAAAAATAATGAGCCAAACCATTGAGTTGTGAATGAGAATTGTCTCATAAAGTGGGCATCAATAAAGTTGGGTTTAGATTTGGACTTACTCTTGGTTTGGATTGGGCGTAGACTTGTACTTGTGCATGTGCTGAGTTTGGTCTTAGACTTGGACTCGGATCTAGTCTTGAGTTTTGGACTGAGCTGTGCTGGGCTTAGTTCGTGCATGTGTTTGAGATTGGGGATGGATCGGTTTGTGACCCAACGCTCGTATCCATTTTGTGATCCATCTAGTTTAATTCTCAATGCTTATACATTATATACACATTATGATTTATATAATGATTTTGGAGTTTTGAACTTTTGTAACTCTAGCCCTAATAGCTAGAGTTGATGACATTTGATGATCCCATTGATATTGGCCTTCATGGCTAAAGCTCTCCTCTACTAATATAAATAGAGGCATTTCTCCTCCAACTTAGTAGGTTGTTTTTAGAGAGGTTTCGTGATGGAAAATGAGATGGTGTTTTGAGATAAAATTTGGAAATGATTTTTTACACAAAAGAAAAATTTTCCTATCTTCTTTTGTTAGCCTATTCTTTGGTTCTTGTTAGAGAGAGTGCATCCATTGTCAAGTTTGCTGAAACTATTCAATTGGTGCTTCTGTATTAGCTGGTTTCAATCATCGTATCCTGGGAGACAGACGCCGGCATACCTTCAGCATCCATCGGGAGGCGGTGAATCTATTTTAAAAAAACTGTCTAGTGCAGGTTTCAGTTTACTTCTTTTCTTATCATTTGTTCTTAAATTTGATGAGTTCTAATCTTTTAATAATTTGTTCTATTAGTAATGTAATCTAATTCATTTCTGTATTTTTAGTTGTGTTGTTTATTCTGTATTTCATCCTTTTAATAAAAAATTGTTTTGTCATTTCAATTTAATTTATTTTATATATTCTTCATGTATTATTATGAAAAAATACCAACAATCTTAAAACATATTTTTTTATAAATAGTTTTTGAAAAAACAATTTAGTTTTTATTTTAATTTATTCTAGTAACTCTTGAAATTAAAATTCATTTAATTGTCTATAGTTATTGGATTGTTTTGAGTTGTTTATTTCTAATAATTTATTCATGCAATTTATTTTGTATTAATTAGTTGCTATTGTATGAGTTATTTGATGGTTAGTGCTTAAGGTGGTAGGAGTTTATAAAAATAAAATAAGAATTTTATTTATTTTATTTCTTAAGATTCTTACTAATTTATTTGATTTGTTTGTTATTTGTTCTCGTTTATAATTAACTTTCTCTATAGACTTACCTAAACGAGAAAGTAGGATATATAATACAAACAAATAAAATAAATTGAAATTAGTGAATGGGACTACTAATTTTTGTTTTCAACAAGATAACCTAAGCATGGATAAGAATTTTGGATCTTTAGATTTTTGGACATATTTGTGAGTTTAATCATTCACCGTAATGTGGAGAATTAGTTTTGACTTATTTCATATTGTTTTGAAAGTTTTTTAAATAATTTTGATTTAATTTCATTAATTAAATTCTGGAAAAAACTAATAGTTGGATTTTGAGAATTTCAAAGTATCTCCAAACAAGTTTGTTTTAGAAGAAAATTTAGTAAAACAATGGTCATATTTCTGTGATTGCTTATGATTATATTGTATTATTGCATGGTAGTATAGCTTGGCATTATAATGAAGTTAACTCTTATTTATTCTATTTATTTTTGGTTGTATCAATTGTGAGTTCTTTCATGTCTTAATGGGTAATCAAGAATATTACTCCAAAATATTTTATATATTCATGGAATGATAAGTGAGAATTGAACTCTATCGTTATAAATATATATATATATATATATGCTCATAGTTGCATGATTGGATTGCTAACATTATGACCATAATATTTCTATATGTATATGTATGAGCATGAAATAATCTTTTTGTATAATCCTGTTGATCAAGTTTGCACTCCTCCAAATGTCGTCGCTTTACTCCCTGAAAACATAAACGTGAGCTAGCCGGCGAGTGTGTGCCGGATACCTCTCCGATGCCTAAGTCAGCAAATAGACAATAAACAAAAGCTCTGTGTATTTAAGAATCGAAATTGGATACCTGTCCATAGGTCCTGCTATGAGCTTTTATAGATTCTGCATGGTACAATCCTAGTAAGACTCTTATTCTCCAATGTAGAGTCCTCTTAGGAATCAGAAAGGTAATGCTCATCTTTCTACACCCCCCTCACTGCTTAACCAAGTAAGATGGTTTTACCACGGTAGCATGACAAAAGAACTGAGCTATCACTAGCCTTCGGACATACTCAGCTCGGCGTATTGATGAGTAATGCCTAGCTCGGTCCTTGTTCATCCACACCTCGGTCCAAAATACTTAAACCGAGCTAATTGCAGCCATTCTTGACCGAGCTAACAGGGTCTAGTCGCGAAGCCTATTTACCTCGGCCCATAGCTCGGTCCACTTTCTACCCGGTCCTAGCTCGGCCCAAACTTTACACAAATTATCCTCTCAATTCCCCCTTAATTCCATCTACAGCGCATGATTTGGGATTATTCTTCTCCAGCCGAGCTAAAACGTCTAAGCTGACCGAACTGACGCAAGTAATACCACCGAGCTCATTCTCTATCGGACTACCGATTTGCCCGGTCCAAAAGCGTCTTCTCAATTACTCTGCACGTCGTTTCGATTCTCAAGTGCGTCTGAATCGTTACCTATTCCTTTGGACACATGGCTTGCTCCCACTGGTCAAGTACAACTGACACAACCGTCTTCGTACTTTGAAAATTTTGAACAGTCTTGCCCATTTTCATGCTTTATACAAAAACCCTTCTTTTTAAACCAAACACTTCACTGTTCATCTTCTGTCACTTTTCGTGCTTCTGAGTTCTGCCCCTGCTCCTGTACTCCCTTTGTGCTCGAAAACATTTGCTTCATTACTGGTGGGTTATTGTCTTCAAGCCTTCTCACCTGTAAGTCACTAATGCCTCTTTCTAATGTTCCTTTTTATCTATTTCTTCATTTTTGGTATTTTAATCTCCATATACGTGTGTTTATATACACTGAAGTGTTGAGCAAATACCATAAACCCAAAACCTTACCCTTACGCTCAAAAAAGCACACCAACTGGACTCAATAAACATAATGTTTAATCCAAAATTGTGCTGTAACCGAGCTAAATATTTGTTTAGGCAACTTTAGGCGTAAACACAACTGAACTAAGAAATCAGTTATAACCATGCATACCTATCTCCAACCGGGCTAGGGGCCTTGAGTTGGCCCTTCTTTACGACCAAACTGAGAGCTTTCTTGTTCAATAACCGAGCTAGAAACTTGTGCTACAACCGAACTAAGAACGGGTTGAAAACTCATTTAGCCGAACTAGGATTATATTTATTTTTCCTTTTTTCTTAGTCCGGTCCAATTATCTGGGCATAAAATTTTATTGTCACTTTGCAGACTTAACTAGGTTGGCCAGGCACACCTTTGCGCCTTGCCCCTAGGCGGCTTTGCTCAACCGAGCCAACCAAAGTGTCAGATACGCTGAGCTAGGCTACTGTGAACAATTTTGTTATTATAAGTTATCATGGGTAAATACCGGTTTCTCGTGGACTCCACTGGGGCTATAGCTGAATTCAGGAGGGACTATCAAATTCTGGACGACGTTCACCTCTCCCTAGCTGAACTAGAAACAACACCTTGGGGCAAACCGGGCTTCGTCCCGTTTACCGTGATATCCATTGTAGAAGCCGGTCTTCGATTTCCCGTTTAGCCTCTCATTTGTGAATTTCTTAGGCAGATAAGACTCTGCCCCACCCAACTCTCCACAAAGACGTATAGGATAATAAATGGCATCGCCGAGCTAAATAGCTGGCTCGGCCTCAACCTTGGATTGGCCGAGCTATTCCATCAATACTCCAAGCTATTCCATCAATACTCACTCGGCCAAAATGATGACGGTTGGGTGTATTATTTAAGAGTAAGAAGAGGCCGAGAGAAAATAATTAAAAATACACCGGACAAAGACGTGAATGACGACGACTTTTTCTGGGTTTCTGGCAATTTTGAAGGCCAGGAAGCCCAAATACCGGGCTACAATATCAACTGGAATAAAGGGACAGCTGGTATGAATACCTCGGCTTAGTTGTCTATTTTTTGTTGTTGTTTATAACTCTTCGCCGTACTAACTGTTGCCTTTTCTTTTTCCACAGACTTGAACCAGCTAAAATCATAATGCCAATACGCCAATCAAGGCACTTTTCATGCTGTACTTCGGTACCGTCACCGAGGTTGGGCCGAGCTACTTAACTTCGAACCGACCTACGGATATAATGGAAGGAGGAAGGTTAGGGTAACTGACTTTTTTTCTGGAACCATCTCCAGAGCCGGACCCAAACTTGCCACAAATCAACCTCATTCCCCTAACCGAAGAACAAGAAATGGCCAAGCGTCGAGCTGTTCGAGCCCTGATCACCGAACAAACCTCCACTCCAATTGTTAATGTTCAAACCGAGGTGCCACAAGCCGGTCAGACACATGTGGCAGTGGTAGCCCTCCCTTCAGCCCAAGCTACATCATCTCGGCTAAGCAAATGGCCGCGTACACAAAGCCTAAGGGATGAGGACGAGCCATCCCCAACCAAGCTCCAAGAAACAACAATCTCCCAAGGTCGTAACCGACCTAGCTCTTCAAACCCTCCCTCTCTGCTAGCGTGGGCACCAACAGCCACATTCAGGGGTCGAGCTATTACGGCCTCAGATTCCGTCAACGCCTAGAAGGACCATCTGTTGGCCTTCAACCTAGCAAAGAGTGTCTGCCTTTCTGCCAACATGGAGCGGCATGAGGGTTTGACCGAGCTAAAGGCTATTCGTTCGATTTCCAAATCGATGATTCTGGTAAGCCCCAAAAATCCCCTTAAACTTTGAACAAACATTTATTATGGTCCCAGTGCATTGGTTGTCTCCTACCCGCTCTAAACTATACAGGCCCTACAAAAGAGCTAAGTAGTTCACAAACGAGTTCTTGAGCGCCGGAAGATGGCGCGGTCAGCCGTCGCTGAGGCAGAATCCAAAGCAACCGAGCTAAAAGATGCTTAGGCCAAGCTGGCCGAACTAGAGGCTGAAAACTCAAGGCTTACCGGACTGGTAAGCACAGTGGAGGCTGACAAACAGAAGGCCTTAGCCGAGAAAAAAGACTGCTACTTACGTGAGCTGGCCAAACTGGAGAGGAAGAAAAATACCGAGCTAAAGGACATGAAGAAAAAGAAATAGGACGCAGAGGACTGAGGATTCAAGGAAGGAGAGGAGACGTATGTCTAGCAGTGCGAAGCTGCCAAGGATATCTTCTTCAAGTACGGTTGGAAAGCTGCTGCTGAAAAGCTTGGTTGCGGACACGACTCCGACGTCTTCCTGAATTCCCCTCTCCACTTCATACCGGGCTACATGGCGGACTATGCTAACGTGGTCCAACAAAAGTTCCTTCAAGAGGGAGAGGAGGATGAGGTCCCTATTCTTGAGAATACACCCAACACTCAGCTCGGCCGCCAGTCTACTTCTCCTACTCTAGTGGACTCCAGCCCACCTCTGCCTGCTCCAACTAACATGATGCCTACGACCGAGCCTAACTAGGGGGCTCATCTCATAGCCGAGCTACTCTGGGTGAAGTCTGGGTCGATTTGGACGTTGACTTGGACGATCTCTGTACTTGATTTTGTTTTTTCTCTTGAAATTGTAACTGGGCTGAAGCCCCATCTCCTGTAATGCACTTTTAAATCTTGAATTAAATCTGTTATTTTTCCAATCTTTTTGTTCGGTTCACGCCATACTTCTTGTGTTTATCCTTTAACTTTAATTGCATGAGGCTTTAACTCTTTGCTTAGTTTCTCATGTCATAATTTTAATGGCCGAGATATCCATCTCGGTCCAAGAGCTTTGTAATATGTTTACTATGTGTTGGTCATACCTGCCAACTTTCTTCAACCTAGATCCTGATCTCGGCTGAAGAGAGCTAAATGTTGGTCATACCTGCCAACCTTCTTCAGCCTAGGTTCTTATCTCGACTGAAGAGAGCTAAATGTTGGTTATTCCTGCTAATCTTCTTCAGCCTAGATCCTTATCTCGGCTGAAGAGAGCTAAATATTGGTCATACCTGCCACCTTTCTTTAGCCTAGATCCTAATCTCGGCTGAAGAGAGCTAAATGTTGGTTATTCCTGCCAACCTTCTTCAGCTTAGATCCTTACCTCGGCTGATGAGAGCTAAATGTTGGTTATTTCTGCAAACCTTCTTCAGCCTAGATCCTTATCTCGGCTGAAGAGAGCTAAATGTGAGTTATTCTTGCCAACCTTCTTCAGCCTAGATCCTTATCTTGGCTGAAGAGAGTTAAATGTTTGTTGTTCCTGCCAACCTTCTTCTAGCAAAGAGTGTCTGGTCATTCCTGCCAAACATTTTGATTGCTCCTTGCTGGCAATAACTGAGAACAACTTTTACAGTAGAAAGAATTACGCTGAAAAGACTACTTGTTTTATTTGCAAAAGGGAAAAAAAATTACAAATATTTTAAGAAAAAGCTAAAAACAAAATAATTTGAGATTGGCAATGTTCCATGGCCTGGGAATAGCCTTGATGTCTCTATCTTCCAAGTGATATGCCCATTTTCTTGCTAAACCAACCACTTTGTATGGTCATTCCCAGTTAGGTCCTAACTTGCCATCTCTAGGTACCAAAGTGTTGCCCATTACTTTGCGTAATACCCAATCCCCAATCTTGAATTGCCTCGGATGCACTGTTTTGTTATATTTTCTGGATAACTCTTGTTGGTATGAGGCAATGTGGACTAGAGCTCTTTCCCTTCTCTCTTCTACAAGGTCGAGTGCCAAGGTTATGGCTTTTTCATTCAAGTTTGGGTCAAAATTTTCACTTCTAATAGTGGGGAGGCCTACTTCCAGTGGGATTACTGCCTCTATGCCATAAGCTAAGGAAAAAGGCGTTTCTCCAGTTGACCACCAAGGTGTGGTACGGTAAGCCCATAAAACATGAGGAAGCTCCTCAGCCCACTTGCCTTTTGCTCTCTTCAACCTTTTCTTCAAACCATCTAAGACGACTTTGTTTGATGCTTTTACCTGGCCATTTGTTTGAGGGTATGCTGGTGTAGAGTTGTAGAATTCTATCTTGTATTCCTCGCAAAAGCTGCTGAAGATTTTGCCATCGAACTAAGTGCCATTGTCAGATATTAGAGCCTTGGGTACGCCGAATCGAGTTATGATATTCTGCCAGACGAACTTCTTAACATCTTTCTCCTTTATTGATGCGAGTGCTTCAACCTCCACCCATTTTGTGAAGTAGTCTGTTGCTGCGAGAAAGAATTTCTGTTGCCGGGTGCTGTTAGAAGTGGTCCCACTATGTCCAGGCCCCACATTGCGAAGGGCCATGGGCTAGTTAATGGTAGAAGCTCTCTGGCTGGTTGATGTATTTGGTGTGCGAATTTCTGGCATTTCTCACACCTCTTGACATATTTCTTTGAATCTGCTTGCATGTATGGCCATCAATATCCTTGGGAAATTGCTCTGTAAGCCAATGATCTTCCCCCTTAGTGGCTTCCACATACGCCTTCATGTATCTCGAACAAAAATGCCTCGACCTTGCTAGGATGGACACATTTCAAGTAAGGTCCTGTGAATGATTTTTTGTATAACGCCAATGATGGAGAGAACCAAAATCGCTGTGATTTTGCTCTAATTTTGTTGGCCTATTTCTTTTCTTCAGGCAAGATGCCGTCTTTTAAAAACACTATGATGGGGTCCATCCATGAAGGGCCTAGTTCAGCACAACATATCTCAGCTACTTTGGGTTTTTCAATGCTTGGTCTGGGTAGGAAGTCGATCAGTAATGGGTGTGAAATAGATGTATCTGACATTGAAGCAAAACCTGCCAGCTCGTTTGCTCTACTATTCTCTTCTCGACCGATTTGCTCTATCCGAACTACTTCGAACTTCATGATCTCCTTTTTGACTAACTCTTAGTACTTAGCCATCCTCTCATCTTTTGCCTTGTAGTCACCTGAAATCTGGTTTACTACCAGCTGGGAGTCACTGTAAACCATTAGCTCGGTGGCCTTCATAAAAAGTGCTGATTTTAGGCCTGCTAACAGTGCTTCATACTTCGCCTCATTGTTGGATGCTAGGAAGCCAAGGTTGACTGTCTGTTCCACTATTAGGCCATCTGGTGAGATGAGGACTATGCCAAGTCCTGCACCGTGCCTATTGGATGCTCTATCCACGAAGAGCTTCCACATCTCTCCGACGAATAGTTTCCAGCAAGTAGAGGGGTCAGATGATGTCTTGGGGTCATGGGTGTTACTGATGTTTTCTTCCAAGTCCATGCCTGCAGTTGGGGTTTGATCTTTACTATTTCACTGCCCAAGTCTTTACTTTTCGATGAGTCCTCACTGGGAATAGTATGGTTTGCCCCTTCCTTCCTGTCCTCAATCCTATATGGCTTGGAAAGTAGTTGGGCATCTTGTTTTAAGGGCTGCGCAGTTCCCGCGGCACTTTTTCCCCCTCCCCATTTTATATCGGTCAAGTCGACTGGGTAGATGTGATGACTTCCTGGTGTGAACTCAGCCACAAAGTCTGCTAAAGCTTGGGCTTTTATTGTGGTTCTGGTTAAAACTTGATATCGAACTTCCCCAATTCCACCGCCCACTTCAAGATTTGTCCAGAAAAATCTGCCATCTCAAACAAAGCTTTTAAGGGAAAAGCCGCTAGGACGATTATGGTGTGGGCGTGGAAATAATGTGACAACTTCCTTGAGGCCATCATCAAAGCTAAGGCCAACTTTTTCAATGGTAGGTACCTTGTTTCAGTGCCCAACAAGGTTTTGCTAACATAAAAAATAAGCAGGTATTGGATTCCTTCTCCTCTGACCAACACTACACTGACTGCATGCTGTGAAACCGCCAAGTACAAAAAGAGCTCTTCTCCTGGCACTGGGGTTACTAACAAAGGAGGAGAGGTCATGTGGTCCTTCAAGCTCTCTAGGGCACGGTCGCTTTCCTCATCCCATTCAAATTTGGCCTTTAATGCTTGGAAGAATAGTCGACATTTATCTGACGATCGACTTATGAACCGGTTGAGTGCGGCTGCTAGGCCAGTAAGATGCTGTACCTCTTTAACTATGTTGGGCCTCTCAAGATCCTGGATTGCTTTGATCTGAGAGGGGTTAGCTTCTATACCTTGGTTGGTTACCAGAAAGCCTAGGAATTTTCCTGATCCAACGCCGAATGCACACTTGGATGCGTTTAGACGTAACTTGTTCTTCTTCAGAATTTGGAACATTTCATCTAGGTCCCTGAGATGGTCCTTCTCATCCTTGCTTTTGACCACCATGTCATCTATGTAAGCCCCTATTGTTCTTCCTAACAATGGTTCAAACATTTTGGTGACCATCCATTGGAATGTAGCCCCTGCGTTCTTTAAGCCAAAGGGCATGACCTTGTAGCAGTGCAATCCTCTAGGCGTTGTAAATGATGTGACCTCTTGGTCTGGTTCATACATAGCGATCTAATGGTAACCTCGATACGCATCAAGGAAGCTAAGTCGGTTATGTCCTGCCGTCAGGTCCACCAGTTGGTCTATCCGTGGTAGGGGAAAACTGTCCTTTGGGCATGCCTTGTTGACTGTTTGTAGTCCACGCAAACACGCCATTTCTCGTTCTTCTTTGGCACTACAATAGTATTGGAGATCCACCTGGGATAGTGCACTTCTCTGATGGCTCCTGCCTCCAGCAAGTTTCCCACTTCCTCCGCCACTATCTTCGTGTAGTGGAGTGCCGATCTGCGAGTGCGCTGTATAATTGGTCTGCCAGTTGGGTGGACATTAAGTTGGTGGCAGATGAAGTTTGGGTCAATGCCAGGCATGTCGTATGGTGTCTAGGCAAACACTTAAATGTTAAAGGTTAAGAATTCCACGACCTCTATTCTCTCAGTGCTGGACAAAGACGAGCCGAGCAAAAAGAACTTTTCTAGGTTCTTTTTATCTATCCTTACCTCAATCAAGTCTTCCACTGTCTTCTGCTCTGCTGCTTTGCCGACATCTGCAAATAGTTCATTGCTTTCTGGCTCTTCCACAATCTGAACAAACCCTTTTGCAGCAAGGCTGCCATTTACTGTGACGAAACACTGCTTCGACATGATTTGGTCTCTTATGACTTCTTCAATCTCGTTGGTTTCGTTAGGGAATTATAATGCCTGATGGTAGGTTGACGCCATTGAGCGCATGGCATGCAGCCATGCCCTTCCCAAGATTATGTTGTAAGTGGAAGGGACCTTCAATATCCAAAATTCCACCTGTTTTGTCATGGTTCTATCTTTGACTGGGAGGATTATCTTGCCCACTGGCCACTCTGGCATTGAGTTGAATCCGACTAGGGGAGATGTCGCAGGTGCCAAGTCTTTGTCCTCTAGCTTCAGTTGTTTGAAGGTCTCGCAGTACATTATCTCGCATGAGCTTCTTTAGTCAATCAGGATTTGCTTAATGTCGAAATTCTTGACGCGTAAAGTGACCACCAGTGCGTCATTGTGAGGGCAATGTAGCCTTGCTAGATCCCTGTCTGAAAAGGATATGGCGTTCGTGGCCTCTGTTCTGTCCTTTTTGACGGTAGGTTATGCACTTAATACCTCTCTCAAGTGCTCAGCCTTTTTGATCATCCCCCTGAGCTCACATACCCGTTCAGGTTCAACGATCCCATGTTTAACGTTGATTATTCCTTGGGGTGGACTGTCGACTGGCATCCTGCTTAGTCTGTTGAGGTCTTGGGGGGCTGGCTGTGTTCCCCCTTCTATATATTGGTCCAGGTGTCTAGTAGCCACTAGCTCCTCCAGATGTTGTCTCGATGGTGTGCAATTTTCAGTTCGGTGCCCCTTCTCATCATGGAAGGTGCAATGAGACCTCTCGTCATAGCCCCTTTGTGCTTCTCCCAACTTGGCAGGTCGCCGAACAAAGGGCTCATCACGTATTTTGCTAAGAATCCAGTAGATAGGTTTATTGAATACTGTGGTGATGGCAATGCGAACTCTTAACTTCCTTTTTTTTGGGTCCTCTCTGTTAGCTCGCTTGCTTCGCCCACTCCTGCTTGGTTGTTCTACCGTGTTGACTTTTGCTATAGTCTTTTTATCTGGCATTGCTGCTGCGCTAGATTTTGCTTTAGTACGGGCGCTATCTTCCTCTACTCGGATATGTAGATGCACTCTCTCTATTAGGGCCTCCAACGTGAGGGGTGGCATCATTGTCATTGAGTCCATCAATTTGTTATTGACTGGTAAACCCCGTTTGTATTGTGCGATGGCGAGAATTGTAGGGCAATCCCCAATCTGGTTGAAAGTCTCCCAATAGTGACTGTTGTAAGACCTCAATGTCTCATTTTTGCTCATGTCAATGGAGAATAGGTGGTCGATCTCCATGAGTGTTTTGGTATTCGTTCTGAATCTAGTCACGAATGCTTTTGCCAACTGTGCCCACGAGGCTATGCTGCATTCCGGCAGTCTTTCGAACCAGGTTAGGCCCAAGTCGCCCAGGCTGGATGGAAATAGGATACACATTAGAGCCTCGTTTCGCGGGTATACTGCCACAACCTGGCGAAAGTGGCTTAAGTGCATGTAGGGATTTGACTTCCCCTTATAAGTAGTGAATTTGGGCTGGTGGAAGCCTGAGGGTAGTGCTGCGTTCTTAATTGCCAGAATGAACGGCGAGCTTTGCAACCTTGCTAATGCTTTATCCGTTGGTTTGTAAGCAAGACGCGACATTGGCATCCCTACCTCGACACTCCCATGTGTCCTGGGGGCCAATCACTGTAGGACTGAAACTTTGTGAGGGTTACGAGCCCTGGTGTCCTCCTTCCAACAGGCCCTCTCCCCTAGCACTGATTGCAGGTCTGCTGACCTAGGCAACTCCTTGTGCCAAGATGTCGTTCGGTTCGTGTGCGAGGGCCGATAGCTACTTCCCTCTGTATATGACCTTTCAGTCCTCGTTCTCTCAGACCTGGAGTGACGAGTCCTGGAAGTCCTTGATTGAGTGTTGCCTGTTCTAAGGCTCTTACTTTCTGCTTGTGATGGTGTGACATGTCTGTCACTATCTTTCGAGTAGTAAGGGGGCGTGTTGTCTTTGCGTCCTCCTTCTGTCAACACCCATTTTTCCTTGATCTGGCGCTTCATGGTCTCTATGACTGCCGCCATCCTTTTTATTAACTTGTCTTGCTCCCTCACGTGACCTCTAGAACTTGAGGATCCAGCCTTAGCCTCTGTCTTTCAGGACTCTGAGACTGACGAGGACTAGTGCCCTTTCTCTCCCGTGTGTCCCTTCGGGAGTTTCGTCGCTGGGGTTCTAATTCTGCCATAGGTGGGATAGAAGATAAACCTTCCCGCCTACCACCCTCCTCTGGGGTTTTCCCATCAATAGCAGATTGCGGCAAGTCTTCATTGTGTGCCATTGATTTCAACTAGAGAGAAAAACTCGATCAAAAGGTGTTGTTTTTTGTGTAATTCCCACAAACGGCACCAATTGTACGAGCACGAAATAATCTTCTCGTATAATCCTGTTGATCAAGTTTGCACTCCTCTAAACGTCATCGCTTTACTCCCTGAAAATATAAACGTGAGCTAGTTGGTGGGTGTGGGCCGGATACTTCTCCGATGCCTAAGTCAGCAAATAGACAATAGACAAAAAGCTCTGTGTATTTGAGAGTTGAAATTGGACACCTGTCCATAGGTCCTGCTATGAGCTTTTATAGATTCTGCATGGCACAATCTTAGTAGGACTCTTATTCTCCAATGTAGAGTCCTCCTAGGAATCAGAAAGGTAATGTTCATCTTTCTGCACCCCCTTCACTGCTTAACCAAGTGATATGGTTTTACTACGGTAGCATGACAAAAGAACCGAGCTATCACTAGCCTTCGGACATACTCAGCTTGGCGTATTGATGAGTAATGCCTAGCTCGGTCCTTGTTCATCCACACCTCGGTCCAAAATACTTAAACCGAGCTAATTGAAGCCATTCTTGACCGAGCTAACAGGGTCCAGTCGCGAAGCCTATTTACCTCGGGCCATAGCTCGGTCCACTTTCTACCCGGTCCTAGCTTGGCCCAAACTTCACACAAATTACCCTCCTAGTATAATTGATTTATAGCCATGGAACTCATGACATTCATGTAACTTCAATGCATCTATAGCCTTTGAATTACACATTGCGAGTTATAGCTAAAATTACTTGTGTAATATTCATTTTGTTGGTTTATTAACTCATCTTGTATCCAAGTGTGTATATGAACAGTGAGCATGGAGATTTAGCGGCAACAAGAACAAAGTTTTGTAATGTGTTTTATACAAAAATAAGCATTACAAACGGAGAAGTGTGTTCTTGGCTAAACAGACGATTCTAGATGTAACCATGAAATTTGTTTTGCAGATTTGGATAATTTGTAATTGTAACAGTTATAGTTGCATTTCCATTTCCATTTGTAGTGATTTTAATTTGTAAATTGTAATAGTTGCACCATAGTGAAAGGAAAGGGAGAATGAAAGAAACTATAAACCTTCGGGTTTAGAGAAAGTCTTTGAAATTAATTTTATTATTTCCGAAGTGTTTTGGTTTTTTGTAATAAAACCAAAGTTTAGCCTTGGTTAAAGAGTAGTTCTGATTTGTTTAGAAATGACAACTAAGATGGATTTGGTTTCAAACCTTTGTGATTAGAGGAAATCTTTGGGTTTAATCTTTTTATTCCCAAAGTGGTAGGAAACCAAGTTTTGAGAAAGTCTTTGGTTATAATTTGATTATTTCTAAAGTGTTTTATTTTAGCTAAAATATTTCTGATTTTTATTCAGAAATAATGGGCTCAGTTCCAAGAGTACCGGTTAACTTTTATGAGTGGTGTATTTCTAATAGCAAATTTTAATTTCTTATAAGTTTTGTAAACTTGGTTGTTTTAACCTAGTTTATCATCTGAAAAACTTAATTCTAAATTTCTTTCTCATGGATTAGAAGTCAACATGCTCTTGAAAGTTTTTTCTAAGGCTAACTAGGTCTTAAGTGGAACCGATGTGACCTCTCCGGCCTTCCTAAAAACTTTCCTAACCATGTTTGATTCTAGGGCAAGTGGTGAAATCAGTTTTGAATTAAATTTCAGAATTTGAGATTTTCTAGTGTTAAGGTTAGTTTCTGAAAAAATAGAATAGTAAAATTCTGTTATATTTTTCAGAAATGGCTTCAAGAGGTTGTCAACAGGAAATGTTGTTCCACCTGATAATCTTAAATCTTGCGAGGTTCTTAAGAGAAGATCAAGAGAGATTAAGTGTGATTAAAGGAAATCATAAGATTGTATGATGATATCTTTGAATTTATCAAAGGCAATTAGTAGGTTATTCTTGTGTCAATTATAGCATGTATGATTACTATGTGACTTTGCTTGAAAGCAAAGATGAGACAAGCCGTTAGAGTGGGTGAATGTATTTTTTGAATTTTTATAATTCTAAATATATTTTTAAATTTGTGGCTCCTAGTGAGTATAAGATCACTAATCACAGAGATAAAAAACTGGTGGTTCCTAGGAGGTGTTAGACCACTAGCTACACAATTATGAGATTGTGGTTCCTAGTAGTGAACAGATTATTAATCACATGTCAAGACATGATAGTTCCTAGTAGTGGAGAGACTACTGATCATATGTAAAGATATAATGATTCATTGTAATGAAAGTGATTACTAATCACATTTAAAACATTGTGGTTCCTAGTAGTGGAGAGTCTACTGACCACATGATGAGAAATTAGTGATTCCTAATGATAAGACTACTGGTCATGTTATGAAGTTCCAAATAGTAGACTGTTGATCACTGGGTTTGTGATTCCAAATAGTAAGGCTATTGACTTCAGAGTGACATGTTGGACCAAACTTGTTTTGGCGCCATAAATTCGAGAAAGACCTAATTCGGTTAATGACAGCCTGGGAATATGTTTTTTGTGATATAATTTTGAGAGTTTCATAATCATTGTGACATAAGGAATTGTTTAAAGACCCTGTATGAATTTTTGGAGAGGCCGAGAGCCTTCGTATAAATTCTATAAATGTGGAAGTGTCATGCAAAATGTGGCAAATGTGAAGGTGTCATATAGAATATGGCAATACCTAAACCCAAGCGGGTAGGATAGACCTAAAAATCCATTAACTTTGTATTTAATGGTTATGCACAATATAATAGTGCATATCGGGCTTTTTGTGGACAAATCTGATATTCAGATTTGCACAAGAATATTATCATAAAATTGAGGAAGCGATTTTCACGAGAAAAGAGATAAGCCTAGAAGATGTAAATAGACTAGGACTTTAAAGTTCTTTTATATAATCTTCTTACACCTATATGGTGTCTAGTAAGGCTAAAAGCTTTTTTGAAGTTGTGATTTCTCTAGAAATAAATTATTAATTTAACTTTATCGTGCATAGGTAGTAAGTCTTGGGATGCAATTGAATGAAGACAGACTTGTTATCAAAGGATATCGGCGAAGAGAAGGCATGGATTACTTTAATACGTGAACACCAGTTATGGTGAGTGTGATTGCAATTGTACGAAGTCTAGAGATACATCAAGATGGATGCTCAGATAGCTTTCTTATATGAAGATTTAGTTGAATATATCTTTGTTGAACAACCCAAAAGGGTTTTTAGCTCCATGGCAAGGTGGGAAAGTCTATAAATTTCTCAAATTGTTATATGGTTTAAAACAAGCACCTAAGCAATGGCATGAGAAGTTTGACAACACTATGTTATCGAATGGGTTTAGAATCAACGAATGCAACAAATGTGTATATGTCAAAGACACTGACAAAGGTTATGTCGTTTTGTATCTATATGTTGATGACATACTCATTGTTAGTAGTAATGATTAGATATTCAAAATTACCAAGAAGTTGTTAAACTTTATGTTTGACATGAAAGATATGGGCCTTGTAGATGTGATTTTGGGTATTAAGATTACTGGAACATCTGGTAGTATTGTATTTTATCAGTCTCATTATGTTGATAAGATACTTGAGAAATTCAGTAAATCAGATACAAGTGTATCGAGAACACCGGTAGACTTGAGTCTACATTTGGTCGAGAATAATGGTGAGAGTGTATTTCAACTAAAATATTCTCAGGTCATTGGAAGTTTAAAGTATCTGATGAGTTGTACAAGGCCAAGAATAGCCTACTCAGTTAGTAGCTTAAGTAGATACACGAGTAATCCTAATGCTACTTGTTGGAAGGACATTATGCGGGCATTGGATTATTTACACTACACCCGGGATTATGGGTTGTATAACACTTGATATCCAGTTATACTTGAAGAGTACAAAGGTGCCTTCCGGATATCTGATACAAAGACTACGAATCCATTAGTGGATATGTTTTCCTTAAATTGGAGCTGCGATCGTGTCTTGGAGATCTTCCAAGCAAATGTGTATCATGAGATCAATGATAGAATTGGAATTCAGTGCTTCAGATAAAGCTACTAAAGTAACTGAATGGCTTTGCCGGTTTTTTAAAGATATTCCATGTTGATTAAAACTTGTGCTAGCAATTTTGTATACTTTGCAACAACCAATCAAGTATTGGTAGGGTATAAGTAGAAGGTTTAGACATTCTCGTCGAAGACATAGTTCCATACGATGACTACTCTCGTGTGTTGTCACTATAGACTATATACAGTCTATGGATGATATTACGGATCCGTTAACGAAAGGGTTAAATCGAGTTAGTAGAAAAGTCGTCAAAAGGAATGGGGTTAAGGCCTTTAGCGAATGTTACCGAAATGGAAAACCAAACCTAGTTGATTGGAAATCCCAAGATCTAGGTTCAAAGGGACTATCGAATTGCGTGTAACATGTGAGTCACTGTGAAGGGAAATCCTCCTACCCATTCCTTTATACAGTGATACCTTATGGGGTAAGCTGATGCTTTTAATGACCTCAGTGCTATGAATAGTCAACCGTGGTATAGCGAGACACCTTATGTAGGTCACTTATGTGAGTGCGAAGTGGGGCCACTTCTTTAAGAATTGACGAGGCCGAATTCTTTAAAAATACTCGCTGAACAAGGCTAGGGTTCCAGGGCCAAACCGGACACATCAATGAGAATAAGAACAATGGTTGGAGTAACTCCTGTGTGAGGTCTATTGTCTCGATTTACACAAATGACAGAACAGTTCAAGACATCACGTTCACTGGTCAGCCAGTAAATTGGATAGGCTTTCATTACGAAAGGTTCAAGGCCAACAACTACCTTTTCAAATGCAGGGTTATTCTGTGTGCTCTCTCTCCGAGTCTTTATTGATAAGTGTTGTTTGTTTTTCCTTATTCGGCTAATTTTATTCATGTGGGGGATTGTTGGAAAATAATAGTTTTTCGGCAACTTTAATTTGAAATTAAAGTGGGACTAAACCGTCGGTTGAGGTGGATCTGAGTGGTTTTGTATTATCCTAAGTGAGAAGATTGCAATACAAAAATAATTAGCCAAGACATTGAGTTCTGAATGAGAATTGTCTCATAAAATGAGCATCAATAAAGTTGGGTTTAGATTTGGACTCACTCTTGGTTTGGCCTAGGCCTAGACTTGTAGACTTTGACTTGGATCTAGTCTTAAGCTTTGGGCTGAGCTGTGCTGGTCTTAGTTTGTGCATGTGTTTGGGGTTAGGCGTGGATCGAGTTGTGACCCAACACCTGTACCCATTTTGCAACCCATCTAGTTTAATTCTCAAAAATTATACATTATATACACATTATGATTTATATAATGATTTTGGAGTTTTAAACCTTTGTAACTCTAGTCCTAATGGCTGGAGTTGATGATATTTGATGACCCTATTGATGTTAGCCTTCATGGCTAAGACTCTCTCCTACTAGTATAAATAGTGACCTTTCTCCTCCAACTTAGTGGGTTGTTTTTAGAGAGGTTTTGTGATAGAAAATGAGATGGCGTTTTGAGATAAAAAGTTGGAAATTATTTTTTACACCAAAGAAAAATTTTCCTATCTTCTTTTGTTAACATTTTCTTTGGTTCTTGTTAGAGAGAATGCATCCATTGTCAAGTTCGCCGAAGCTATTTAGAAGATGCTTCTATATTAGCTGGTTTCGACCTTTGTATCTTGGGAGACAGATGACGGCATACCTCCAGCATCCATTAGGAGGCGATGAATCTGTTTTAAGAAAACTGTCTAGTGCAGGCTTCAGTTTGCTTCATTTCTTATCATTTGTTCTTAAATTTGATGAGTTCTAATCTTTTAATAATTTGTTCTATTAGTAATGTAATCTAATTCATTTCTTTATTTTTAGTTGTGTCGTTTGTTCTATATTTCCTTCTTTTAATAAAAAATTGTTTTGTCATTTCTATTTAATTTATTTGATATATTTTCATGTATTATTATGAAAAAATATTAACAGATATGAGTCTGCTCATAGAGAAGGGGGGGAAAAAAAAAGAAAAAAAAAAGAGGAAAAACCTCCACGCAAGGAGGAGAAAACCTCCATGAAAGAAGGAAACCTTTACACAAAGAGATATTATTTCGACACAAAAAAAATAAATAAAAATAAATAATCAGAATAGTCACTGCCAAATTAATATCACTTTCACAATCCATTTATCGTCGCAATCGGTAGCTGTGGTATCTTAATTCATGCCTCTATATTTCAAAATAAAAGATTCTAGATCTGAAGTGGTTATCTAGTGTATAAAAGTACATTTAGCAGCTTTTGATTCTAGATCTGAAAACTTCCTCGGTGGCAAGCCAATGATGGAGATAAGTAGTGGCTAACATGGTGATGAACAAAAAAGAAAAAAGAAAAAAAAGGAGAAACAAAAAGGAGAGTAAGGTTAGAAGCACCACCTCTCTTCTCTAAAGAGCATAAAAAGAGAGATAACAACTAGGGTTTCTTAGGGAGACAAAGCTAAGGTTTCTTGGTCAGCAACTCTTTTTTATTTTTATTTTTAAATATCATAAAAAGGGAATTTTATTGATGAAAATCGATATATAAAGAGCATAGATATAAATATCAATAAAGAAAGAGTGAGTGCACAATGCATTAAAGCAATAACAATCCAAATTAAGTTAGCACTACGAAGCAAGCCATATAATTTATTCAAGTATTTATTTATTTTGGGCCCACAACTTATTTCAAGTAATCAATCTTACGATAAAGGCAAAACTCAAAGAATTAAAAAAATAAGCTAAAAAATACTCGACCATTACATTCATTGTTATCATAAGTACCACAATCATTTAACTATCATCACCACAGCTGCCATTGTCATTATCACCGGCACTACAACAACTACCATCATCATTTCATCATCACAATAACCACTATCATTATACCACCATTGCCACCCTCTTTTTCTTCTTTTTTTTTATCATCACTACATTACCCCTCCATCATCACAACAATCACCATCTCTTTATTTGTCACGCTCCGGATTTACGCGGTGCGGTTTACATGAATAAACTGCCTAACGATGAACAATAAATAACAACTTTCATGCAAATGAATATAATATAGTCACACAATACATGTAAATATCCGATTTTATACATTCTTAGATACAACATCTAAGTCGAATAGATGTTCTATAAGTAGAAATATACAAAGATGTTATAAATTAAATTGAACGCCCTGAGGCTTACATCATACACAAGGATGTAACCCTTACAAGAATGGCACACGGCCAATAAATAACATAAATGGCCAATGGCCTACAAATAACTAAACCACCCTACATGGTTTCTAACACAACTTCACGTCACAATCCACATTCACACATGTATACCTAAAAAACATTTTAGAAACGTAGGGTGAGCAATAAGCCCAGTAGATAATATTTCAAAAACTAAACATGCTCTACCAGCATAAATGATCATGATGCAACACATATATACAATACGCCCAAATGCATTTTCAAATCCATTTGATTTCTCAACAAAATCCTTTCTTTCCAATTACCAAAATCTTACGTTTAATCAAAATGTTTTCCGAGTTCAAATCATCCATTTGATATAAAATCCTTTTTCAAAAATCAATCCAAGTATCTCAATACCAATCAACAAAAATATTGCTAAATCAAATGCGACTACGTAGCTGAATAAAAGAAAATACATTGCTCAAAACATTTCCAAACATCCTGTTCCAAAACCAACATAATAGTAAATAAAATGGGTAAATCTCCAAAACAAATATACCTTTCACGGAAATTTCGTCAGTAGGAAATCATAAACCGGCATCCATGTAAACGTAGGCTATACAAGCACTACTATTGTCATGTTACGAAAATTTCGTCCGCGAGATCGACACCTATGTATACGCGCGATTTTTAAGACTTTCACCATGGACACTTAAGCCAACTTATTTCAACGAGGCAATACTTACTTCCCAGATTCACCATTTTATTTACCCTTTTCAATAGTACAATACATGTAACTTAAAATATTGTCTTTCTAAAATAATGCAAATGTTCCAAAACATAATGTGAGAATTTCCAAAACCTTTTTCCAAAACATACAGTTTCAATTTCCAAAACCCATTACATGCTCCATGATATGAATGATTTCAATTTGTCTAATCCACATGCAATTTCTAACACACGGCAATACTATCCTCCATTGATAGCCAAAACAGTTATCTCAAATGTAATGGCTAAAAGATAACAATACAGATATATTTTTCCAAAAAAATCCAACAATCATTCCCTTTCTATCTCTTTCTGATGGGTCGTTTCACACACCAAAAATAAACAGTAAACTATACCAAATTCTTTTAGAATAATGGCAAGTCCAAGTATCGATCCATAAGGACAAACAGGAAATTAATCTAATTTAATTTTTAAATTCCTAAATCAATTTTGATGTTCATAACCTAATAATAATTAAATTAAACAAAGCGAATAAACTAGTAATTTTAAATAAAGATGAAGTTATTGATTTGGGGAAAAACCTGGGCCAATGAGTTCACCATTAGTTACGTAAATAAGGTTTCAATTTGAAATCAATTATGCAACGGTTCAAGCAGAATAACACTTCGCAACTACAAGTTTGAAGCATTTATCAAGAAAATCATCACGTTCAATGTACGGGCACGAACCATCTCAAGTAGTACGAATCGTTCACTCTAAACTAGGGTAGCAACACAACTCATCCCTTGTAGTATGGTTCCTCTCATATCTTGAATATGAAAGAATAGAAAACTATTGTATAGAAAGCATTCAACAATCACAGAACGTCGAATACTCGAAGAAATAGTGAAAAATATATATACAAAACTTCTAAAACACCATACAATTGTTCAAACCTTTACATAATCAAAAACCAAAAAATAAACCTAATTACATAGTTTCATCAGAACCCTAGAAAAGAAGAGCCTAGCCACTCATGGAGGAGTGGGAAGAGGTAGAAGAGATGGAACCCTCTATGGGAATTTGCTTTGAAGATTGAGAATCACTTTTTTCTAAACCCTAGCCTTCTCTTTCTCCTTTGAAATTTTAGAACCCTAATCCAGCCTCTCTTTCTTCTTTTTATACCTTTATAATTTTTTCCAACATTGAAAACATCAAGCACGCTTCCCAAGGTAGGACCGTTCATGCGAGAATTTCCATTGCACGTGTGGTGAGGGTTTCGCACATGCGGGAATAGACCTCCGCACGTGCGATTTCTTTATGGCCTGTTTGGCTATGATGGATGGGCCGTACGTGCGGGAATAGGCCTCCGTATGTGTGGGAAACATTTTTCTCCGCACTTTCTATATTTTTTTTCATTTTATGCTCCCACTATATCCAACCTGATTGACATTAAACATGCATAAAATATATAATTTGACAAGCAAGTAGGGTTAAGAAATCTTAATTATCGGCTTTAGTGTTATACAATTCGGCCTCAATCACACCCCCTAACTTACAACTTGCTAGTCCTCAAGCAAGGAATAAAGAATGAAAAACAAATTAAACAAAATCTAGCTACCTCCTCTTTCGTGGGAAGAACGATTGCATTTAGCATATGCAATAAGCCTTTAAACCACAAAGTTATCATAAGTGGACGAGTATAGTCTCGTGAGGGTTTCCAGAAATGATACCCACAAACATTAACATATTCACATTTGCCCAACAACAATTAATCACACTACATAACTCAAGAATGAACTTATGTGACACTACAATGCAATATTAAGACATGATGAGTCACTGAAGGCACAGTAGACAAACATAAAAGAATCTATTGAGAAAAAATTGCAATTCAGTATTACAAAATTCAAGTTCCATGTACTTGTGAATGCTAGTAGACACATCATCAGGACCCTTGGTGTAAAGTGCAATCCCTAACTAGTTAACTATCTATTATAATAGCCTAGTGTAACTCATAATAACATCCAACATGTACAAAAAAGTAAATTGTCGTAACCAAGATTCTCATTTTTTTTTTCCGTGAAAAACTGTGAAATGTCCTGATTCATTAAGCTTTCTAATCAACCCATTTAACAAGCATTGGGCCAATAACTCTCAAACCAGACTGTTTTAGGGCACTAGGTGTGAAGACACCTCTACGGGCTTAATAACTCGAGCTGAAAAGGCTACGAATCTGAATAAATCATTTTCCTTATTTTTCTTTAATTGTGCAATGTCTAGGTCCCTTAAGATTTCTAATTAACCATGTAGAAAGTATTGGGCCAACGACTCCCAAACCAGACGATTTTAGGGCACTAAGTGTAGGGACACCCCTACGAGCTTAATAACTCGAGTTAAAGAGGCTACGAACCCAAACAAGTCAAGTGCTTTTTTTTTGGTGAGAATCAAGGCTACTCATTTATTATTTTCTGTAACCCTAGCAATTATCAATGATGTACACTAGGGATTATAATAGAGAGATCACCGCTATGATAGTGTGTTCATGTGAATAAAGACATACTCATGGTAAATGTACTAATACCACAACCACAAGCAACTATCCTAGTGCAAACATCACATGCAAATTTTTACCCAATAAACCCTTTTCATACAAGTCTACTATGTTCTCCAATTAGCATATGCTTATATCACTACCTCATTAGCAAAAAGTCAACATCAAGGGAAGTAGTGCAATCAAGTGAAATAGGTATAAACACGAATTATGAATTACGAGATAAGTAGAAGTACACAAAAGAAAATACCCTCATCCCCCAACTTGAATATGACATTGTCTGCAATGGAAGCAAATGCAAGGTAAATTAGAGAGAGAGAGAGAGAGAGAGAAAGAGTATTACCAGACATTGTAGGTGTACCTCCAGTTAGGCAGATATGAACACAAATATATAAAAGATATAAAAGATATAAAATAAACAACATACATACATTAGCAATAATAAAAGATATAAAATAAACAACATACATTAAAAATAAAAAATAAAACAGTAGGGAACAAAGGGACCGAGGTTTGTGTTGCACGTGCGGATTTTTTTTTTTTAAACCCAATTACAACCCTAAAACTTCAAACCATTTTTACATTCATTGCACGTTTGAAATAAATATAGTACTTCAAAAACATCTAAATACTCAACAAAGGTATAATCTTCACGCAAGAACCATGGGTACTACTTTTCCCCCTCCATGGTCGCAACTTTCCCTATTCTCCAACAGGGTGACATACTAGATTGATTTGATATCTAGAATTGAGGCGCCTGAAGCTAACTCGACCTATGGGGCTTCCATACAGAGTTTAAGCCGAGGCGGTTTTGAAGCAATCTCCACACCTCTGGGTATTTAAACAAGACTTTAGTCTCAAAAATTTCCAACGTTTACGTTCTAGGTTTTGCCATTTGAACTCTAGTTTCCACCATCTCAGTTGGTCTCCTAGGAACTCACTACAAACACAGTTAGGTGGCTATACTAGACTGTTAGATGCCGTTCGGGCACGACTAACACCAAAGGAATTACACCTTTAGAGCATTTAAAGTCTCCTAGACATGAAACACAATCACGCACAATACACAAAACACTAGTTTTGTCTTTTGTTTATTTATTTAGTTTTTTTTGGTGGTTTTTTTTTTAAAATTTATTTTTATTTGTTTATTTTTTTTTGTGGTTTTTTATTTTATTTTATTATTTTTTTTAAAGACGAAAACAATAGCATGCAACATATCTAAATATTTGTTAAATAAAAAACAAAAGCCTTTCCCCCCAACTTAAATGACAATGGTCTTAATGGCATATACTAAAAAGAACCGACAATGACAGTAAAAGGAAAGGGAAATAAAGCACAATAAAATATACATCCCTGAAATTCAGAGAAAGATGCCCCGCAACTGGAAGGAAACTATACTTGCAAAAGGGTTAGAAAATAAACACAACATTTATTTATTATTTATTATTATTTTTTTATTTTTTTGGAATCCAAGGCTTCATGTTGATCTTCTTTTAAGTAATCTACCTCACACCAAATTTGTTAGGTCGTACTTAGCAGTTCCATTCAAAAGTGTACTCATCTATTTGGCCTAGACACACCACACTGAAAACATACAAAACAATAAATAAAGAACTAAAACTAAAATGCTTAGGTTTCCTCCCAATAAGAGCTAAATATATTGTCTTCAGCCAAATATCAACACAAACTTATTTTTGCCTTTTCTTCCAATTTATGAGATATGGGTCCGTGTAACGAAAATAAATCAACCCGTCCAATAGTGCGAGACTAGGTGGTAAATGACTTGTGGGAGGATGATTAACAAAGTGGAGAATGTGTGTGTGAAAAGTATAGTGTGTAAAAAAAATCTTATAGGTGGAAACAATAAGATCAAAACCAAAAATAAAATCCCACCCATACTGATTTAATTTATCACTATAATTTTCTACAATTAAATCTCTATCAATTTCGTCCACATGAGAGGCCAAAACTATCGGGAGAGTTTCTGTTATATCTCCGGGTGCAACGGTAGGTTTAAGTGACAAAAAATACTAACTCCATATCAGTTGTTGGATCACTAGAGCGATGTGTTGTGGCTTCACTATGTTCAATTTGCAACTCTTTTAAAAAAATCTCACAGCATGCACTCTTATGAAAGTCTTGAACAACTTGGTCAAAAGAAATCCACACCTTAAATGGGAACATCTCAAAATTTTCAGTTGACCACATTGTGTCTACAAAATGACTTGTTTGAGAGTTCAACCCATTGTAAAAGAAAGCAATGAGTTAAGTCATTTTGTAGCCATGTTGTGGACAAGCATCTACATAGCTCTTGTATCGTTCCCAACAATGACAAAATAACTCATCCGCTTCCTGAGTAAAATTTAATATTTTTCTTTTGAGAAGAGTGAGGTTAGATAGAGGTTGTGATTCTTTCTATTTAAAATAAGCCAACATATTTACCCAATTCAGGGTGGCAAGAACGGTGCCCGTGCATACACCACTCACACACATACACACTAGGTTCCGACTCTTGTATGCTAAGTTACGAAAGCAAAATACCAAAGGAGAAAATATTCACAATGATTTAACGAAAACGCTTTACTTGTCTTGCGGGTGCTTGACGTGTAGATCGTTGTCTCCAATCTCCACTTGAGTTCTCTATGTTTTGCACTTTGGTGCTTTGCTTGCGAGTATTTAATTTTTTTTTTTTTTAAAAAAAAAACTTCAGTGTTGCAGTTTGTTTTTAAAGCTCGGTTGCGCTCCACTTGTACTTCGGCGATAGGTCCACTTGCAAAGACTCTGCCCACTTAGCAATACTAAAATATAAAATCCTAAGCTAAAAATCAAAATAAGAATATAACTTTAAATTAATTAATTTCGCCAGAAGTTCTTGGCAAAGGCACCAAAATTTGATTGGTCGTTCCACACACCAAAAATAAACACTAAACTATAGCAAATTCTTTTAAAATAATGGCAAGTCCAGGTATCGATCCATATGGACAAACGGGAAATTAAACTAATTTAATTGTTAAATTCCTAAATCAATTTTGATAAAAAGATTGATTGTTCATAACCTAATAATAATTAAATTAAACAAAGCAAATAAACTAGCACTTATAAATAAAGATGAATTTACTGATTTGGGAAAAAACCTAGGGCAATGAGTTCACTATTAGTTACATAAATAAGGTTTCAATTTGAAATCAATTTTGCTACGGTTTGAATGGAATAATACTTCGCAACTACAAGTTCGAAGCATTTATCAAGAAAATCATCACGTTCAATGTACGGGCGCAAACCATCTCAAGTAGTATGAATCGTTCGCTCTAAACTAGGGTGGCGACACGGCTCATCCCTCACAGTATGGTTTGTCTCATACCTTGAATATAAAAGAATAGAAAACTATTGTATGGAAAGTATTTAACAATCATAGAAAGTCAAATACTCGAAGAAATAGTTAAATATATATATACGAAACTTCGAAAACACCATACAATTGTTCAAACCTTTACATAATCAAAAACCAAAAAAAAAACCTAATTACATAGCTAGGGTTTTGTAGACCGCCCCGAACTCTCTCCGCACGTCTCCCTTTTGGAAAGGGCGCGAATTGGGTTCTAGCTACTACAGTTCGGACTCCTGTCACGGTTCTGAATCTAATCTCACAAAGTACAATGTAAGATTGATAAATCACCAAAGAGTCCAAATCCGGCTAATCGTTTTGGAAAATCGATTTTGAATGAAAAAAAGTGCCAAACATGGACTGCTTTGCCAGATTTTAGAGTCGCTACCTAAATATTTTGTTTTGAAAAATTTAGGAAACCTTGACTTGTGCCTAAGGCCACGTGTCTGTCATCACCAAAGTTGCCTCGGCTCGGGAAGTTGGGTACGAGAAGGAAAGGTCCTGAAATGAGTACCCCCGCTCGCTCGATCAAAGATTGGCCTCTACTAAATATGATATGTTGTTTTTGAAAACACATGTGTTCTTGTTTGATTATTAGCTAACTTACTACGTGATGCGCACAACACACAAGTATAGACTAAATCGCTCGATTTGGAACAAAACATCTCATGTTTGTTTTTCGAAAGTGGTTTAAAGACGCTACTCGCAAGTAGGCTAAAATGCGGATTTGCCACCCTCAAGTGGGCTTGAAAACATGATGATGTGCCACTCCGCAAAGTGGGCTTAAAACTCACATTTGTTGAATTGTCCCAATTCAAGCAATAAAGCATTTATCCACAGGCATTCATGCAGTTAATCATTTAAGCAACTAGCCTCATGGCAAGCATGCTAAACATGGCAACATTCGCACTCGTGCAAGGATGGTAAAGCATAAACACTCACAGTGTACTCCAAGCCAAAACAAAAGCTAGTTAGAAATCAATGCATGATCCTAACTATACAAGATGCCTAATGCAACACATGAAAAATGCAACTAAGTAGGCTTGACTATCTAAGATGGCATATGAATGCAACAATTGATACATGTATTCAAATAGGAATTGAAATACAATGCAGTTTAAATGATGTGCCGAGCCCTGTGCATGCAAGACAAATGAATGAATGCAAACATGCAAGCATAAGGTAAGCTAATTGAAATATGCCCTAAACTAACCATCAAAAGTTGATAAGTAAAAGGGAGAAAGAAATGGGGATTGGAAGACATGCACACACACACTCACCCTTATTACAACATTGTGCCCTCTCAACGGATGGTTCGAATGAATGAGAGCTAACTAGCTACGCTAATTAAGCTAACTAACTAACTAATGTAATTAAACTAATTAGACTAATTATTACAAACCAATCGAATAACTAGCAAACTACTTACTAATTATTACAACAATTAACTAATTAACAAATTAATTAATTACATTACAAAACCAAGCTAACTAATAATTAAAGCTTTAAACTATGCTGCCCCAGCAAGTTGAAGAAGTTTGAACATGCATGCCTCGGTTTTCGCCCCGAAAAGCTCTCCAGCTTGCTCTTTTGAGGCTCTGTCTGCAAGGTGTCTTCAAGAACTAGCTGCTGAAACTTACCAAGACAGTGCTGGGGAGTGCACCAGTGGCCTGCCGGCCATGAAGAGCTTCTGTCGGCCACCTGCCGGCCAAGAGTGGGCCTCTGTCGGCCAACAATGAGAGGGTGCCGGCCATCAATGTGGCACTGCCGGCCACTGGTGTGTTGTGACACCATTCTGCAACAGAGCACAAAATAGAGGAAATTGAGGGTCTCCCTAGGAACCTGTGTGTACCATGCCCCTCCTTATCACCTCAAAACATCAAAGGAGTTGCATAATTGAATCCAAGACCACCAATCAAGCATGCAATGCATGATGGCCAAAGATCCAATCTTGTACACATTCAATGAATGCAATGCAAACAAGACTCTAAATCCACAACCTCATCATAGATAATCAAAGGCAATGGAGACAAAGGGGATTGACTCACTTCATCACTTTGAGTATGAAGTGGACCAATCTATCTTGTGTTCAACATAACGTCCGGTTGAACACGATGCAATGCAACACAGCACATGCTATGCAAACAACATACTAAATTAGAGGCTATAACATGCTGAAATTGAAGCTCAAAAGACAAGACAAACATGCATACATGTTAGGCCACAAACAAGGTATAATACACAACCCTCAAAAGCTATGAAGAAGTGAAGTATATGAGAGTGTGACTACACTATATGCACTGAAATTACACGCCAAATGGTGCCATACCATGCAAACATCACATGCACATGTTAAAGGCCCCAAAACTCAAAGCTAGTTAAGGCCCTTTACACTACAACCATACTAAGCAATGCTCAAACGACCTTAACCATTCAAAACAGACCTAAGGCAGGTCAAAACAGTCGCAAAAACATGCTAGGCTCGCAGCATAGATGGCAAGAAAAATATGTTCATTTGATGGCACACAAACAAGGCATAAGGGGCAAAACTCTTAAACACAATGAAAGAGTGATAAACATGAGAGTATGACTTAAGTTTATGCTCTGAAATTACATATCGAATGATGCCATATCACACAAACATCACAAATATAGCATGCTAAGGGCCTCAAAACTCAAGACTAGTGAAGCCAACTATGCCATAGCTATACAAAGCAAGCCATACATGACCAAGACCACTTGGAACAGAGTTTAAGCATCCTAAAACAATGCCAAAAACATGTTGGAGTGGAGCTGAAACATGCTAGAATGATGAACCAAAGCATGAAGCATGTTAGGTCAACAAGTAGGATTACACTACAAGTACAAGATGCAAGCTACCAATGACTAAACCAGCCTAAAATAGAGTTATAGCAGGTCCGAAAAGTCACAAAAACATGCTCGAATCAGGCCTCAAAAGGGGAGAAATGCATGCTCATTTAGTAGGCCATTAACACATGCAAACAAGACAAGAGGAGAGGGGACCGCCCCTTCCTATTTGGGACCTCAAAAACACCTTTCCACCACTGAAATTCCTTTGGAATTCAATGGTTTTAAGGCCCAAAAGAGGTTGTTTGAAAAGCTTGAAAGATAACTCAAAAGGTTGTATAAGCCAAGGAGCAAAAGGGAGGAAACACCCCCCTAACCAAATAAGGCTTTAACCACCATTTTAGAACCTCAAAATCAGAGTTTTTTACAGTTGAAAACCATCCTTGAAAAGGTGGAAAAAGATGGCAAAGCAAGTGTAAAGACAAGCTTAAAGGGTGAAAGTTTTACCTCTTGAAGGGAAGCACACTTTGAAGCACAAAACCAAGCCAAAAACACCTTAAGGAGCTCCAAGAAGGCCTTTTAGAACCTCAGCCCAAAGATGAACCACTCTTGTTGAGGGTTGATAGGTTGAAGATGGATGTATGCAAGCTTCCAGCACAAAAGCTTTAGAGAAAGGATTGTAGAGAGAGAAGTTTTAGTGTGAGAAGCTCCCAAACCTTTTGCCAAAATGTTCTAACCCTTGAATATGAGATATAAGGCTTCAATATATAGAAAAATACAAGCTTTTGGTTAAAAATAGCTCAAGAGAGACAGCTGTAACCAGCTGGAGCAAAATATCTGCCAAAAACTGCTTTCTGCCATCAATAGCCGGCACATGACCATTGATGGCCGGAACTTGACCATTATTGGCCGGCATGGGACACCATTGGACGGCAGGGGGCCGGCCTTGGCCATTCATGGCCGGCACATGGCCCAAAAATCCCATTTATGGCCCACATTCTCCACCTCTAGTTGGACAGAAAAATCTGTTTTTTGGGCCCGACTTCAAATGGACATAACTCTTTTATCTGGACTCATTTTCAGGTCATTCTTGAGCCTAAATTGTAGCCCTTGAAGTCTTCTTTCTAATGGTCATAGCCTAACTTAAAAATTCCAAGTGTGAAAAAAGTTATTCCTGTTTGAGTTAAGACTGCTCAGTTTTGATCCTACCGGGATTCATGCCGAACCTCTTCTCTAACTTGTTTCCTTCTCTCTTCTCCTCTTTCCTTCAAATCCAAACCCCTAAACAAGGTGTTTTGAAATATTTTTCAAAAGAGTTCATCTCTCCTTCATTCGTTTCCACTTTGTCCCCGCTCGGTTTATCGAAAAACGCAACATTTAACGAAATGCGAGCCTCAGAATATCGTAGGAACTTTTTCAAAGATATTTTGAAAGAGAGGGTTTTAGGTCTCAAAATATTTTGATCAAGATAATTTTGGTCCAAAAAGGGAGATGAAGTTGGGATTTGACTCTCTCATTGCCGAAGAAATCGAACCCTTGCACTGCACAACTTTCACCACCAAGTAAACCATCAGTAGCGCACAAGTCTTAAGGGCGGTCAAAAATGGGGTGTCTATAGGTTTCATCAATGCCCTAGAAAACAAGAGCCTAGCCACTCATAGAGGAGTGGGAAGAGGTGGAAGAGATGGAACCCTCCATAGGAATTTGTTTTGAAAATTGCGAATCACCTTTTTCCAAACCCTAGCCTCCTCTTTCTCCTTCAAAATTTTAGAACCCTAATCCATCATCCCTTCTTCTTTTATACCTCTAATAACTTTCCTACGATTCAATAATCAGCATGCTTCCCGAGGTAGGACCGCACATGCGAGAATTTCCATTGCACGTGCGGCGAGGGTTCTGCACATGCGGGAATGGGCCTTCGCATGTGCGATTTCTTTAGAGCTTGTTTGACTGTGATGGATAGGCCGCACATGCGGGAATGGGCCTCCGCACGTGTGAGAAGCATTTTTCTCCGCACTTTCTTCATTTTTGCTCATTTTATGCTTCCACTGTGTCTAACTTGATTGACATTAAACATACATAAAATATATAATTTGACAGGCAAGTAGGGTTAAGAGATCCTAATTATCGGCCTCAGTGTTATACAATTCGGCCTCAATCACTTTCCAACCACACCGCTTACCAAAAATAATTCCAACTCCTAAAACAATATCATTTAGGGTTTTTCTACAAATTGGGGTTTTTCTCTTTTAGAAAATCAAATGCAAGTTTGTTTACCAAAAATAGATTTAATAGCAAAATCGTAACCAAACAACCCCCAATTTGTACAAACCCTCAACCCATAATAAAATTTCAAGATCAACCAAATAACTACCAAATATAAAGAACAAAATATGTCACAAATATGCTACCAAACTCATATTGAGTTTAGCAAATAGACCCTACCGCTTGAAGCGAAGAGGAGAACTCTGAAAAACTCAAAGTCGATGGAACCACAAAACTCTTGGATCAAAAGAAAGCCCTTGATGAGATCGACAACCTTTCTTAAAGGACCAAGGTGAAAAGATGTCTCTAACCAAGTAGATTTAGAGATCTATGTAAGAAACGTTGAGTTTCTAAGAGAGAGAGAGAGAAAGAGAGAAAGAGAGATTCACGGGTTAAAGAGAGAAGAAAGAAGAGAGAGATGAATGAGAAAAGTGTGTTTGGGGTCTATTTATAGTGGTAGAATAATAGCCCTAAAGTGAAAGAAAAGAATAAGTCAAACCCCCAAAAAGTTGGGCCCAAAATCGAACCAAATTTTTTGAAAATAACTCACAAGGGTCGACCCCCAAGACAGTGGTGTCGACCCTCAAGAAGAAAAATTGAGATACTAATGTGTGTAGCAGACAAGGGTCGACTCTAGGAAGCAGTGGTGTCGACCTTATATCTCAGTAGTAACACCCAGAACACAACAGCAAACAAGGGTTGACACTATAAACTAGCAGAGACACTAAGAGTAAGATAGCAATGTGGTGTCGACCCCCAGGAAGACTAGTGTCAACACCAGAACAAATTTTCCAAGTTCCCAATGAACTTTTCAACGAAAACAAGCGCGAACGAACAATCCTAACAAGTTTAAATCGAATTGTACTTCTCTTAAACCAAAATACAACAACTCCAAAGACTCCCAAATGAAAATAAATGAATTAAATACACTCTCCAGTAGTTTAGAGGACAAAAGTGCTACATTATTTTCACCTCTATTTTCATTGCCATTATAGGAAAAATTATTGCCTCTACCGCCACCAATTTTCTATTATAATATAAAATTAAAAAATAATAATTTTTAAAAGAAAAATTAAAATTCAGTGGTAATTTTTAAAACAAATTACAGAATCATGGAAAAGTTTAACATTTTAATTATTTAAATTTTTAGGGGGATTTGGTGATAGACCCCTCATTGTTTAACTTGTCCTTCAAAAGAATTATATGGATCCTTTCAAAACCCTCTAGTATTTTAAAACTTGTTTCTTTTAAATAATACCCTCATATATATATATATATATATATGTATGTATATCAGATCTACAATCAAGTACTCCCTCTCATCTCAATCTATCTTCTCTCCATTTCGCTCTTTTACCACTATTGCTTTTCACCGGTGCCACTGCCACTTAACATGGAACTCTTTCTTTACCATCTTCATCGCCACCATTGCTCATCGTATCCACGACCTCAGATCTGAGATCATTCACAGTCGTTATTGTCGAAAAATGACCATTAACGACAGTTTGTGAACCTTAGATCTGAGATCTTTCACTCTTTCTCTCTCTCTCTCTCTCTATATGTATATCTATCTATCTATCTATCTATCTATTTGGTTCAGACAGTTCGTGCTCTCTTTCAGTGTCACTCTGTGTGTGTTTGTGAGAGAGACTCATAGTTTATGCTCTCTCTCTCTCGCTTTCTCTCTCTCTCTCTTACTCTCTCTCTTTCTTCTTCTTCTTCTTCTTCTCATGATGCTCTGTTTTTGAACTCTATCTCCCTATCTCTCTCTTCTTCTTCTTCTTATCATGATACCCTATTTTTTGAATAGTAAAATTTTACTCTAAATCATGTCTTTAACTAGAGTAAAATTTTATTGTTAAAAAAAATAGAGTGCATACTAAATGAATGCACCAAAGTCAAATTTTACTTTTAGAT
The DNA here is from genome assembly GCF_004153795.1 of Camellia sinensis. NCBI lineage: Eukaryota > Viridiplantae > Streptophyta > Magnoliopsida > Ericales > Theaceae > Camellia > Camellia sinensis. The sequence continues at coordinate 1,517,895 of NW_021025015.1, forward strand.
CTATGAAAAAAAAAATCTTGATTTTTCATTGCAATATCTTGTTTTCTCATTTTTCTATCAAAGCTAAGTTCATTTATCTCAAATTTGAAGTTATTGATCTCAAATCTGAGTTTGTTGGAATAAACACTCCATTTTTGACCGCCCTTAAGACTTGGGCGCTTGATTCCGAACACCCGATGATGAAAGTTACACTGTGCAAATCGTTTGAATTCTCAGTGAAGAAATTTGGATTCAAGCTCTAATCCCAATCCGTACACCCCATTTCGGCCAAACTATTATAAAACAAAACCCTCTTTTCAAAATATTTGTCCAAATGCTTCTACGATGTTCCGAGGCTCGCATTTCTTTTAAAATATTACACTTTTCGGTAAACCGAGTAAGGACAAAGTGGAGATACATAGAAGGGAGGTGAACTCTTTGATAAATCTTTAAAACCTCTTATTTATAGCTTTGGATTTGAAGGAAATAGGAGGGGAGGGAAGAAAACTAGTTGGGGAAACGGTTGAGCATGAAACCGTTGAGAGAGAAATTGAGTAGCCTTCACAAACCATGCCTATCTCTTTGCACACTTAGACTTTAGATGTGAGGCTACTACCATTGGAAAGTAGGCTTCCGGGGCTTCACTTTGGACTCAAGAACCATCTAAAACCAAGTTCGGATTGTGGAGATTTGACCGTTGGAAGTTGGGCATCAATCTGATTAAGATAGAAATGAGCAGCCTTCACTAAATTATAAATATCTCTTTGCACACATAGAATTTAGATGTGAGGCTACTCCATTGGAAAGAAGACTTTTGGGGCTTCAATTTAGACTCACGAATCCCCTGAAACGGAGTCCGGATGAGGGAGATATGCCTGTTTGAAGTCTTGCCTGAATGCAGACTTTGACATCTGGTCGTGGATCAGTGACATCTGGCTGTGGATCAGTGACATTCGGCCGGGTATTAATAACACCAGACTGTGCTTTACAGCAGGTTGTTCCCATGGACGAGATTTTTCCAAAACATCTCAAATTCTATAAATAGGACCTCCCACTTCAGATTTTAGGGTGAGAACACCTTCCAAGAGGCTTAGACATTGATAGAGCATCCATTTTCCATCCAAAAGCTTTCTTGATTTCACATCACCTTTTAGCTATACATACACAATACATACACCATTAGAGTTGGTTCTTGGAGCTTTTTGTTGAGATTTCAAAGCTAATTTCAAAAACTTGAGGGTGCTTTGGAATCAAGATTGATTTACAACAAGAACACATTCCCTACAAGTGGTAACACTTCATTTGTTTTATTTCAATCTTTGTTCATCTTTTTCTTGTGTTTTCATACTATTTTGGGACTATTTTAAGGGCTAAAACTTGTGATTAAAATCTACCCAAAGGTGGAGGGGTTAATCACCCTTGCTTGAACCTTATTCCAAGCTTTTATCCATGTGTTTCCCACTCGTTTTCTCTAATTTTTGCCACTGTTTTTGGGGCCGATTTGGGATTGATTTGGGGCTATTTTTCAACATCTAAAATATGTGATTTGAAGTTATAATAGTTAGGGGGGGGGGTTCGCCACCCCTCCTTAAACTTGTTTACTAACATTATCCTATTTTGTTTTATTCACATTTTCTAGCTTAAATTATGCTATTAGTATTTAATTTATGTCAATAATTATTCTTTTAATATTATGTTTGTATTGTATTTACCAATTAATCAACTTCATATAATCATCTCTGCAATCTCCCTCCATTGTTTGATTATTTCTAGTAAAAACTTGTGAAAAATGAAGATTGTTATTCAAGTATAAGAAAGAAATTTTTCCACGCTTAATGGTTTAATCTCTTCAGAGGTTCATTACCAAAGGCATACATCTTTCTTATACTATAGCCAATCTTTTATTTTTTTTTAATTTCTTTTTATCACCAGTGTGTTTACTTTTAAGGGACTAACTTTCTGGTTAAACCCTTGGAAATCACCAAAGAAAGCGTCATTATAACTTATTATCAAGTTTGGATTTTAAGTCATTATCGCTCACCTTGAGTTTTTCTAAGTCATTATCACTCTTTTGAATTTGACTAGTCCTTGTTGCATATCTTGGGTTTAACTTGAAATCCCTTATCGCTTGTAAATGAGTTTGACTCTTCCTTTGTAATTTCCCCTGAAGAAAATATGGTGTATTTTCTCAGGTTAAGTTGATGCTTATTTCTCTTTATTATGTTTTGGACTAAGTGGACGTAAATGTCACATTTGGACAAAAAGGAGAAAAGATAAAGAAATGGAAAGGTAATAAAAAAATGGCTAATAAAATTGGTTAATTGGATTACAACCGACATAAAGAACTAATATCGGATTCGGTTGAACATTATATTGAGTCTATTGTGTCAAGACTTGGCTTACATCAATTCATGATATTTTGATGAACCTTGAAGCGTCTCTACTTCCTTTCTTGAATTCATTTCATGATAGGAGGAAGGGGTAGTTGTTATGCATTGCATTTATTGATCTTTGTCCTATCGTGTCCGAAATCATCTTGCAAATCAACTTGCAACCATAGATGGTTTGGGATCCGAGTTCGCTCCTCTCTTGAGTATTTTCTATGATAGAGAAGGGTAGAAGAGACAAACATGGCTAGGAATACCCTGTCTGCACTGTTTCACCTCAGGCACAAAAAACAGATTTCCACAAGAAAACAAGGTATGATTGGATTTATTTGGGGCTCGACTGAGTCACATTCTGGGTCGACAAGGCTCCAATTAATTGCAAACAATACACTTTTGGTTGAAAACAATGATAGGGTGAAACAAAACAGTTCCCAACAAGGCAACAGAGTAATTCCTGAGAAGCAATATGCAATCACTGCATATTTGTTGTAATAAATCAGGCAACCCCTTTTAGTTATTATTCACTCGGATTTGTAATAATTATTTATTCGGACACTTGGACATTCGAACCCTCCTTCGCAAGGACAAATATGTAATAAGTTGTATGTCTTCCAATTCTTTCTCCCTTTTATTTATCTACTTATGATGGCTAGCATAAGGACATCATATTTTAAAATTAGCATTTCTATGACTTGCATCCATTCGTTTTGCATGCGTAAAAGTTCGGCTTATCATATTATTCAAATGTCATATTCAAACTCTTTACTTGAATACGTGCGCTATCTATCACATGCCTTGAATTAACTCGCATGCCATGCTAGTAGCCAAGCTTATTACTTACACGTTGTATGTGTTGCATTAGTCATATTGCATTAATTAGGATCATGCATTTTTTCTAACTATTTGCTTTCTTTTGACTCGCCTTCGGACATAAGGTAAGCATTTTTGCTTTAGCATATTGCATGAGTGTGATTACTGCCATATTAAGCATACTACCATGAGGCTAAATGCTTACTTGATATACCTGTTTGAATGCCTATGAATGAAGGCTATTCACTAACATTGGGATAAACTTTGATTAATGTATATATATGAGATCACTTTTTCAAGTGGTACATATGCAAAACACTTGTTTTCAAAACAAAAATGAAATCAAGCGTTCCAATGTTTCGTGAAATTAGTCTATATTTGTATGTTAAAGATAAAATAAGAACATATTATGTACATAAAAATCACATCATAATTAGTAGGGGCCGATCTTTGATCGGGTGAGTGGGGTGCTCAATTAATGACCTTCCCCTCTCATACCTAAGATCCCGAACCAAGACACTTTGGTAACGATGGACTAATGGCCTTTGGTACAAGTCACGGGTTTCCTAAATTTTCCAAAATAAATATTTAGGTGGCGACTTTGATAACTGGCAAAGCAGTCCATTTTTGGCATTTGATTCAAAACATCGATTTTCCAAAAGAAATTGCCAGATTTGGACTCTCTTTTTGTGTTTCCACCGTTTCACATTGCACTTGTGAAATCAGATTCAGAACCACACGAGTGGAGTCCGAACTGTAGGACCTATTCGCCTTTCAAAAGGAGCGCGGAAAAGTCGAGCTACAATTTCTGGCGACTTTGCTGGGAACTTAGAAAACTTGACTTGAAATTTATGATGTGAATTTTTATCTGCACTTATATGTTCTTTGCATTGCATTTGCATTGGTGCGCTTAAGTCCCTGTGTTTGACATCTGCTATTCTTGGACGGTTTGCCGGAGGCCTGCCTAAAAAGCTTGCCAAAAGGTTAACCGGTCATGGGTTTTTCCATGTTGGGAACATAACCCTTGGATCTGGACTATCGCTGTACCGTTTGATCCTCCTTTTACTTCTCGGTGTTAGGTGTGAGAGGTATATTAGGTAGTCTTGCCGAGGTACCCTTTTGACCAATCGACCTAGCTGCATATAGTAAAGCCCTAGTGACTGTTCCAACTTAGGATAGGATACTCTCCCATATGTAGGATGTTGTGATACCATTTGTTTGAGTAGTAAAGTTGTAGATCACTCCAAAAGCTAGGACAGGGAAACCCTAACCTCTTATAGGGGTGTTTTGAATGCTTTTGTGCAAAAATGTGAAATCTTTAGAAATGCGTGATGTAATCCTAGGAGAGTCTTCATCTTGAGGAGATTCTTTTCAAACTCAAGGATCATATCAGAATTAGATTTGGGTTGAAATCTAGGGGTTTGTGTTTGATATTGGTGAATTTTCAACAAGACCAAAACCAAGGCCGAAATTGTATCTTGTTTTGTTTCGACCAGCATATCCGGTATCCCAATCTGATGGACCATTTGTTTTTAATGCAAGGTTTGTTTGAGCAAGAGAAGGAGCAGTACCCGCCTTAACCTATAACAATCCATCAAATCCCAAAAAAAATCTATTCAGCAAAGGTCCAATCCATCTGACCCCCAAAAGGCCAGCTCAGAAAAAATCCAACCAATGCTAAAAGAACAATTCTAAAAAATCTTAATCCAGTCAAACCCGTCTAAACTAATTCAGTTCAGATATATCAAGTATAACTGGGTCGAAATCCTTGTTGGTCAACTCTCGAATTACACCCATCCATTTCCCCAATTGCCAACTCAGTAAACCTGTGATGGCTCAGAGTTTAGAAAAAGTTGTGGCCATGATAACGGCCCTAAACCAGGGAATTGCCAAGTAAGATGAGACCATTGCTGAAATACAACGCCTATCTGGGGCATCTACCACACATCTAGTCCTGGGCCTCCAGCCGAAGTTTGGCCCACCTCCGCCAGCTGAAGATTTGCAGGGTCCAGATCATCGAGAATGGTTGGCTCAAACTTGAGTTTTTAGACCCTTGGTGTAGCCTAATGAGGGACTTTATCCCCTTGGCATTGATGATCTTGACCTGATCTCGTTAAATATTGCTAGCCTTGAGAAGTAGTTCAAAAGGCACAAAGAATTAACTCTATTCCTGACATTGAGGATGGGTACACTGAGGCAGCCGTAAGGCTTCCAGATAGATTCAAAATGCCACCCATTGACCGTTTCAATGGGTCTGGAGATCCTATGGTACATATTCGGCTTTTCTTGGACGTCCTGAAACTGATGGGTCTGACTAAGCCTCAGAAACTCTGTCTATATGGAAGAACCCTGTTAGGTATAGCAGCCACTTGGTACGCTAAGTTAGGGGATACAGTAAAGCAGAACTGGGAAAAGTTGGTTGAGGCATTTTTCAATCAGTACTCTTACAATACCCAAATTAAAATGACCATTCAAGAACTTGAAGCAACCCACCAGAATCCTACAGAACCTTTTGTGGAATTTGTTGCAAGGTGGAGAGCAAAGGCAGCACAAATGACAGATCGGCCTTTTGAGAAAGACCAAGTGCGGATAGTGGTACAGAACCTTGAGCGTGATATGTTGCGAAAGTTAATAGTCGCTCCACTGTTCACTTTTAACTCTTTGCATGAATTGGGGGTTCTGGTTGAGAGTGCATTCAACAAAAGGATTATTCCTAGAACAAGTGAACCAACAAGGAGGGTGTTTTTCGAGAGTACCAATGCTATTCCCAAACCCACTGAAATCAATACCGTTGCCGCTACTCCCAAAACTGCCGACCCGTTTGCCAATCCAAGCCCACAAACGGCAAGCCTAACCCAAGCTCAGGGTAGAACTTTCACCCCCTCCATATGAGCTTAAAAAACACACTAAAAGTCCTTATGGAAAAAGGGTACCTTGAACCCTTCGATCCTTAACCTCTTCCTGACCCACTCCCTATTAGACATAAGCCCACCAAAAACTGTGTGTATCATCAACAACGCGGTCATGGCACCAATCATTGCTACCGCCTTCGTTATGAGGTTTAGAATCTCATCGACAACCAGATAACAGCTCCACCTCAAGACCCCAATGTTACCACTAATCCACTTCCCATCCATGACCAAGTATCTCCTCCCTACCTTAACCTCATCCATATACTCCTATTTACCTACAATCCCAGAATATACATCACCCTAGCCCATTTACCAATGCCTGAGGTGTTCATTCCAGAAAGTACTAATTTGTGCATGATGGATGCACCCAATCCAATTTAGGTACGCCAAGGGCGCCAAATGGGTGAACCCACTACTGCTGAGATGTTAGGAATGATTGAAAATCTTCAAGGAAAGGTGGCAGATTTAACGTTTGGGGTTTTGATTCTGTCAGAAAGCTTTCCAATCTTGGGGCGAGCCGCAGTTAAAAAGGGCCAACCTGAAACTATCTCAAAACTGGATGATGACAGATCAACAAGAAATGGGCCTCACATCGATATAGCCACCCAAACCCTTGGCCAAGTAGAAGCAAGTGGCCAGAACAAAGCCGGGACAAGTATGGATCCCTATGCATAACTTCGGTGGACTATTAAGACTTTGAAGGTCAAAGGGTTAAACAAACAGTAAGTGCTGGCAGTTGTTGCAAAAACTATGGATTACACTTTTTTCGCTCAAGATGAGAGCGTTTTGAATCAGGGGGTAAACAATGAAAAGGGATGCTTTACCTGAAACACCCATTCTAATTCTAGTCCCAAGTCCATAAATACTCGACCAACACTCGCCACTCCATTTGCCAGTATTTCTAAACCTAGTGCTTCTTCCTCCCCAAAACGAACCTTCACCCAACTCTATATGAGCCCAACCCTTGCCTTGAAGGTACTAATGGAGGAAGGGTATCTCAAACTACTCAATCGTCGACCTCTCCCTAATCCTCTCCCACCTACACACGACTCTACCCAATATTGCACATTCCATCAGTAGTATGGTCACCATGCTGACCATTGCTTTTGCCTTCGGCTTAGCCATACAATTCAAGACCTGATTGACAAAAAGGTCATCACCCCACCTGAACATCTCAAAGCTGTCAATAACCCCCTTCCTGACCACAATAAGTGGCCACTCCATGACATAAAATCCATGCATAGCTTGCCAACAACCAACCATTACCCTCGCCAACACATCATACCCGCCAATGAGCTCAAACCCATTGTGTTCATCCCTGAACCTTTAGGTTCGGATCTGAGCAATAAGAACAAAATCTTTGAAGAGATGGAAGGTTTACTCGATCTTGGCGAGTTCAAGCTTGATGAAACAGTAATACAAGCACTGGTGGTTGGAATGATGAATCTCAGTCTCAACTAGGGTAATTGTTGAAAGCACTTGGGAAGGGCTTTCTGAACTCAGTTTAAAAGTCTGAAATCAATCCTGCTGGGTGTGGATGTTAGGTAAGTCTGGATTTTCTCGTGTGCTACTTGGAGTTGTTTTTGAAATTCTACAGATGGACTTGGAGAAAGAAAACTTCTTTTTGTCTCAGAAATGCTTATTTTGTTTTGAGTTGTGTCTTGCAAATAGTTATGCTGTGAGTTTTATTTTCTTGGTCTTTTCTTGCGTTGTTGCGTCAGGTGAGTCTTTTCCTTTGAGTCACTCTCGTGTACCCTCAGGTCTTCATCTTTACAAAAAGTGGGAGTCAAGTTTCTGATCATTTTATTATGCCTATAGTGATGCATGTGAGACCTTTTACAAATAGAAAAAGGCTTTGAATTTGTTTTTTGAATGAGATTCTGTTAATAAGTTTGAGTGTTGAGAAGGATCCCCCAAATGGTTTGAGTGAATTCTGACTTATTGGCGTAAAATCATTCATGCATTCAAAAATTTTAAGCTATTTCTTTTGCAAAACTTGCGAAGATAGGTTGGGGATTCTCTTCGCCGTTAGGTAATCATTGTTGCAAGTACAAGGCAGCTTTTAGACCTACAAGTACAAGGCGGCTTTCAGACCTCACAAATCATATAATTTATCCTCTGGTGTTTTCATTATTTCAAAGGGAAAAGGATAAGAGAAACCAAAAAGCAAAAAGTAGAAAGAAAAGAAAAAATTAAAGGGAAAAGGAAAAGAAGTCAACCATCAAGCCAGGGGCATCCATTGAAATGAAATCCAGTCAACTGTGAGGAAGGGAACTTTTGTCTGAATTCGGGGAAGCCAAATTGTGGGAAGAACCAACTTTCAGAATGGAGCAAAAGAAAGGAAAAAGACATGTATAAAAGAATGGAGAACCAAGCTCAAATGAAGGCGAATCCAGTTCAAGTGTTAGGGCAATGATGACCATTGATCAAATTCACCACAAGTGTTGTAATGCTACCCTTGAGAGGCTCACTAGGCCGAAAACCCAAAAGGACGACTTGGGCAAAAATTAGAGCATAAAAAATCAGAAATCAAAAATATAGCTCGCAAGGTTGAAAACCCTAATGGGGCGACTTTGGCAAAAGTTAGAGCGCAAAAGGAGAGTGTTAACACCCGAGTGAACCTCAGTCATGAACTACGTTGACCTGATTCCCATATTTGGGATACGTAGGTAATTTCATCCTGAAGTTTGGTCTTAACCATATCTATCTCATTTATCTCAACCCAATCATCTTGCATGATTCACGTTGTCAGCTTCGCATCAATCCATGAGCTACACCGATTGTTGTGCATATCATATACTTGCGCTGGGTAAGAAAGAACTAACTTGAATCAACAAGTGGAGCAATTTTCGATACTTGAACTTATCAGTAGAATCTCTATCTTGAGCAAAATAGGAATCAAAATTGAATTTTAAAGGGAGCTTAAGTAAAACTAGGGGCACTATGAATGATCAGTTACCATGAGTCTTTTTATGCTTTTGGGTCAGTCGTGAATTCAGTTGTGTCGTGCCCGGTGTTTGTCTCAGTCTGTGCTCTTTATCAAGCCACCATAACGTGTTTGTCGTTTAAAAACACTCTTCATTGAGTCGCCATAGCATGTCTGTTACTCAAATTTCAATAGAGTGGCTTGGTCAAAATTCCATTCACGAAAGTTTACTCCAAGCTCTAAAACAAGTCCATGTGTAGAATTCATAAACAAGTTGAGAATGCCCACACAAGGGGCATCACATTCATGATTATTGCAAAGTCCATATGAGGAATCTGTCACTGCTTCGAAGGGGACTAGAGTAAGTTCTCAACATGTTGGAGTAGAAGAGAAGCGTGAGTTTGATGAGTTGACAACTATTCCAGGATTTGATGATCCCTATCACACGTGCCTGCATAATGTTGAAAACAGTGGCCAGTGATTGGACACTAGGGGCAATTTTTAGTACATCTGATCGGGCCATCAATCGAGCAAAGGACATGAACCCAAACAATGGCCAGTGACTAGACACTAGGGGCAATTTTTAGTACATCTGATCGGGCCATCAATCGAGCAAAGGACATGAACCCAAACAGTGGCCAGTGATTAGACACTAGGGGCAATCTTCAGTACATCTGATCGGGCCATCAATCAAGCAAAGGGCATGAAACCAAACAGTGGCTAGTGACTGGACACTAGGGGCAATTTTTAGTGTATCTGATTGGGCCATCAAGTGAACAAGGGGCATGAACCCAACCTTTCTGTACATCTGCTCAGAGCCATTTGTCGAGTACTTTTCCCTAGATCAGGGTGGGTTCACCTCCATGATGATTATGATATGATTCAGCTTTCGAAAGTTGTCTTCGACCATGTCGAGACTTTATTGGGATTGCCATAGTCCCTCTATTTAATAAATGTGTTTTGGATTATGCCTGTATGTTTATACACTCTGGTTGCGTTGAACTGCGTGATTGATTGCTCTTACTCTTAACTTTGTTCTGCACTTAAACAGAGTTTTGTCGAGTTGCCTCCCTTTGTGTTACATTTCAATGAGTTATGGCGAGCAACGCTACACTCATTTCATAAGGTATATGACGCATTACGCTAAGTACTGCTCATTTCTCTCTGTATACCATGCATCGCTCACCTGTATCGCACTATTTTGTGCATAACTTTGTATCGCACTGTCTCGTGCACTTACATCGCACTATTTTGTGCACTTTGTATCACACTACTTTGTATCGCACTATTTTGTGCACCATTGCGTTGTCTTATGCATTCAACCCAACTAGCATTTTTTTTTTTTTTGTGTGTGCACCACTTGCATTGTTTCGTGCACCTCATTCGCACTATCTTGCGCATTCGCATATATTTCGTGCATTAATTTATGTAGTCTAACATGTATAGAATTATCTTGTGCATTTTCACCTCACTCACACTATCTTCTGTATTTACATTGCACTGTCTAGTGCATTACATCTTACATTGCACTATTTTGTGCATTGCATAGCACTGACTTGAGCATTTCACATTTCATCGCACTGTCTTGTGCATTTCATCTTACATCACACTATTTTGTGCATTGCATAGCACTGTCTTGTGCATTTCACATTTCATCGCACTGTCTTGTGCATTTCATCTTACATCGCACTATTTTGTGCATTGCATAGCTCTGTCATGTGCATTTCACATTTCATCGCATTGCCTTGTGCATTTCATCTTACATCACACTATTTTGTACATTTCACATTTCATCGGACTATCTTGTGCATTTCATCTTACGTCAAATTATTTTGTGCATTGCATTTTGTATAGCATTATTTTGTGCATTCATTCACCCTCACTCGCACTGTCTTGTGCACCTTATATTTTTGTGCCTGATCACGCTGTCTTGTATACTTTGGGGTCTAGGAGACATTAAATCCTCTAAAGGTGCAATTCCTTTGGTGTTTGTCATACCCGAACGACTTCAAGCGGTCTGGTATAGCCATCTGACTGTGTTTGTAGTGAGTTTCTAGGAGATCAACTGAGACGGTGGAAACTAGAGTTCGAACGGCGATGCCTAGAACGCAACGGTTTGGAATTTTCGAGACTAAAGTTTGGTTTAAACACCCAGGGGTGTATTCTCGGCTTGAAATCTGTATGGCAGCCCCATAGGTTGAGGTAGCTTATATGCACCTCAATTCTGGATATTGAACCAACTTAGCCTGTCACCCTGTTAGAGAATAGGAAAAGTTGCAAACATAGCTAGGGAGAAAAGTAGTACCTTTGTTTCGAAGTGCAAGATGAATGAGGAATTCTTAAGACCAAAAAAAAAAAAAACTCGTTTTATTCAAATCAGGGATTAACCCCGATCAAATTTGTACAAGCATATATACAAAAAAATCAATCAAAAAAAAAGAAAAAAAAATAATAATAATATTAAAAAAACAAACAAAAAAATAATAATAAAAGAGAGAAAGACAGAGAGAGAGAGGGATCTTGTTCTTCTTTTTTTTCTACGACGGCCACATGCCAACCTCCGATGACGGCCACATACCGACCTCACTTGCTCAGCTCTCTTGCCAATTTCTTCCTCTTGGTTTCGCCTGAGGAAACCCTTGAAGGCCCTGCCTCAGTACTTACAAGACCGCTGAGAGAATTGCCTCCCCGCTGATCATCAAAAGCAAACTACGAAGGTGCTCCAAATCAGGCCATGACGGTAGATTTCCGTTTCAGCTCTTTGTTCTCTGCCTTCAACATGCAAATCTCTACTTGCGCATCCTTGTATATACGTTGGAGCAGAGAGAGTTGGGCGTTGACCCGATGTACCTTGCAGGTCTTGTTTTACAACCGATGAGACAAGTTAGTGACCACGGCCACTATCTCTATACACGACTTCAGCGTGTAGTGGTTGGCTTCAATGTCAGTTTGAGCAACCATTATCTGCTCGATTATTAGTGTAGGAAGGTTAGGATGAGTAGAAGCAGGGGCACTCTGTCTAGGAGAACTCATGGGATCATTAAGGTTTGGAAAAAGAATAAGGGGTCGGGACGAAGTTATTTGTGAGAAGAGAGAGGTGTAAGAGAAAGGAATTGCAGAGAAATGGCAGAGAGCAGACTGAGTTCTGTCTCTCTAAGTCTCTCTCAAGGAGTGATGAAGAAAGAGAGTGATAAAGAAGAAGACGAAAGAGAAAGACAAAGAAGGAGAGAGAGCCGAGGCAATTGTCGGCCGGCTGATGCAAAAAGGCGAGGCCGCGTGTCAGATGCGATTTTCAAAAGAAGAGAGAGAGGCGGGAGAGTTATATACATATATGTATATGTATTGTATATCTATGTATTATATACATATTTGTTTGAATATTTAGTCACAAGAGTGGCTTGGTCTAGTTGTTCAGCTCAGTGGTCGAGGATTAAAAGATTGAGTCCAAGATTAGGAGTTCGAACCCTCCAACGAGTGTTTCTTTTGTTTTGTTTTGGTTTTATGTATATGTCTCATATTTATGTATGTATATATATATATATATATTTGTTTGCATATTTTTGTCACAAGAGTGGCATGGCTCAGTGGTTGAGGACTCGGAGGCCATGCCTGAGGTTAGGGGTTCAAAACCCTGTATCCCCACATCCATGAATTTGTGCTTTCCTTTCTTTTTGCGTGTTTTGTGTATGCACGCTGACGTCAGCAAACGGAATATGCCTTCTCAATAACGGCATCATCCCGCTGACGTTTGTAAACAGAATATTCCCCAAATATGTATGCGTATACCGTATATACATATCTGTGTGTATTTTGTCTGTATATGAATATATGTATACCGTATGTATATATATGTGTGTATTTTGTGTGTATATGTATACGATATTTGGTATTTACAAATAAAAAAAAAGAAGAAGAAATCCTTGTACTATGCCTTCCTCCTCTCACGATTTCAGCGTGGTTGGATTATGTCACCCTATGCATCTGCTACACTATCCATTGCATTCATTACATCATACCATTTTATCACCTACATCCTTTCCATGTTAAGCTTAGTTTGGCATGTGCCCATACTTTTCACGTTAAAACATAGTTCTGTCATGTGTAAGCACCTATTTTGCAAGGATTGTGGTCTGAGAGTTTCAGTACATTTTCTGTGTTAGACGTGGTTTGTTTTGTATCCATACCTTTTCTAGGTAAGACGTAGTTCGGCTTGTGCCCCTTATTCCCTTCATTCACTACATCCATGGCATCATACTTTGTCTTGTTGCAGTTAGTATTTAGGATCATTATCTTTCCCGAGCTGATCATTCCTCAGTTATATCATCCCACCTAATTACTGGTACTCTTTTTCTTTCTACGAAAAACATAGTTTTGAATGTTCTCGTACCCTCTTTCACGTTAAAACATTGTTCTGTTATGTGTAAGCATCCATACTACGCTGAGGCCAGTATTGAGGATGTAGGCACTTAGCCTATGCCAGGCGTTGTTTGGCTCGTGCCACCACTTTTTTTCTATATAAAATGTAGTTTGGCTTGCATCCCCATTCCTTTATGGTGTTCGTGTGTTTTGCACTGCTCATGGCTTAGATTGCTTACATTGTATATCATTTGCATTGTTTCGTTGCATTGTGTTTTATTTGCATCTTGCCCTTGAACTACACTGGTTTGATTCCTTACAAAGGGATACGTAGGCAACCTTTGGGTTCAACCAATTGCATTTGCATTTGTTTGTTTGCCTTAGTCTTACAGCCTCGTCAAATGGGTCATCTTTGAGCTTTGACATTTACTCACGTCATTTCATGACTTCGAGCTCTGTCAAAGAGGGGCAACTGTAGACACCCCATTTTTGACCGCCTTTAAGACTTGGGCGCTTGATTTCGAACACCCGATGATGAAAATTACACTGTGCAAATCGTTTGAATTCTCAGCAAAGAAATTTGGATTCAAGCTCTAATCCCAAACCTTACACCCCATTTTGGCCAAACTATTATAGACCAAAACCCTCTTTTCAAAATATTTGTCCAAATGCTTCTACGATGTTCCGAGGCTCGCATTTCGTTTAAAAACATTACACTTTTCGGTAAATCGAGTAAGGACAAAGTGGAGATACATAGAAGGGAGGTGAACTCTTTAAAAAATATTTAAAACCTCTTATTTATAGCTTTGGAGTTAAAGGAAATAGGAGGGGAGGGAAGAAAACTAGTTGGGGAAATGGTTAAGCGTGAAACCGTTGAGAGAGAAACTGAGCAGCCTTCACAAACCATGCCTATCTCTTTGCACACTTAGACTTTAGATGTGAGGCAACCACCATTGGAAATTAGACTTCTGGGGCATCACTTTGGACTCAAGAATCATCTAAAACCAAGTTCGGATGGCGGAGATTTGACCGTTGGAAGTTGGGCATCAATCCGATTAAGATAAAAATGAGCAAACTTTACTAAATTAGGCATATCTCTTTGAACATGTAGAATTTATATGTGAGGCTACCTCCATTGGAAAGAAGACTTCTGGGGCTTCAATTTAGACTCAAGAATCACCTGAAACGGAGTACGGATGAGGGAGATATGTCTGTTTGAAGTCTGGCTTGAATGCAGATTCCGACCGTGGATTAGTGACATCTGGCCGTGGATCAGTGACATCCAGCCGTGGATCAGTGAGGTCCGGCCAGGTATCAATAGCGCTAGACAGTGCTTTACATCAGGTTGCTCCCATGCACGAGATTTTTCCACCTCGCCATTTCTAAAGTTATTTTCGACCAAAACATCTCAAATTCTATAAATAGGACCTCCCACTTCAGATTTTAGGGTGAGAACACCTTCCAAGGGGTTTAGACATTAATAGAGCATCTATCTTCCATCCAAAAGCTTCCTTAATTTCATATCACCATTTAGCTATACATACACAATACAAACACCATTAGAGCTAGTTCTTGGAGCTTTTTGTTGAGATTTCAAAGCTAATTTCAGAAACTTGAGGGTGCTTTGGAATCAAGTTTGATTTACAACAAGAACACCTTCCCTACAAAAGGTAACACTTTATTTGTTTTATTTCAATCTTTGTTTATCTTTTTCTTGTGTTTTCATACTATTTTGGGAATGTTTTAAGGGCTCAAACTTGTGATTAAAAGCTACCAAAAGGTGGAGGGGTTAATCACTCTTGCTTGAACCTTATTCCAAGCTTTTTATCCATGTGTTTCCCACTCGTTTTCTCTAATTTTTGCCACTATTTTCAGGGCTGATTTGGGATTGATTTGGGGCAATTTTTCAAGATCTGAAATATGTGATTTGAAGTTATAAAAGTGGGGGGAGGGAGTATGGACTTGCCTTCTTCCGTGCCCCGTCTTTCGGAAAGGGTTTGAAAAGAAGGCCTTACAGTTTGGACTCCCGCGGTTCTGAATCTAGTCTCACAAGTGCAATGCGAAACTGATAAACACCAAAGAGCCCAAATCTGGCAAATCTTTTTGGAAAATCAATTTTAAATCAAATAATGTCAAAATTGGACTGCTTTGCCAGATACAGAGTCGCCACCTAAATATTTTATTTTTAGGGAAATTTAGGAAACCCTGACTCGTGCCAAAGGCCATGTGTCCGTCATCACCAAAGTTGCCTCGGCTCGGGAACTTGGGTACGAGAGGGGAAGGCCATGCGTTCTTATTCCATTTATTAAACTAGCTTTACTACGTGATGCACACAAGCAAGTATAGGCTAGTTACAAGACCTGGAACAATTCAACTCATGCTTGTTTGCGAAAATGGTTTGAATTTGCCATCCTCAAGTGGGCTTAAAGATGCGGATTTTGCCACCAAACATAGTGGGCTTAAAATATGATTTTGCCACAACAAAGTGGGCTTAAAACATACATTCATTGAATTGTTCCAATTCAAACAACAAGCCTTCATCCACAGGCATTCATGCAGTTTAGAATTTAAGCACATAGCCTCATGGCAAGCATGCTAATCATGGCAACATCGCAATCACACTCATGAAAGTATGCTAAAGCATAAAACTCACCGAGTACTCTAAGCCAAAACAGAAACTAGTTAGAAAGATGCATGATCCTAACTATACAAGATGCCTAATGCAACACATGCAATATGTAATTAGTAAGCTCGGCTACTAATATGGTATTTGAAATACTTTGATAGCATGCTTTGAAACACGTATTTAAAGAAGTACTGAAATTACAATGCAGTTTGAATGATGCGTCGAGCCTGGTGCATGCAAGAAAAATGAATGAATGCAAGCATGCAATATGCTAATTAAAATATGATCCCTAATCTAACCATCAAAAGTGATTAAATAAAATGGATAAAGACGTGGGGTTGGAAAACATACACACACGCACGCGGGGTTGGAAAACATACACACGCACGCACACTTATTACAACATTATGCCCTCACGAAGGAGGGTCTGAATGAATAAGCTAAGCTAATCTAAGTTAGGCTAATTAAACTAATCAGACTAAACTAATTAGATTAATTATTACAAACCAATTGAATAACTAGCAAACCAATTACTAATTATTACAACACTTAACTAATTAGCAAACTAATTAATTAAAACAAATGTACACTTACTAAGCATACGAGATATTAAACTATGCTGCCACTGCTCCATCTCGGGAAGTAAAATATGCATATGCTCAGTTCCCGTCCCGAAAAGTCTTCCGTTTTGCTCTCAGAAGCCTCTGTTTGCCGGGTTGAGCAAACTCCAAAATCTTTCTGCTCCAACTTACCAAATCTTCCCTGCGATTGACATCAGTGGCCTGCTGGCTAAGGATGGTTACAACCAGCCATCTGCCGGCCACAGAGGTGCACTGCCGGCCAGAAATGAAGCACTGCCTGCCATTGATGAGGCACTGCTGGCCACTAATGCTCTAAGTCACTATGCTGCAACAAAGCACAAACAGAGCAAAAAGAAGGTTTTTCCAAGGGTATGTTTGTACTGCACCACTCCTTATCATCTCAAAATCTCAAAGGATTGACACATTTGGATCCAAAACCATCAATCAAGAAATTTCATTGCATGATGGCCAAAGATCCAAGTTGCACAATTTCGATAAATGCACAAATATGACCAACAAGACCACTACTCTATCATGCATGATCAAGGGCAATGGGCACCAAGGAAAATGGCACATTTCATCACTTTTGAGTATGAAATGTCCCATTTTCCTTTTGTTTGAATTAACGCCCGATTCGAACACATGCAATGCAACACGAAAGATGCTTATCTTGCCTCTTTTACTTGCCATTTTTTGTTTACTCAATTTAGTTACCGATTAATTCTTTAATCGATTAAGTCTAAAAGTGAGTGTCCTCTAATGGAAAGATGGCTCAAACCACAAGTTACTTTGGGCATGAAAGAGGCATTACACTGTTGGTAATGAACCCTCTAAGGGATTAAATCATTAGGTGCAACACCTCTATTTCACACTTAAAACCACTTTCAAAGCAAACAAAAGAGTGAAGAATTGAGAGAGGTTGTAGAGATTTTAGATGCTAAAATGAAGTGCAAAACAACACTAAAACATGCTATTAACTCAAAACAATGATGATTAAAGCATTAAAACATCAAGCTAGTGAAGGAAATAACACTACAACTATGCAATACAAGCCTCAATTGAACTAACCAGCCCAAAACAGAGCCAAAACGGGTTGTTTCAGAGGCCAAAACATGCTGGACTCAAGCCACAAAAAGCTAAAATAATAAGCTAACATGTGAGGCTAACTAGGCATGCAAACAAGACACAAGAAGGAGAGGCTAACCCCCCAATTTTGGACTTCAAAAATTGATTTTTACCACTGAAAAACCTATGAAATTCAGTGGTTAAAAGGCCTAAAAAATTGGTTTTAAAGTGATGAAAAGATGGCACAAAAGCTTAACAAGCTAAGAAGCAAAAGAGTGGTCAACCACCTAACTCAAAATAACCTCAAAGCACCATATTTAGGTCATAAAAACAGAGGTTTTGACACTTCAAAACCAGCCTTAAAATAGTAAAAAAGGATGGCAAAACAAGTATTGAAAACAAGCTTAAATAGGGTAAGTTTTATATCTTTGAAGCAAAGCACAAAATAGGCACAAATCCAAGCTAAAACCACTTGCTAGCGCTCAAATCAAGTCTCAAGAAACCTCAGCTCAAAGAGAAGTAACTTCTATCAAGGAAGTGTATGCAAAAGTGTAGAGAAAACAAGCTTCAAGGCATAAAATTTTAAAAGAGAGAGAATTTTTGTCTTTAAATTTTTTTAACCCCTCCACATGCAAGAGAGGGGTCTATGTATAGAAAATACAAAATCCCCTCACAAAGATCCAGCCACACACGTGTTGGAAAATGCATGAACCTGTGCAAACAGCTAGCACAAAATATCACAAAATATTGGCAGGAAAAACTGATGGCCGGCAAGGCACATCAATGGCTGCTAGGCCATCAACAACTTCATGCTGAAAAGACCTAAGCATGGTCCAAAGATGAGACAAAATGGATGCAGGGTTTGGAAAACTCAAACATGTGGCATTTTGTCGTGGACTTCAAGCATTCAGTGAGCGATCAGCCTCGCCATCTGATGTATCTGCAAGAACATCTAAGTCTTAAAGGGCCGTAAAAAATGGGGTGTGTACAGTTGCCCCTTTTTGACAGAACTCAAAGTCATGAAATGACGTGAGTCAATGCCAAAGCCCAGAAACGACCTATTTTGACAAGGCCGTAAGACTTGGGCAAACAATCGAGACAACAATAAATAATTGCGCCCACAGACTGCCTACGTATCCCTTTGCAAGGAATCAGACTAGCGTAGTTCTGGGACAAGATGCAAGTGATATGCACAATGTAGAGAATAACTTATGATCATGCAATGTGACTGTAATGAAACATCTAGATGCAAATGTTATGCAAAGAAATGCTACATTCATACAAACCGAAACACGGTACAACAATCTCATACACGAAAAGAAGTAAGTAAACATGAACCAAACCACATTTCATGTAGAAAGAATGTAAGAAAATTATGCAAACTTAACTACGCATCACGCAGGAAAGGCAAAGAATAACACAACCGTTGGGAACACCTGAGGTGTCAAACAAGATTCTAACACGTCACACGCGGAAGAAGAGAAGGGTTGGTGTGAACACCAGGATGCACCCGACTGTTTTGAACCAAAGGGAACGGCGATAAACATCGGAGCGCATCCAAACGTTTGTAACCAAAACAAGGAGTGTGACAAACATCAGAACACATCCGAATGTTTTTAACCAAAACAAGGAGTGGTGATAAACATCGGAACACGTCCAAATGCTTTTAACCAAAACAGGAAGTGGTGATAAACATCGGAACACGTCAAAATTCTTTTAACCAAAACAGGGAGCGGTAATAATCATCGGAACACCTCCAAATGCTTTTAATCAAAACTGGAAGTGGTGATAAACATCGGAACATGTCCAAATGCTTTTAACCAAAACAGGGTAAATCGACGGACAGGAATGATCTCACATGGAATTCCTTTAGATGAACCGTACATACAATATTGTGCCTGTATAAGAAAAGAACTCAACAAGCATAACACAGTAAGAGTGCATCTTTTATGCACGATTACAATAATGGTAAGGCATGTTCTATGCAAAACATGCGAGAAACAAAACGGAATCATATTCTATGCAACGAGAATCGGAGCATGTTCCATGTAACATCGGAATGCATATTCAAGGCAATAGTACAAAATGCATGTTCTATGCATGATTAATAGCACAAAATGCATATTCTATGCAAGATTAGCAAATGCATGTTCTATGCACGATAATTAGAAGCATGTTCTATGCAAAAATGGAGAAATGCATATTCTATGCAACAATGGAGGGATGCACATTCTATGCAACGATGGAGGGATGCACATTCTATGCAATAACAAAAGCATATTCGTTAAGACCAATTCAAGAACAACCCCCAATTTACCTCTCGGAAGAGTTATAGATGTTAAAAGGATACACCTTGCTTATGTCGATGAGCGACGAACATTGTACCCTGGAAACACCATTCTGAGCCTCTGTAGAGACATTCTGAACCAAACACTGAACATTTCCTTCACTTCTTGAAATCCAAGAACACAAAACAGAACCAGGGGCACATAGGAGACTCTTGGACACCAACCGGCCACAAGAAGGAGCCACTGGCCACCTGCCGGCTACTGGTGTACCTTGTCAGCCACCAGTGTGCCTTGCCGGCCATCGATGGTGCCTTGCCGGCCATCGATGGCAGGCCAAGGGCAAAAAGGGTTTTTTGGCTTGGTTCTTTAAAAAATAAGGCATGACACTTCATTTCCACATAACCCCACATCTGAAATTCTTCTCTCTCTCTCTAGGTGCTCCTTCTCTCTAGATCCGCGCTTTCTATGCGTTTTCCAACACCCCACACAAACTTTAGTCACTAAATCCTCTTAGCTATCTTCACTTTGAACCAATTGGAATTTGAGTTCGACGCTTCCTTCCTCATTTCCACCATTCTAGGTTCACTCCCCTCGAGTTTCTCTCGAGTTCTGTGCACTTTTCTCGACTTTGACTTTTTCTTCCATTTTCTCTCTCTTAGGGTTGACTTTTCAAAGTTTTACCCTTTTTCTTCACTTTTCTTCACCTTCTACCTATCTCGTTCCTTTTCAGATAGCGGATGATCTCCCTCACGATGGGGTTCCTCCTGAGCTTCCTCCAGTAGACTTTGAGGCCGAACCAGAGGCCGATCCAAAGCCATTACTATTGAGTATACGGCCTTTTGATCCAGCGAGGTACCATCCTCAGACACACATATTGCCCACTGTAGGAGGCATCAGATCCTTTACTGACTTTGCTGAGGACGCACTAGAGGACCCCCTGTTGAGGGAGCCGGCGTCTCATTTATCGACCATTGCCGTTGAGGTACGAAAATTGTTTTTATGCATTACTGCCCTTAACGGTTTGCATTGCGTGCACTGTCTTCATCTAGCTGTATCTCATACACTGTCTTGATCTGATTGCATTTCACACATCGCCTCGGTCTGACTGCACTTCATGCATTGCCACAGGGCGAGTCTCGCGCCTTTAGAGGCTATGGTACGACAACCATTCGAGATTGGTATGGCGAGCTCCCAGTTGGAGTTCGTAACATTGTTGATGAGACAGGCTTCGGTCTCTTCCGCTCCAGCTTGACCCGGGTTGTAGCGAGCCGTCCTCTCTTAGGAGCACTGGTGGAGAGGTGGTGGGACACCACCAACTCTTTCCACTTTTCCACCACAAGGGAGATGAAGATGACTCCTCACCACTTTGCCATGATCACCGACTTAGGCGTAGAAGGTGATCCGATCCCTTGCAATCCTGATATGGGGGAGTAGGAAGCAGCATAGCTTGAGCTGTTTGGGGCACATCCACCGATATACAGGGTGGGCATGGTGCGATACAGTTGGTTTGAGAAACGGTTCAGGGGGACTGAGCCCAAGACGATTGAAGAGATAAAGCAGTATGCCAGAGGCTTCCTCATGTGTCATCTTTGGTACCACCTTGTTTTCAAATAGGTGGAATACCGTGGGCCTGTATCCGCTGAGTGCCTTAGTGGTCCTCCCTCGAGTTCAGTTTTATGATTGGGGCAGAGCAGGCCTCACCACATTATATGGATATATGAGCTCCTCCTCCCGTCCGCGAGGGACTTTGGTTGGAGGCTATTGGCGAGCTTGGGAGGTACACATCTCAATTCCCTCTTTACGCTTTACATTTTTTGCTCAAGCATTTCTTGTTTTACATCTGTTTCACACATGTGCTTTCTACTTTTCACTTTCCACAACTGTTCATACTCTATTGCTTATATACCTCCGTATTCTTCTTGCAACTATGGGTATAGGCATACTTCCCGGCTCTTGCCACAAAGCCTGTAGATGAGGTGCCATTGACAGTCTCCTTTTCTCGGGTGTACGACGGCCAGCTCCGTCGCAGGACTCGTAAGTCCTTCATGTTTTTCCGCCAATATTTTGACATGGTAGTGACGCACGAGGTATTTCGAAACAAAGTTATTTTTTGCTTCACAACTATTTTGACCCGCTCATTAGCAACTAACAGAGACTAATAACCTGTCCATTCTCTTTTTTAGGTCAGATGGCAGCCCTGGGCCATGATACCAACAAGGCTTCAAGCCTAGTACAATGCAACTCGCGGCATTTCCCGCCATCACATTCTTCTTGAGGGCCCGATTTGTCAAGCCTGGTTCTTAGGCGAGCGCTTCGTGCTTTAGACCTTAGGCTTACCTACTTCGTTTATACCGATGACACCACCAGCGTCCATGAGAGTGACACACAGGCTGTCTACTGACGAGGTGATCCAGTTCATGGCAGGCCTGGAGGCAGAGTACTTCCGTGTAGAGGGCGACTATGCAGCCTTTATCTAAGCACTTTGTATAGTTTCAGATAGGTTTTATTTGCTTTAAAAACTTGTACTGCACTTTTTTAAAAACTACCATGATCAGAAAGAAAGCCAGCTCTCCTTTTTTTTTTTTTTTGAAAAAATGTTGTACTTTGCATTATGAGCACCGCATCGCATGAAAATGAGATTGAAGTTGCCATTGAAAACCGAATACTTGTATTGTCATAACAGTCTGAATCAAGTAACAAACTGACTAACAACTGAAATAATCAACGTAATACAACTCGAAAATCAAAACAACAACTCGACAAAGAAAACAGTTCGACATGCAGCAAAACGACTCAATAAAGATCTAGATTACCAAGACAACTCAATAAACAACATATAAAAAAACACAAAACAAACTTGCTAAAGTTAAAAGGACTCAAAGCAAGACCTTAGAACACACAAAGAACAGAATAAAACTTCTGCATCCAACTAATTCCTCACAAAGGAGGACATGAGGCACAAAAGGAAGGCCTACTGGCTATGAATGGTGGCCTTCCGGCCAACTATTCCTCTGCCAGCCATCAATGAGCCTCTGCTGACTATCAATGGGCTTATGCAGGCCATCAATGAGCCTTGCCGACCATCAATGCGCAGGACCTCCAAAATGTTGACACCTGGCCTCCACTGACTGCCTTATCTTTTACAAAAACTCCAGCTTTGTGATTTCTTCATTTCAACTGTAGTTGGCCACAAATGGAGCCATTTTTTGCCCAAAAACTCTCCAATTGAATTGCAACTTTAGATGGCTCGGAAAAGCTGAGTTTTTGGGGTTTCGATATAAATGCACTATTCCCGCTGAGTCGTTCTCAACTTTGTTTTTCGTTCCTTCAGATGTTGGAACCCGGTTACGCATGTTTTTAACTTCAGGGGACAAAAGCTATGCCCGTCAATCGAAGAGTTTCAATTGCTAATGGACTCCCAACGGGATAAGGAAATCTTGCCCTAGTCCCATTTTGGTCATATCCAAGCTTTAGGAAGGATGTGTGGGCTCACTTTACATGAGCCTCGATCCTTGGTTCACAACAGAGAGCTGGATATTCCCAGCCTCATTCATCAATTTTCTGACGTCGGTGACCGCGACGACCGTTTTTGGCAAAGTTTTCGGCAGTACGCCCTTTGTTTGTGTATGTTGGTTCATTTTCTTCTTGCCCCAGGTTTTGGAGAGTCTAGCATTCAATTAGTTGAAGTAGCGTAAGGCTTGAAAGAGGGCAAGAGCTGCATGGGCTTGGTACTGGCCGAGACTTTGATAGGCTAGGATGCCTTCCAACGGCGGGAGACAACCAAGTTCGCGGGAAGTCCACTACTTCTTCAGGTAATGTTTCCCACCTTTTCTCATATGTATTTCTCACATCACTCAGTACTCATGCTCTATTTTTCTCTCAAAGCCCTTTTCTCACTTTTTCTCTCAATATACACTTCTCTATTCTTTAATCTCTCTTTTCTTTCATCCCTCCCCAGATATGGCTCATGGAGAGGTTGAAAGTAGTGGATTCTTTCCCCTACATACTCAGCAAGGGGCTACTTCTTCCGCCAACGGATAGTAGATTTCTTGAATGAGGGATGGTGGTGCCATTTGATGTGCAACTGGTCTGCTGTTGACATTGTTTGGCGTTACCCCTAGTTTGACTTGCCCGAGATGAGCTACAGCATGGTTCGGCAACTCGATATTTAATTGATTGCCCTGACACACTGTGTATTCTACTTTCCGTTCCAGTTCACGCGTGAATTTGGGCACGACCAGATTTGTCCAGAAGAAAGGGTAGAATACTCAGCTTCGTTTCCAGTTCGTGGTTCACAATTAGCTCGATTCCCCAATACTTGGAGGACGAGAGAGCTTCTGGCTCCCGCTCCCAATTTTAGTTGCACCCTTTCTGGTGAATGCCTGGCTTGGTTTGAAGATGAGGCGCAAAGTGGGCCCACTTTAACATCTGAAGCTTCCACAAGCTCTAGAAGGGGATGCAGGAACACCTGACTCATCTATGCCCCAAGTTTATTGCTTTGATCTAACTTTTCAAGTTTTCCTTTTGAAAGTAATAAAAGCAACTTTGATTTGTATCAAGAGTTAGAGAACTTTGTATTGAAATCAATGAAATTGGAGTTATGGGCACTGAAAGTTTTCCTTTTGGTCCAAAAATGGTCTATGTTGTAAAAGATTAATTTGAACAAAATCAACTTTTATCAAAACTTTTCAAAACCATTTTCAATAAGGATCCTAACTTGACACACATGGAATCTATCTTCGAGATGTACAACCCCAAATCCAGAAATAGAAAATTGTTCCTAGACTAAATAGCACTGCTCAACACTATAATCAGCTCTTCTCTCAAGGTAAGGATCATAACCAAACTTTCAGATAACGAAAAGACAAAGATGCCTTGATCAAACACATGGACATAGTTGATTTGGCGGTGTTTACGGCTGGACTTCAGAATGAAGTTGCCTATGTATCCCGATGATGGGAATCAGGCCTTACGTAGTTCGGCTCAGATTCACTCGGGTATTAACGCTTCTTTTGCACTCTAACTTTTGCCAAGGCCGCCATTTCTGGGTTTTCAACCTTGCGAGCTCAGTTTTTCTTTTTTCTAATTTTCTGTGCTCTAACTTTTGCCTAGGTCGCCCTTTCGGGTTTTTGGCCTAGCAAGCCACTTAAGGGTAGTATTTCTTCAACTTGTTCATGTTGATTGGTTGAGAAAATTTTAGGCCATCTAGGTCCATAAGAATAACAGCTCCACCCGACCAAATAAATTTGATAATGTAAGGACCAATCCAATTGGGTCTGAACTTACCCCTAGGGTCATGGATGGGAGCTCGGTTGTCTTTCAGCACCAAATCTCCTTTTTTAAGATTTCAAGACTTAACTTTCTTGTTAAAAGCCCTAGCAATCCTACATTAATATCCTTGAACATGGTACAATGCTTTCAGCCTCCTCTCGTCAAACAACATAAGTTTCTCGAACCTGCTTTATTGCCAATCCACTTCTGCTATCTGGCACTCAGCCATAACCCACAGCGACGGAACCTCTATTTCAATCTGCATAACAACTTCCAACCCATAAAACAGAGAATATGGAGTTGCCCCAGTAGATGTCCGAATTGAAGTCTTGTAGCACCAAAGAGCGAATGGCAATTTGTTTGGCCAGTCCCTGTAAGTCTCAACCATTTTCTGCAAAATGTGTTTGATGTTCTTGTTGGCGGCCTCAGTAGCTTCGTTGGTTTGCGGCCGATATGTGGATGACTTATGAAAAGCCATGTTGTATTTCTCCAACAAGTCGATCACTTCTCTCTTGAAATGGGAGCCATTGTCTGAAATGATCTTATTCGAGACCCCATAACGCCAAATAATGTTATTCCTAATGAACCTGGCTACATGTAACACCTTCAGTAATGCATAGGATTGGGCTTCGACCCACTTTGTAAAATAGTCTATTGCCACCAGGATATACTCATGCCCATTCGAGCCTTTTGGCGTAACTGCCCCAATAACATCAATTCCCCAAACTGAAAAAGGCCATGGTGAAGTCATGTTGTACAGCTTCGACGGCGAAATATTCATGCGATTTGCATGAATTTGGCATTTGTGACATCGCCGAACAAAACCAATACAATCCTCCTCCATGGTTGACCAGTAGTAACCCTGCCTGAGAATCTTCTGGGCTAGCATTACTCCGCTCATGTGTGCTCTACACTCCCCTCCGTGGATGTCCTCCATTAAGCGCTTCGACTCTTCTGCATCAACGCATAACTTGTGCATTCCTAAATGACCATGTTTGTACAACTTACCCCTGCAGATGATAAACTAAGCAGCCATTTGCCGTATTACCCTTTTATCTTTGGCATTTTCCCATAGTGGATAAACCTCATTTCCTAAGAAGTCCCGGATATCATAGTACTAGGGGTTCTGATCCTGTACTTCATCTATTACGGCGATCAACTCATAGGCCGGCAGATATCTCTGTTCAATAATGATCGGACGCATCCGGACTCCCAAAGGGATGTCTATCATAGAAGATAGAGTTGATAAGGCATCAGCGAACCTGTTGTTCTCTCTTAACAGATGTGTGAAGGTTAGCCTCTCAAACCTAGGAATCAGAACATCTAGGGTTTGGTGATAGATTTTCATCATTTCTTCCTTAACCTTCCAGTCTCCTTTTGCTTGAGACATAACCAAGTTCGAGTCCCCAATGATGTCCAACTTTTTTACCCCTAGTTCCAGGGTGGCTTCCAATCCAGCGATACACGCCTCGTATTCTGCTTTGTTGTTCAATACCTTGAACCGGAGTTTGAAGGCTAGAGGTATATGGGAATTGTCGGGTGCTATCAGCAACACCCCTATCCCATAACCGTATTGGTTAGACTCTCCGTCAAAGTACATTGTCCAGGTTTCTTCTTCGACTTGCAGATTAGCTTTTTCTGGGAATAGGTATTCTACTGCTCCGTCCCCTTCCACTGGGTGATCTACCAGAAACTCTACTACTGCTCTCCCCTTGACAGACTTACGAGTCATATATTTCAGATCAAATTCAGAGAGAAGAAGCAACCAACGGGCTAGCCTACCCGTAAGTGATGGTTTCTCGAAGAGATATTTGACTGGATCTAAACTTCAAACTAGAATTACGGAGTGAG
This sequence comes from Camellia sinensis, assembly GCF_004153795.1. Classification (NCBI taxonomy): domain Eukaryota; kingdom Viridiplantae; phylum Streptophyta; class Magnoliopsida; order Ericales; family Theaceae; genus Camellia; species Camellia sinensis. The sequence continues at coordinate 1,544,947 of NW_021025015.1, forward strand.
CTAACAAGTAGTGCCTCAACTTCCTGGTAGCCCATACCAAGGCTAAGCAAGCCTTTTCCAGCGGTGTGTAGCGAGTCTCATACTCCAGCATCTTCTTGCTCAGGTAATAGATGGCTTTCTCTACTCTTTCATCAGATTCCTGAGTAAGCATGCATCCCATTGTCGTGTCTGTTATTGATAGATACAGAGTCAACGGCTTCCTTGGCTCTGGTGGCGACAACACGGGTGGGTTCTGAAGGTACTGCTTGATCGGCTGAAAAGCAAGCTGGCATCGGTCGTCCCATTGGAATTTCTTTCCTTTCTTCAAGGGACCAAATAGTGGTTCACAAGTCAAGTTTAATTTTGCAATAAACCGTCTTAGGAATTGCACTTTACCCAGAAGCCTTGCACCTCCTTTTTAGTCCTTGGTTGTGGCATTTCTAGTATGGCCTTGATTTTGGAAGCATCAACCACGATGCCCCTTTGTGTGATCAAGAATCCCAGTATTTTCCCTGCTGTTATACCAAAAGTGCACTTCTGTGGATTCAACCTCAACCGATATTCTCTGATTCGTTGAAAGAATTTCTTTAAAGCGATGTAGTGGCCCTCTCTTTCCTTGGATTTCACAATTATGTCGTCCACATACACCTCGACCTCTTTGTGGATCATATCATGTAGAATTGCGGTTGCAGCCCATTGATAAGTAGTCCCAGCATTTTTTAGACCAAACGGCATCACCCTGTAGCAGTAGGGTCCCCACGGCGTGGTGAAGGCAATTTTCTCTCTATCCTCGGGTGCCATTAGAATCTGGTTATACCCGAAAAATCCTTCCATAAAGGAGAGCAACGCATGGCCTAAGGTAAAGTCCACTAACTCGTCAATGTGTGGTAGAGGAAAGTCATCCTTCGGACTAGCTTTGTTTAGATCTCTGAAATCTACGCATACCCGAATACTGTCATCTTTCTTCGGCACCAAAACAATGTTGGCCAACCATGTCGGATACTCACATACTAGCAAAAAACCTGCATCTATCTACTTGGTGACCTCCTTCTTAATCTTCAAAGCCCAATCCGGGCATATTCTCCAAAGCTTCTGCCTGACGAGTCGGACCTCAGGGTCAAGAGGGATCCGGTGCTGTACAATCTCGGGATCGATTACAGGCGTGTCTTCGTAGGACTATGCGAAAACATCTTTGAAATCTTTTAATAAAGCGACTAAGCGCGCGCGTTCCTCCGAAGACAACGTGGACCCGATATGGACCAGACGCGGATCTTTCTCAGTACCCACATTAATTGCAATGATTTCATCAATAAGGGGTTTTACAAACCTCTCCTCCTCTCGATTAATCAAATGTTTCAAAACCAGAGAAATTCCTTTCTCGTCGTTTTTATCAAAATTTTGAAAGTCATGATCAATGCAATATACAAGTGGCACAAAGAAGTACTCAGAAACTGTAATGGTATTAACATTCAAGAAATCCAGCTTGTCCAACTCCTCGGTTACAACTAACTCAAAAGAAAAGGAAAAAGACGACCTGGACAAAACTACAGCATTTGGATTATCAAACCCAGGAATATCGGACTTCGATTCAGACTCCACAGACTCTTTGGAATCAAATTCCGGCTCACTATCTGATTCAGAACTATTGGACAGAAAACCCTCATGCAGCTGCTAAGTGAGGGATGGTACGTTACATGCATCCAGAATACCACCGAAAGGGTCCACACCTGATTGGTCTCTAATCATGAAAACGATTAGGTCATCCCCTAAGCTCTCTAGATCAATCGGAGGGTCTGAAAGGAGATAAGCCAGTGCTGCTTCTATCTCAAGTTCACTGCTGTTGGACTCACCCTCCGTACTCTGTTCAGCCACAGGAGTTAATTCAGTCTATTCCTCTGTGGCTTCACCCTTTTGCAGTAGTAGGTCGAAGAAAATCTCAAAGCCGGGTAGTCGCTGCTTCTCAGAGTTCAACCATGGCTCAAGAAGCCGTAAAATGGGAAGCCGTCTTTCTCCCGGACAAAATGGCCATTCAGAGTTCCCTAAATTGGCCTATGCACAAGCTCATAGTGCTTACGACTTTGCTTAGCTTTGGCTCTTCCTGTCATTTCCTTTCCTTTTCTCACCCAGTCCTCTTTGGTAGGCGTGTAGCCCATGCCAAAGGCATGAGGGTTATGTGGCACTTCAGCCAGTGCAGTAATGCCCTTCCGACTGCTCTTTCCTAATCCCATCCCGGGTATATGCTGTAACTTGTTTATGAGGTAGACTGATTAAGCACTGATGTACAACCCCTCTAAGATATTTTGCCCCACCCGGGCCTCAGCCAAGGTAAAATTAGACAAGAAAACATCCTCATCACCATGTACAATCTCTAGTACTGGTGTAGTAAACTCCGACAGAGGATGTATAGAAGAATTCCCAAAAACAGTGGCTACCCCATTCCCAAGAGGGTACTTTAGCATTTGATGCAATGTAGAAGAAACAACTTTTACTTGGTATAGCCAGGGTGGCCCAAGCAACAAGGTGAAGGTAGCCGAAACATCCATGACGTGAAACTCAATATCCTGTTGGGCAGGCCCGACCTGTGGTCTGATCTGAACTGTTCCCATCACCTCTCTACTTGTGTTGACGTATGCCCGGATCACATGGGCCGTTGGTACAAAGTTCGCTGGCTTCAAGCCAATAGCATAGGCAGTGTGAGACGAACAAACATTGATTGCAGACCTAGTGTCAACAAATACCACCGGCATCCACTTCTCCCTACACTCAACTGAGATGTATAGTGGTTTGTTATGTGCAGAGCCTTCAGGCTGCATTTCCTTATCTGAAAAGGTCAAATTCGGCGAAGCACCTCGTGGGAAGACAAGTCCCACTAATTGTTATAGGGTTGTGTCGATAGACAACTTGGCCTTATCCATCACAGACAATACAGCTTGCCAGTGCACGCGCGAAACCATAAGCAACCTCCAGATAGATATGTCTGCCTGAATCTTCTTTAGCTGCTTCAGTACAGCATCTTCTTCCAACTACTTGTCCTTCTATTTTTCAGCCTCCTTGTCCTTTTCGGGTGCTTCAGGTTGGTCTAAATGTGGGGGCTTGAAGTACTGCCCGCTTCTAGTCATATGATCCACCTCCTCAGAGTACCAAGTATCGTCTAGCAGGTCATGACCCCAATCCTCGTCGGTGTGGGCAAGATGCAGATCATCATCTTCCCACCACACTCCTCTAGCAACCGACAGACAATTGTCCAGTTTTGTTGTAATTACTCTTACATCACAGTGATCCCCCGTAGGGTGTTTGTCTCTCCTAACCTTTTGACTATTCTCATCATTTTTCCATTTAAACCACTTCAGTGCGGCCTCTTGTTCCGTATCTACAATACTAACAATGCCCGATTCCTGAGCTGAATTCTTAATACCGGTGCTCTTTGACAATTTTCCCTTATCCTCGGCTGTTCTGGCCCTTGTAGTAGTTCCTGCTTCTGGCTGTTCCAGCCTTGGTTGAACTCCCTCATCCATATCAGGTTCATCACTGAGCCACCCAAAGTTGTCCGTCAACCCGTTCAGATCAAACTAGTTAATGTGCACATCTCCTGAATCTTGCTCATCGAAGAACTGCAGATTGTTGATGTCCTCCTCCAGATCGGCTAAGTCATCTAATCTTTGGCTTGAGCCATCCTTTCGGACCACACCGACCTCCATTCTTGTTGGCAACTCCATCTCTGGTTTGGCTTGATTGGCTGGCACAATATAACAGCACAGGTTGTATTCTTCTCGCGATAAATCCATGGAGCCCTCAGGTACTGAATTGACATTCTCATTCTCCACCAAGGCTGTCTTGCCTTCATCTATCACAGTCACCACCACAGGTTTGGGTTGGGATGTGGACGCGTTCATCATGCACAAATCTGTGCTTTTCGAGATGAACAATGTCGGCTTAGATAGGTGGGAGGGGGTGATGTGTATACTGGGGTCATAAGGGATGGCCAGTGTATGGATGAGGTTTATTTGCTGGGGTGGAGGGGGTTGGTTATGTTGTGGAAGAGGATTTGTAGTGACATTGGGTTTTTTAGGAGGTGTTATCACCTTGTTGTCAATGAGATCTTGAATCTCATGATGCAATCTGAAGCATAGATCAGTGTCATGACCATGCTATTGGTGAAAAACGCAGTATTTGGCCGGGCTATGTTTCTGGGGAAGAGGATCAGGTAGGGGGTGAGGCTCTAGTGGCTTAAGGTGCCCCTTTTTGATCAGGACCCCTAAGGCTTTGGATAAGGACATGTATAGTGGGGTGAAGACCCTTTGGCCTTGGGGTTCATGGCTCGAGGTTTGTGAGGTTGTATTGGATGTACCGACAAAGGGGTTGGCAGTGTTGGGTGTCGTGGTAACCATGCCCACATCAGAAGGCCTTGCAGCTGCACTACCACTTGTAGTCGCATTGGAATTGTGTGTGAAAGCCCTCTTGGGCTGCTCTTTCTCGTGGTCTATCAGACCCTACTTCATTGCATCCTCAATTTGCACCCCTATTTCATAGAGGTCAACAAATTTAGACAGAGATAAGACTATTATCTTCTGTAACAGTCTTGGTTGCAGATTATGGACCACCATTCAGATTTGGTCCTTTTCAGCTGGTTGGATGGTTATCATGGAGGCCTTAGCCCTCCACCAAGTCACAAAATTGGAGAAGCCCTCCTTCGGTTCTTGGTGAGTTACTTCGAAATCACTGGTTGTGACCTCGATCTGAGTATTGTAGGAGTACTGTGCTATGAAGGCCTCGAGCATTTCCTCTCAGTTTCTTTTCACAGAGTCTTCAAGTTTGGCATACCAAATGGCCGCTATACTCGACAGGGTTCGACCGAAGAAGGATAACTTCTGCAGTCTAGATAGGCCCATCGACCGCAGAATGTCTGAGAATAGCCACAAGTGGACCATGGGATCACTCGAGCCATCAAAGTGGTCTATGTGTGGCATCTTGAATCTATCTGGCAACGTCACTGCCGAATCAGTATAGCCATTCTCGATATCAGGGATCGAATTCATGCCCTGTGCCCGTTTAAAGAGATTTTCCAACTTGCTCACTTTCAGCGCAGTAGCGTCGACCTCGAACTCAAACTGCGCCTTTATCGGGTAGACCAGTGCCTTGGAGGTCTGAGGCGGAATGGGATCCGCATAAATGCCTGCATTTTCCTGGACATTAATTGTGACCCCGGGTGCCGGAATCCCTACTGGGGGTGCATGGGATGCTGATGTTACTACGGGTTATGGTTGCTATTGTTGAAGCCTTTCTATTACCTCTGCTTGGCGGGCTACAACCTCGGCTTGGCGAGCTATGGCTTCAGCTTGTCGGGTAGCATCTAGCTGTATGTTCTCAATAGCCTGTTGGAGTTGGCGAAGCATGTCTTCCATGTTCGATGAAGGACTTTGAACTGCCAGAACCGGCAAATACTCTCTGTCTGGAGTAGAAGTGGATGACTGGGCCTGATTGTGCATAGGCGAGGTAAACGGTGATTGCTGAATTGGCGAATTTTGCCGAATCCTCCTCCGTCTAGTAACCAGCAGGAGTGAAACAAACACAGGTTGTCCCCTAACTAGATCCCCAGATCTACAAATCCTTCTAACTCTGGTCTAGAGTGCTTGGGAGGTAACAAACTCATCTGAAGTAATGGTGAAAGACTGCCTTGCAAAAAAGAAAATAAAGCAAAAAAAAAAAAAAACAAAAATCAAAAACCGCACAACTCCTCGGCTCAGGCAAAAACAACACACAGTTGCAATCATAAGCTGGAGAACTGTACTCAAACACTGATTTCTGCCCCAAAACTGATACCTAGACTTGCAACTGATACATACATTCCTGCATAGTTTCACTCTAAAAGCACACATCAAGCAAGTGAGAACCAAAAACACCTCTATGATGGGGTAGGGTTACCCTGTTATAATTTTTTCAAGAGCTAGGGGTTCACTACGCAAACAAGCAGTTTCAAACAATTCCTACATTCGGGTGAGCAACTTGTCCTAGTTTGGACCAGTCTCTATGGCTTCCGATATGCAACTAGGCCAATTGGCCAAAAAGGGTACCTTAGCAAGACTACGGAATATACCTCTCACACCTAACACCGAGAAGTGAAATGAGGATCAAATGGTACAGCGGTAGTCCAGATCCAAGGGTTATGTTCCCATTGTGGCAGAGCCCGCAACTGGTCAGCCTTTTGGCAAGCTTTTCCAGCAAGCCTCTGGCAAACCGCTCAGGAATAGCAGATGGCAAACACTGTGACTTAGGCGCACTGATACAAATGCAAATCTGAAGAAATACATAAGTGTAAATAGAAAAACATATCATAAGTTCGAGTCAAGTTCTCTAATTCCCCAGCAGAGTCGGCAGAAACTGTGGACTCGCCTTTTTCTGCGCCCTGCCTTTCGAAAAGGGTTTGAAAAGAAGGCCTTACAGTTCGGATTCCCACGGTTCTAAATCTAGTCTCACAAGTGCAATGGCAAATTAGATTGCTTTGTCAGATATAGAGTCGCCACGTAAATATTTTATTTTTGGGAAAATTTAAGAAACCCTGACTCGTGCCAAAGGACACGTGTCTGTCATCACCAAAGTTGCCTCAACTCGGGAACTTGGGTATGAGGGGGGAAGGTCCTGAAATGAGCACCCCTGCTCGTTCGATCAAAGATCGGCCTTTACTAATCATGATATGATGTTTTTATAAACATTATGCGTTCTTATTCCGGTTATTAAACTAGCTTTACTACGTGACGCACACAAGCAAGTATAGACTAGTTGCAAGACCTGGAACAATTTAACTCATGTTTGTTTGCGAAAATGGTTTGGATTTGTCACCCTCAAGTGGGCTTAAAGATGCGGATTTTGCCACCAAACATAATGGGCTTAAAACATGATTTTGCCACAACAAAGTGGGCTTAAAACATACATTCATTGAATTGTTCCAATTCAAACAACAAGCTTTCATCCACAGACATTCATGCAGTTTAGCATTTAAGTACATAACCTCATGGCAAGCATGCTAATCATGGCAACATGGCAATCACACTCATGAAAGTATGCTAAAGCATAAAGCTCACCAAGTACTCCAAGCCAAAACAGAAACTAGTTAGAAAGATGCATAATCCTAACTATACAAGATGCCTAATGCAACACATGCAATATGCAATTAATAGGCTCGACTACTAATATGGTATTTGCAACACTTTGATAGCATGCTTTGAAACACGTATTCAAAGAAGTATTGAAATTACAATGCAGCTTGAATGATGCGTCGAGGCTCGGTGCATGCAAGACAAATGAATGAATGCAATCATGTGATATGCTAATTGAAATATGATCTCTAATCTAACCATCAAAAGTGATTAAATAAAAGGGATAAAGACGTGGGGTTGGAAAACATACACATATGCACGCACGTACATTTGTTACAACATTATGCCCTCACGAAAGAGGGTCTGAATGAATAAGCTAAGCTAATCTAAGCTAGGCTAATTAAACTAATCAGACTAAACTAATTAGTCTAATTATTACAACACTTAACTAATAAGCAAACTAATTAATTAAAACAAATGTATACTAACTAAGCATACGAGATATTAAACTATGCTGCCACTGCTCTGCCTCGGGAAGTAGAATATGCATATGCTCGGTTCTCGCCTCGAAAGGTCTTCCGTTTTGCTCTTGGAAGCCTCTGCCGGCTAGAGAGGTGCACTGCCAGCCAGAAATAAAGCACAGTAGGCCATTGATGAGGCACTGCCGGCTACTAATGCTCTAAGTCACCATGCTGCAACAAAGCACAAACAGAGAAAAATGAAGGTTTTTCCAAGGGTATGTTTGTCTGTACCACTCATTATCATCTCAACATCTCAAAGGAGTGACACACTTGGATCCAAAACCACCAATCAAGCAATTTCATTGCATGATGGCCAAAGATCCAAGTTGTGCAATTTCGATAAATGCACAAATATGACCAACAAGACCACCACCCTATCATGCATGATCAAGGGCAATGGGGACCAAGAAAAATGTCACATTTCATCACTTTTGAGTATGAAATGTCCCATTTTCCTTGTGTTCGAATTAATATCCGATTCGAACACATGCAATGCAACACGAAAGATGCTTATCTTGCCTCTTTTACTTGCCATTTTTTGTTTGCTCATTTTAGTTACCGATTCAGTCTTTAATCGATTAAGTCCAAAAGTGAGTGTCCTCTAATGGAAAGATGCCTCAAACCACAAGTTACTTTGGGCATGAAAGAGGCATTACATTATTGATAATGAACCCCCTAAGGGAGTAAACCATTAGGTGCAACACCTCTATTTCACACTTTGGCAAACAAGGGGTTTAAAACAATTTTCAAAGCAAACAAAAGAGTGAAGAATTGAGGGAGGTTGTAGAGATTTTAGATGTTGAAATGAAGTGCAAAACAACACTAAAACATGCTATTAACTCAAAACAATGATGATTAAAGCATTAAAACATCAAGCTAGTGAAGGAAATAACACTACAACTATGCAATACAAGCCTTAACTGAACTAAACAACCCAAAACAGAGCCAAAACCGGTTATTTCAGAGGCAAAAACGTTTTGGACTCAAGCCACAAAAAGCTAAAATAATAAGCTAACATGTAAGGCTAACTAGGCATGCAAACAAGACACAAAGAGGGGAGGCTAACCCCTCCAATTTTGGACTTCAAAAGTTGATTTTTACCACTGAAAAACCTCTAAAATTCAGTGGTTAAAAGGCCCAAAAAGTTTGGTTTTAAAGTGATGAAAAGATGGTACAAAAGCTTAACAAGCTAAGAAGCAAAATGGTGGACAACCCCCTAACTCAAAATAACCTCAAACCACCATTTTTAGGTCATAAAAACAAAGGTTTTTACATTTCAAAACCAGCCTTAAAACAATAAGAAAGGATGGCAAAATAAGTATTGAAAACAAGCTTAAATAGGGTAAGTTCTATACCTTTTAAGCAAAGCACAAAATAGGCATAAATCCAAGCTAAAACCACTTGCTAGAGCTCAAATCAAGTCTCAAGGAACCTCAGCTCAAAGAGAAGTAACTTCTATCAAGGAAGTGTATGCAAAAGTGTAGAGAAAACAAGCTTCAAGGCATAAAATTGTAAGAGAGAGAGAGAGAGAGAGAATTTTTGTCTTCAAATTTTTTTAACCCCTCCACATGCAAGAGAGGGATCCTATGTATAGAAAATACAAAATCCCCTCACAAAGATCCAGCCACATACGTGTTGGAAGATGCATGAACATGTGCAAACAGCTGGCACAAAATATTTGCAAGAAAGACTGATGGCTGGCAAGGCTTAATTGATGGCCGGCAAGGCACATCAATGGCCGGCAGGCCAAAAGCCATGGCCAGCAGCTTTCAAGGATGGCTGGCAGGCCATCAACAACTTTATGCTTAAAAGACCTAAGCATGGTCCAAAGATGAGACAAAATGGATACAGGGTTTGAAAAACTCAAACCTGTGGCGTTCTGTCGAACTTTAAGCATTCGGTGAGCAATCAGACTCGCCATTGGATGTACCTACAAGAACATCCAAGTCTTGAAAGGTCATAAAAAATGAGGTGTCTACAGGGGGGGTTAGCCACCCCTCCTTAAACTTGTTTACTAACATTATCCTATTTTGTTTTATTCACCTTTTCTAGCTTAAATTATGCTATTATGGGCTATTTAATTTATGTCCACAATTATTCTTTTAATATTATGTTTGTATTGTATTTACCAATTAATCAACTTCATATAATCATCTCTGCAATCTCCCTCCATTCTTTGATTATTTCGATTAAAAAGTTGTGAAAAATGAAGATTGTTATTCAAGTATAAGAAAGAAATTTTTCCATGTTTATGGTTTAATCTCTTCAGAGGTTCATCACCAAAGGCATACATTTTTCTTATACTAAAGCCAATCTTTTATTTTTTTTATTTCTTTTTATCACTAGTGTGTTTACTTTTAAGGGACTAACTTTCTAGTTAAACCCTTGGAAATCACCAAGGAAAGTGTCATTATAGCTTATTATCAAGCTTGGATTTCAAGTCATTTTCGCTCACCTTGGGTTTTTCTAAGTCATTATCACTCTTTTGAGTTTGACTAGTCCTTGTTGCGCATCTTGGGTTTGACTTGAAATCCCTTATCGCTTATAAATGAGTTTGACTCTTCCTTTGTAATTTCCCCCGAAGAAAATAAGGTGTATTTTCTCAGGTTAAGTTGATGCTTATTTCTCTTTATTATGTTTTGGACTTAGTGGACGTAAATATCACTTTTGGACAAAAGGGAGAAAAGATAAAGAAATGGAAAGGTAATAAAAAAGGGCTAATAAAATTGGTTAATTGGATTACAACCGACATAAAGAACTAATATTCGATTCGGTCAAACGTTATATCGAGTCTATTGTGTCAAGGCTTGTCTTACATCAATTCATGATATTTTGATGAACCTTGAAGCGTCTCTACTTCCCTTCTTGAATTCGCTTCATGATAGGAGAGAGGGGTGGTTGTTATGCATTGCATTTATTGATCTTTGTCCTATCATGTCCGATATCATCTTGCAAATCAACTTGCAACCATAGATGGTTTGGGAACCAAGTTCGCTTCTCTCTTAAGTATTTTCTATGATACAAAAGGGTAGAAGAGACAAACATGGCTAGAAATACCCTGTTTGCACTGTTTCACCTCAGGCACAAAAAATAGATTTCCGCAAGAAAACAAGATATGATTGGATTTATTTGGGGCTCGACTGAGTTGCATTCTATGTCGGCAAGGCTCCAATAAATTGCAAATAATACACTTTTGGTTGAAAGCAATGATAGGGTGAAACAAAACAGTTTCCAACAAGGCAAACAGAGTAATTCCTGAGGAGCAATATGCAACCATTGTATATTTGTTCTAATAAATTAGATAGCCCCTTTTAGTTATTATTCATTCGGATTTGTAATATTTATTTATTTGGACACTTGGACATTCGAACCCCCCTTCGCGAGGACAAATATGTAATAAGTTGTATGTCTTCCAACCCCCATTCTTTCTTTCTTTTATTTATTTGCTTATGATGGTTAGCATATGGACATTGTTAGAAATTGGAAGCCCATGTGGCATGACCCTTTGAACCTTTTGAACCTTATCCATGTAAGTTTTGAATTTGAATTCAAAACTTATTTGGATAACTACTCATGATATGTATATCTATCGTATCAATTGATATGGATAGATTGATATATATGGTTATATATCTGATTTTATATTTTAAATAATATATTAATATCAGATATGTTATATTGCTTTTACCCATAACCTTTTTTCCCAGACTCTCTCTAACTCTCTCCCATATGAGAACGATCCAGCCTCTGCACTGTGACTTGTGTGGGTGATACTCATATTGTAGTATCACTCCACTGCTGGGTTCGTTGTTCGTTTTTTTAGAAGCACGTGATTTACCCACGAGATTCTTCGCTTCAGGTTCTGTCAACAAGGTATGATCTAGAATTTTTACCCGCCATTGTTATATTTGTATCTTACAGACATCATATTTTCAAATTAGCATTTCCATGACTTGCATCCCTTCATTTTGCATGCAAAAAAGTTTGGCTCATCATATTATTGAAATATCAAATTCAAACTCTTTACTTGAATACGTGTGCTATAACATGCTTTGAATTAACTCGCATGCCATGCTAGTAGCCAAGTTTATTACTTGCACGTGGTATGTGTTGCATTAGTCGTGTTGCATTAATTAGGATCATGCATTTTTTCTAACTATTTTCTTTCTTTTGACTCGCCTTCAGACATAAGGTAAGTATTTTTGCTTTAGCATATTGCATGAGTGTGATTACTGCCATATCAAACATACTACCATGAGACTAAATGCTTACTTGATATATCTGTTTGAATGCCTGTGAATGAAGGCTATTCACTAACATTGGGATACTTTGATTAATGTATGTATATGAGATCACTTTTTCAAGTGGTACATATGCAAAACACTTTCTTTCAAAACAAACACGAAATCAAACGTTCCAACGTTTCGTGAAATTAGTCTATACTTGTATGTTAAAGATAAAATAAGAACATATTTTGTACATAAAAATCACACCAGAATTAGTAGGGGCTGATCTTTGATCGGGTGAGTGGGGTGCTCAATTAATGACCTTCCCCTCTCATACCTAAGTTCTCGAACCAAGACACTTTGGTAACGACAGACTAATGGCCTTTGGTACGAGTCACGGGTTTCCTAAATTTCCCAAAATAAATATTTAGGTGGCGACTCTGATATCTGGCAAAGCAGTCCATTTTTGGCATTTGACTCAAAACATTAATTTTCCAAAAGAAATTGCTAGATTTGGACTCTTTTTCTGTGTTTCCACCGTTTCACATTGCACTTGTGAAATCAGATTCAGAACCACATAAGTGGAGTCCTATATGTGGAGTCCGAACTATAGGACCTATTCGCCTTCCGAAAGGAGCGCGAAAAAGTCGAGCTACAGTAGGTATCAAATCTAAGATGGTGGTGGTTTGATAGTAAAAATGGTGGTCGTCGACCGACGGTGAGGATGAAAGAGAGGGTACTGTAAAAGAAAAAGAACAAAGAGATGGTCTAATGGTCAAATTAAAATATTTAAATAACAAATTTTGTCATTTATACATGACTTTATAATTATGAGAGGGTTTTGAAAGTACTAATATATATATATATTGGGTCCTTTTAACAAGAAAAGGAAGTTAGGAGGGGTTTATGGCCAAATTTCTCAAATTTTTAAACTTAATCATTGATATGTAATTTTTTTTTTCTTCTAAACCTACATTGTTTTATTATTTTTCCATTATTAAATTTAATATTATACATATCAAACAACTTGTTTTAGTTCAACACTTCAATTTTTGTTAAATAGTTTTCAGCTTAAAAATTCAACATTTAGTTTTCATTATCAAACAATTATTCAACTTAAAAAAATCAATATTCAGTTTTTAGAACTTAATTTTTAGTTTTCAGTTTCCAGTTTTATAAAACGCCACCTTAGTTATAATAAAATTTTGGATAAATTATGCATGTAATTCCTTAATTTGTCTTTTGTGTAAATTTATATCTTGTATAACTTTGTCTCCTTTGAATTGTATTAATTTTGCCATTTACTTTTTCTTTTAATTTTTACAATGTGTTAATTTTATTTTCATTGATAACATTAGCTAAAAAAACTCGACATAATTCAAAAGAAAAATTGTTCATTAAAAAGAAAAGGGTGAATTACACTAACGGTCCCTATAGTTTGGAGCTTGTGTCATTTTGGTTCCTGACTTTTCAATTGTAACGCATTTAACTTTGAATTTTGAATCTTGTTCCAAATAAGGACAATTGAATATACTATTGGATTTTTCAAGGGAAAAATCGTCAATTTGATAAAATATAAATTAATTTGACAAAAATAAATGTTAAAAAACTATTTTTGAATTTTTAAAAATTATTTCTACCTACTAAAGATAAAATTATATAAAATTGATAAATCTTTTAGACATTTATTTCTTTTTTTTGCCAAATTAATTTTTATTATGTATTTGTATGATGATCATGTAAAATTAATTTTTAAAAATTAATCATGTAATTTTTATTAATTTTTATCAATTTTACATAATTTTATTTTTGGTGGTAGAAATAATTTTTAAAAATTTTAAAATATTTTTTTAACTTTTATTTTTGTCAAATTAGTTTATATTTTATCAAATTGACGATTTTGCCCTTCAAATTAAGCAATGGTATGTTAATTGTCCTTATTTGGAACAAGATTCAAAATTCAGGGTCAAATGTGTCACAATTTAAAAGTCAGGGACTAAAATGACACAAACCCTAAGCTATAGGGACTGTTAGTGTAATTTGCCTAAAACAAAATGGACTATGTCAAACTACAAACCCTCAAATTTTTTGAGAAGAGTGAATAGATTTTTTTATCATTCAGTCCAATTTCAAATTGGATTAAATTGACATAATGAAAACTGTAATGATTAAATTGACACAAAAGATAAATTATGAAGATTACAAATATAATTTGCTCTAAAATTTTATTTTCAAATTGAAAGCTTCTCACTTGATGCTATCTATATCATCCATGAACACACAGGAACAAGGACAACCCCTATCTAGTTCCTTTTTTTTTTTTTTTTTTTTTTTTTTGATCGGCTATCCGAGCTTTAATTGTGTTTAGATCTTCAATTTAAGGAATGATTTTTGGAGAAAAATTAATTTTTTGTATTTTCTTTCTTCTCTACAAAATTATGCACGAATCCAATGTTGAAAAATAATCGTTTTTCGACAACTTTAATGTGAAATTAAAGTGGGACCCAATCTTCAGTTAAGGTGGGTCTAAGCGATTTTGTATTCTCTTAAGTGAGAAGGTTGCAATACAAAAATAATGAGCCGAAACCATTGAGCTCTGAATGGAAATTGTCTCATAAAGTGGGTGTCAATAAAAGTTAGATTTAGATTTGGATTTAGTCTTGGTTTGGACTGGCCCTAGGCTTGCACTTGTGCATGTGTTGGTTTGGTCTTGGACTGGAACTTGGACTTAGTCTTGAGCTTGGACTGAGTTGTGCTGTGTTGGACTTAGCTTGTGCATGTGTTTGAGATTAGGTTTGGATCGGGTTATGAACCAACATCAGTATCCATGTTGTGATCCATCTATTTTAATTATTCAAACATCATTATATACATATTTGTTTGCATTTAGTAAGCACATGTGAATTTTAGACTTTTGTAACTCTCATCTTTTGATGATGGAGTTGATGACCATATTAGTGGCCATGCGTTTTTAACCTTTGTAACTCTAGCCCTAATGGCTAGAGTTAATGGCCTTGGTTAATAGCATTTGATAGCCCTTATGAGAGACTTCCCTATTTGTATAAATAGAGGCCTCTCCCCTCCAACTTAGTAGGATAATTTTGGAGAGATTTTTGAGATGGAAAATGAGATGATGTTTTGAGATAATAAAGTTGGAGATAATCAAGTTCGCCGAAACTATTTAAAAGGTGTTTCTGCTTTAGTTGGTTTTGACTATTATATTCTGGGAGACAAATGTCGACATATCTCCAGCACCCATCGAGGAGACAGGGAATCTATTTTTTTTAAAAAAAAAAATTGTGTATACCACAAGCTTCGGTTTGATTCTTTTCTTGTCATTTGTTCTTTAATTTTTTAGAATTTATTTTAGCTCGACGAGTTCTAATATTTAGTTATCCATGTTAATAATTTGTTCTATTAGTTGTTTTGTTTATGCAAGATTCATGACGTAATATAGTTTATTCCTGTATTTTTGTTTTGTAATTTATTCTGTATTTCATTCTTTAATAAAATAAATTTGTTTTATCATTTCTATTTTATTTTATTTTATATATTTTTCTAATATTATTATGGAAAAATGCCAACAATCTAGGTTTAAGAAGATTAGACAGAAGAGTTTTAAAGTCTTAACCTTTTAACATCTTCTAGGCTCATCCATTTTCTCATGAAAACCATTTCCTCAATTCCATTATGTTATTCTTGTGCAAATTTGAATATCAGATTTGTCCACAAGAAAACCAATGTGCACTACTATATTGTGTGTAACTGCCGAACACAAGATCAACGGATTTTTAGGCCTCTCCTAACCCTTTTGGGTTTAGGTATTGCCACTTTTTGCATGACACCCTGTAGACACCCCATTTTTTACCACCTACGAGACTTGGATGCTTTGTCCTACCACTTGATGATGAAACTTGCGTTGAGTGTAGTTCGAATTCTCAACGAAGGATCTAAGTTCAAGCTTCGAGACAAGCCCAGACCTTTCATATTTACACTATTTATACCCCAGAATTTCATTTTTGAACCTTGTGCTGACCTGCACTGAGCTTGAAAGAAAGAAACAAGGGGAGCACATTGGGAGCCGATCGTGCCCCACTAGGAGCTGGCCGTGGCCATTTGGGGCCGCCCGAGTCTCTTTGGCGAGAAACCCTGTTCTAGGCGGGAATCAACTAGCTGTTCATTTTTTAAGATATTTTTGACATATTTTGCTCAAATTCTACAAATACGAGCCTAAGCCACTGTGTTGAGGGTTAGAAAAATTTCAAAGAAACTAAATCACCCTTGTGAGCTCCTTCTTCTTGTGCAAGCTAGCTTTAAGATATTTTGTCATCCTTACACCATATCTATACACCATATACAACCTTAGAGCAATGCCTTAGAGCCTTGGTTGAGACTTGTGAATTACAATTCACACTTGAGAGGGCCTTTGGATTGAGTTTGGTTTACAACAAGAGCTTGTCCTCTTCAAGAGGTAGAAGCTTACCACATTTCTCCTTGCTTTCATTTCTATCTCTTTCTATCTATTTCTAGTATTTTTGTGTTGTTTTGGATCCATTTGAAGTATTGGAACTTGGGGTTGAATAGCTACCAAAGGTAGAGAGGGCTAATACCCTTTCTTATGCCTTAACTCATAGCTCATACCTCTTGTTCTTTCTCTCTTTTCTTTGGCTTTCAAATGAATTTTTAGAGTTTAAAAGGGCTGAAAACATGGTTTAGAAGTCTCAAAAAGTGGAGAGGTTGGCCACCTCTCCTTGCTGTTGTTTACTAGCTTTGTGTCTCTTCATTCTTCCTCTCTTTTTGTGCACTTTTAGCCACTGTTTTTCACATATTAGAGGCTGTTTAGGGCTATCCTAATTTATTTAATTAGTTTATGCTTTGAATATCTAGCTTGTTGTACTGTAAGTCTTCGTGGCTTTGGTTGTTTAGGCCTTAGACACCGAGTCATTTGAGTTGATGGCTTTTCTTTACTTAGTTTTCATATCAAGAGTCTCATCCTAATAATCAAGTTCACATGATCATTTATGCGCTCTCCCTCCTTTCTTCTTTTCTATCGTTTGAGAGTTATTTCAAACGATTGATCGTTATTCAAAGCATGAGAACGAGACCTATGCTCCATGGCTTAATCTCTACGGATGTTCATCATCAAGGTGTAGTCTCTCTTTTATGCTATAATCACTTCTCGTTTGACATTTCTTCTCATTTAGTGAACTAAACATCACATTGGACAAATTGATTAAAGAATGGAAATGATTAATAAAATTGGTTTAAAATGAATGAAACCGACATAAAGAAAATGTTTAGATAGTTGGATTTGGCCGGATGTTATGCCAAGACCACCGCTCTGAGAATTGTCACTTATCAATCCATGATACATTGATGAGACTTAGAGCATGTCTACTTCCCTCTTTGAGCCTTTAAGATAGGAGTGAGGAGTGGTGTTTTTTTCATTTCATTTATTCAATTTTGTCCAAACATGCTCAGAATCATCAAGCCATCAACTTGTGCTTATTGGTGGTTTCGAACTCGAATTTGTTCTTTTCTTGTGTTTAACATGACAGAGAAGAGCAGAAGGGACAAACAGGGCCTAGAAAGGCTCTGTCTGCACTGTCCTCACCTTAGAGCACAAAAACATTTTTGGCATGAAATTAGGGCACGGCCGACTATTTTTGGACCCGATCGGATCTCATTTGGGGCTGGTCGGCCTCCAATGTATGGTAGACAGTGACTTTTGGCAGAAACAGAAGGCAGTGGCTGAGGATGAAACAGAGTAGTCTGGGCAGACAGAACATCTTCTAGGCACTGAGCATGCGATCGTTGTGCCTCATTGTTGCTTGCATTAATATTATTCTAGTAATTAAGTATTATTATAATACCCTTGTTGTAATAAAATTAGATAGCTAGTTAATTTTGAGTTCATTTGACTATGTAATGAATAGTTAATTTAGCTCAATTTACTTGTTTGATGTCGTAATAGTTAGCTATTAATCCGGACACTCGGACACTTATTCGAACCCTCCTGCGCGAGGGTAAAAATATGTAATAATGATATGTCTTCCAACCCCCATTTGTTTCTCCCTTTTATTTACTCGCTTATAATGGTAGCATAGAGCATCATGTTTATGTTTGCATACACTCATCTCACATGCATTTGGGTTCGGCTCATCATACTAACCAATGTCACATTCAACTTTCTTAAATGAATACATGATTTATCATATGTCTTGAATTGGATCATATACCATGCTAATAGTCGGGCCTATTTATTTGCATGATTGTATGTGTCACATTAGTCACATTGTATTATTTAGGAGCATGCATGTTTTCTAATTATTTTTCTTTGTTTGGCTTGCCTTGGAGTACTAGGTGAGGGTTTATTTATTTAGCATATTGCATTGCGTGTGATTGTTGTCATAACGAGCATGCTTTTCATGAGGCTAATTGCTTAAGTGATATACCTGTTTGAATACCGGTGGATGGAGCCTAATTGCCAAAATTGGGATAAAGTGACTAATATATATACAAACTCACTTTTTCAAGTAGTACATATTTAAAACAATTTTCAAAAACAAACATAAGATCAAAATGTTCTAAATTTTGCAAATTAGTCTATACTTGTGTGCACCACATAGTAAAGATAGCCTAATAAATTGGAACAAGAGCATATAATATAAATAAGAATCATATCATGATTAGTAAAGGCACTTGTGAAATCAGATTTAGACTCATTTGTGTTTATCTATTCCACATTGCACTTGTAAAATCAGATTTAGAACCCCGAGAGTCCAAACTGTAGGGCTAATC
Organism: Camellia sinensis; assembly: GCF_004153795.1. Lineage (NCBI taxonomy): Eukaryota > Viridiplantae > Streptophyta > Magnoliopsida > Ericales > Theaceae > Camellia > Camellia sinensis. Next base: position 1,563,568 of record NW_021025015.1, read on the forward strand.
ATATCCGAAAGGAGCACGAAAAGCAAACTGTAGAGTCCAAACTTAGAGAACTAGACTTGAAATTCATGATTTGAAATTTTATCTGCACTTATATGTTCTTTGCATTTGCATTGTTACCTTAAGTCACTGTGTTTTCTATTTACTATTTTTGGATGGCTTGCCAAAGGCTTGCCTATAAAGCTTGCCAAAAGGCTGGCCGGTCATGGGCTCTGCCATGTTGGAAATACAACCCTTGGATCTGGATTACTACTGTACCGCTTGATCCTTCTTTCACTTATCGGTGTTAGGTGTGGGAGGTATATTAGGTAATCTTGCCGAGATACCCTTTTGGACCAATTAGCCTAATTGCATATAGTAAAGCCGTAGTGATTATTTCAAATTACGACAGGATGCTCACCCATGTGTAGGATGTGATGAAACTCTTTGTTTCAAATAGTGCAGCCTAGATCATGTCAAAAATCTAGGATAGGGTAACCCTACCCTCCTCATAGGGGTGTTTTGGTTCTCTTTTTACCTGGTATGTGCTTTTACAGGGAAACTGTACAGGATGGTTCATATCAATGGTGCAAATGAATATCAGTTTGAGAATAGAGTTCAGTAGGGATTAACAGTTCTTCAACTGTGTGTTATGACTATCATGGATTGGGCCGAAGTGCTGTCCGATTATTTATTATTATTTTTTCTTTCTTTTGCTAGGTAGTTTACCATCATAGTTTCAGAAACACCAATATTTCCCAAGTTGTGTGGACTCGCTTTGGCAGGCTTTGCAGAACTCAAGACCTTGTTGGTGGTCAGCCTGTGTTAGTCTCACTTCCACCAGTTATTCGACAAAAACGGAACAGATAGTCAGCAGCACCAATACAAAGCACTCAGCAAACACCTGTTCATTCAAGCAATTCACCAGCATCTAACTCACCTACACCAGCAATGGCACAGAACACAAAAGAATTTGCTACCATGATGGCAACTTTCCAGAGAACTATGGATACCATAAACTAAAGGATGGCCACACTGGATGAAATCATCGTTAATCAACGACGTATGCCTAGGGTATCCGCATCAACCGTACATCCAATCCTGACTGCTCAGCTGAACCTTGATCCACCTTCACCAGTGGAAAATTCCCAAATCCCAAATCCTTAGAAAATGTTTCCCTCGGCTCCGGTTTATAAGCCTCTGGGAAAACCCCCTGCGGGAATCTTTCCCTTTGATATCAATGAAATTGATTTGGCCCTGATTAAGATTTCCAGGCTAGAGAAAGCATTGAAAAAATCCCAAGGATTCAAATTCATTCCGAATATAGAAGACGGGTACACTGAGGCTTTGGTCAGATTACCAAAAAAATTTAAAATACCCCACATCGACAGATTTGATGGGAGTGTGGATCTGATTATACATGTCGGCCTATTTTTAGATGTGCTAAGCTTGATGGGCCAGTCTCGGGCTCAAAAACTATCGTTATTCGGGAGAACCTTGTCTGATGTAGCGGCCTTCTGGTGCGCTAAACTAGAGAATTCCATGAAGCGAAATTGGGAGGAGCTATTTGATGCGTTTGTTAACCAGTACTCATATAACACTCAGATAGAGGTAACCATTAGTGAGCTGGAGGCCACTACCCAGAACCCTAAAGAATCTTTTTTTGATTTTGTCGTCTGGTGGAGAACCAAGGCAGCCTGGATGACAAATAGACCTTCAAAAAGAGAGCAGGTCCGATTGGTGGTCCAGAATCTCGAGCCAGATATGCTCCAGAGAATGATAGTGGCACCGTTATCCACATTTTCTTTCCTACACGAGTTGGGGGTCCAGATTGAGAGTGCATTCAAGAAAGGCATCATCCACAGAACTAGTGAACCCGCCAGAAGGCCATTCTCTCGGAGTACCAATGCTAGTAATATCACTATTCCACGGCCTGCAGATGCTAATACTGTTGTCACAACGGCCAAAATGACTGATCCCTTTGCCGCAGTAACCTCACAACCTTCACAAAATACTAACCAACCCACAAACCGAAGAATCTTTACCCCTCTCTATATGAGCCCAGCTCGCGCCCTCAAAATGTTAATGGAAATGGGGCATCTCAAACCCCTCAATCCGCGACCTCTCCCTGACCCACTGCTACCTAGACATGACCCTACCCAGTATTGTCTCTTTCACCAACAGCATGGTCACCCGATAGACCTATGCTACCGCCTACGTCATGAGATCCAGGATCTCATTGACAACAAAGTTATCGCCCCACCCTCTAAACCAAATGTAACTACCAAGCCATTACCTGCTCATAACCAAGTTCTCCCGCCCAGAAACATTAACCAAATTTATACACTACCACCCACCTTTAACCCTAGCGTATATATTACCTCATCCCACTGTTATTCTGGAAGGCACAGACATGTGCATGATGGACCTAACACCACAAACCCAACCCAAGCCTGTGGCTGCAAAGACGGAGAAAAAGTAGAATGCACTAGAGAGAGGGTCGTCTGATACTCGTGCCATAGAGAAGGGGGCCTCACTTGTAGAGGAGTATGACCCCAGCTTATACATTGTGGTCGTCAATTAGCCAAAGCTAGTAGTCATATTACTAGATGTCCTTAGCATCAATGTTATCGGGAGAATGAGCTAAGGCAACATCAAAACAATTGGCCTGAACAAGGCTTGAATAACTTGGCCGAATTGGAAGCGGACCTAGCCAAGCTGGAAGAGGACCTAGACAACCTCTATTTCTTTGAAGAAGAGGACACAGGCAGTGTACAAATTGGGTGGTGAGATCCAAGCCAACCCGAAACCAGCAATGGGTCATTAAGTGAAAAAGAGTCAGATGTCGAGGAACAGACAAGAGAGACAGGAAAATAAGAGGGAATTGGTGCTAGCAGCAAGACTGGGGCTACACCTCTAACTGAGAAAGAACAAGCGTTGGAGCAATTCCAACGAGAGAGAATAGAGGAGATCCAAAGGAAAATAGCCCCAGAGCAAGGAAAAGTGAAAGGAAAAGCAGAGGCCGAACCAACAACAGATGACATCCAGAGCATGGGAAAGACTAAATAGGAGCCTACTGACAAGAAAAGGATACCAAGAAAGCTTAGGAAGTATTGGAATATAAAAACCAAAACTGTGGTAGAAGAGGAATGGTATGATGGTGGGTGGCGTGATGTGAACATGCTCCAAGTAGAACCCGATAATAGCCCGACTATGGCTGTAGGAAAGCGGTAAAAAAACAGCTACCTAAGTCATGCATACACTGACGAGGGGTGGATAGCTGATACTCTTGATGATATGTGGTATACCGACGAGATCAATCACATGACCCGCAGTGGTTGGTATTTCAAACCCCCTAATTTTAGATCAGCCATAATCCTCCAGTAAAGCGGTTGAGAAATCAAAAGAGAAAGACGTTGAAGAAAACCTGGTCTTGAAACAGCTCAAGAAGATTCAGGGAGACAGATCCATCTGGGGACTACTAATGGCTTCCCAGGATCATAGGCAAGCGCTGTTAGAGGCCATGAACAAAACAAAGCTGCCCATCGACACCACTGCTAACCAATTGGTGTCGTTGGTTACATCCGAAGACGTTATATCGGTGATATCTTTTATAGATAAGGAGTTACCACCTAAGGGTGCCAACTATAACCAACCCTTATATGTGACCTTGGAAAGCCGAAAAAAGTGGATTCTAGTGGTGCTAGTAGACACCGGATCAACGATTAATGTATGTCCAGTGAGGACTACTTATGCCATCGGTTTAAGGCTGGCTGACTTTACGCCCACAACCCAAGCCGTCCAAGCTTATGACAACACTAGTCGGGATGTTATGGAAACATTGAAGAGCCAAATCCTAATCGGTCCATTCGAGCATGATGTGGAATTCCATGTCATGGACATTCCGGCCACTTTCAATCTACTACTGGGAAGGCCTTGGCTACATTAGATAAGGGTTGTGTCATCAACAGTTCACCAACTGGTGAAATACCCCTTCAAAGGCGGGATTGCTACTGTGTACGACAATTCTGCGATCTACCCTCCCTAAGGAACTACCGCTCCATTGTTGGAAATCATACATGGGGAAAAGAGCGTGTTCCTCTCTAGCTTTTCTCTGGCAGAGGCCCGGTTGGTCCAATCAATCATAGCAAAAGACGCTGGAAACTACATAACCACCAGGTCCATCTACATGATGAACAAACAAGGGCATCTTCCTCGATCAGGACTGGACAGAAGTGGAAGGCAATGAGGTACTATTGCCAAGGAAATGAGTCACAACCCTCACACTTTCGGGCTGGGATACAGACCTACCGCTGTAGATTGGCAAAGAATAAGGAAGGAGTTGAAAGGAAGGCAAAAAAGACTGGAAAGATAGTATGAGTTAGTCCACAAACCAATACAGGGAACCCTCAACGGACGCTTTGTCTGCCAAGGGGAAGATTTCCCCTTCAATGGATTTCCAAAGCCTTAGTTCAACCGGGAAACAAAGACAAGGTAATCGGGGTTCAAGATTTTCTTCAGACACCAGTTGCTAGAAGAGGGGAATGAGTAGGCAGACCTGAGCATTAGTATAGAACAAGGCAATGTCGTAAGTGTGGACATTGAAGAGAAAGAGCTGTTGGGAAAAGCGTTGGCTGACCTATTGGCAAGTTCTACTGCTGGAGCTGAGTCTGTCAACTTGGGGGATAGTTTTACTATCTCAATGATCTGGGATAAGCAGTAGCAAATTTCTCCAATCTTATCGTGAATACATCTGAGGCTCCATGCCTGGTTTGGAAGTTTGAGAAGGGCGCCATCAACAGTTTTGAATCGAATAATGAGTCCGAATCTGATTCCACTGAGTCTATGGAGTCAGAGTCAGATTCGAGTTCCTCTGAGTCTAGTATTTCTGGGAGTGGTAACCCGGATACCAAGGTCCTCCCCAGGTCATCTTTTAGCTTCTTTTTTTTTAGTCTACTATAACTGAAGATCCGGACTTTTTGAATGGGAATTCTGTGGATTTCGCCTACTTTTTTGTGCCTTTGGTTTGTTATACTGATCTTGATTTTCACAATTTTGACATAAACGAAGAGAAATAAATTCCTCAGGTTTTGAAAAATTTAGTTGACCAAGAGGAGGAGAGACGTGTTAAGCCTTGTACAGATGACATCATAGCAATTAATGTGGGCATTGAGGAGGATTCTGCTTGGTCCAGATTAGGTCCACGTTGTCTTCGGAGGAATGCAAGCGTTTAGTCGCTTTATTAAAAAATTTTGAAGATGTTTTTGCGTGGTCCTACGAAGACATACCTGGAATCAATCCAGAGATTGTATAGCACTGGATCCCTCTTGACCCTGAGACCCGACCAGTCAAACAGAAACTGCACAGAGTCTACCCAGATTAGGGTTTGAAGATTAAGGAAGAGGTCACCAAACAGATCGAGGCGGGGTTCTTGATTGTATCTGAATATCCGACGTGGTTGGCCAATATTGTTCCAGTTCCGAAGAAAGACGACAGAATCAGAGTTTATGTCAACTTCAGGGATCTGAATAAGGCTAGTCCGAAAGATGACTTCCCCTTGCCACACATTGATGAGTTGGTGGGCTTCACCGTGGGCCATGTATTGCTCTCATTTATGGATGGGTTTTTCAGGTATAACTAGATTCTAATGGCACCCGAGGAGAAAACAGCGTTTACTATGCCGTGAGGCACCTATTGCTACCAAGTCATGCCTTTTGTGCTGAAAAATAATGGGGCTACCTATCAGCAGGCTGCAATCACGATCTTGCACGACATGATCCACAAAGAAATTGAGGTTTATGTAGACAACATTATGGTCAAGTCCAAGGAGCAAAAGGGCCACTACACTGCACTGGAGAAATTATTTCAACGAATTAGAGAGAATAGACTAAGCCTAAACCCTTAGAAGTGCACCTTTGGGGTGACGACAGAGAAGATGTTGGGTTTCCTCATCACACAGAGGGGAATTGAAGTATATCCTTCCAAAATCAAGGCCATCTTAAAAATGCCACCATCGAGGACTGAAAAGGAGGTACGTGGCTTTCTAGGCAAAGTGCAATTCATAAGACGGTTTATTTCCAAATTAACCTTGACTTATGAACCATTGTTTGGTCTCCTGAAGAAAGGAACGAAATTTCAGTGAGACGATCACTGTCAGTTTGCCTTTGAGCAGGTCAAGCAATACTTGCAGAATCCGCCTATACTATCACCGCCAGAACGGGGGAAGCCGCTGATTTTGTACCTATTAGTGACAAATTCTACCATAAGGTGTATGCTCGGTCAAGAATCTAAAACCAAAGTGGAGAAGGCCATCTACTACTTGAGCAAGAAAATGCTAGACTACGAGACCCGTTATACTCCCCTAGAGAAAGCTTGCCTAGCCTTGATATGGGCTACTAGGAAGTTGCGGCACTACTTGTTAGCTCACTATGTAATCCTGGTTTCGAGATTAGATCCCATCAAATATCTCTTCGAGAGACCAACACTTACGGGTAGGCTAGCTCGTTGGTTTCTTCTTCTCTCTGAATTTGATCTCAAATATGTCACACACAAGTCAGTTAAAAGGAGAGCTGTAACGGAATTCCTGGCAGACCACCCAGTAGTGGGGGATAAAGCAGTAGAATACTTGTTTCCAGATGACGATATTTTGCAAATAGAAGAAGAGACATGGACAATGTACTTTGACAGAGCATCTAATCAATACAATTCTGGGATAGGTGTGTTGTTGATAGCACCTAATGATTCCCATATACCCTTAGCTTTCAAACTCCGTTCAGAGTGTCCAATAACGAGGCAGAATATGAGGCATGTGTTGTTGGGTTAGAAGCTACCCTAGAACTAGGGGAAAAAGGCTGGACATCATCGGAGATTCGAACTTGGTCGTTTCTCAAGCCAACGGAGATTGGTGGGTTAAAGAAGAGAAAATGAAGGTTTATCATCAGGCCCTGGATATGCTAAGGTTTGAAAAACTGACGTTTACACATCTGTAAAGGGAGAATAACCGGTTCGTTGGTGCATTAGCAACTTTATCTTCTATGGTAGACATCCCACTGGGGGTTAAGATGTGTCTAATCATCATTGATAAAAAATATATGCCTGCTTACAAGACTAGTGCCGCAATAGATGAGGTTTAAGACAAGAACCCTTGGTATTATGACATTTGGAATTTCCTAGAGCAGGAGACGTATCCACTAGGGACAAATACTAAGGACAAACAGGGAATACGGCGTCTAGCCATCCAATTTATCATCTACGGGGGTAAGTTATACAAGAGAAGCCCTCTAGGAATGCATAAGCTATGTGTTGAACAAGAATAATCGAAGTGCCTTATGGAGGCTATCCACGGTGGAGAGTGCAAAACTCACATGAATAGTGTGATGCTAGCTCGAAAGATCCTTAGACAAGGCTATTACTGGTCAACCATGGAGGAGGGTTGCATTAGTTTTGTTGGGCGGTGCCCCAAATGTCAGATCCATGCCAATCGCATGAACATTCCACCGTTGAAGCTCTATAATATGACTTTACCATGGCCTTTTTCAGTTTGGGGAATCGATGCCATTGGGGCGGTCATGCCAAAGGGGTCGAATGTACACAAGTTCATCCTGGTGGCGATTAACTAGTTCACAAAATGGGTGGAAGCTCAGTCCTATGCCGTGTTTAAAGCGTCGCATGTAGCCAAATTCATCAGAAATAACATCATCTGCTGGTATGGAGTTCCGAACGAGATTATATTAGATAATGGCTCACACTTCAAGAAAGAGGTGGTGGATCTACTTGAGAAATATAACATGGATTTTCACAAGTCATCGACATATAGACCACAAACCAATGGAGTTGTTGAAGCCTCTAACAAGAATATCAAGAATATTCTGCGAAAAATGAAAGAGACCTGCAGGGACTAGCCAGATAAACTGTCGTTTGCACTTTGGGGCTACAGAACATCGATTCGGACATCCACAAGGGCAACCCCTATTCTCTTGTCTATAGGATAGAGGCTGTTCTGCTAATTGAAATTGAAGTACCTTCACTGTGAGTTATGGCCGAATGTCAGATAACAGAGACAGGCTGGAAATAGAGCAAATTTGAAGAATTAATGTTATTTGACGAGAGAAGGTTGAAGGCATTGTATCATGTCCAGGGCTACCAACACAAAATTGCTAGAGCTTTTAACAAGAAAGTTAAGTCCAGAAATCTCGAGGAAGGAGACATGGTGCTGAAAGACAACCGAGCACCCATTCATGACCCTAAGGGCAATTTTAGACCCAATTAGACTGGTCATTATATCATCAAGTCAATCCAGTCTGGGGAAGAAATCATTCTTATGGATCTAGATGGTCTGGAGTTCTCACAGCTGATCAACATAGATAAGTTAAAGAAATACTATCCCTGAGAGACTCGCTAGGCCGAAAACCCAAAAGGAAGACCTAGGCAGAAGTTAGAGCATGAAAAGTGAGAAATGAAGAAAAACTGAGCTCGCAAGGTTGAAAACCCGAAAGGGCGGCCTTGGCAAAAGTTAGATCCCAAAATGAGAGAATAAATACTCAAGTGAACCGTCACCGAACTACGTAAGGCATGATTCCCATCTTTGGGATACGTAGACAACTTCATCTCGAAGTTTGGCCATCACCATCTCCAAATCAATTGTCTGGTTTATCTTATTTGATCGGTCCATCTTTTCCATTATCTGTTGGCTCGGTTGGGTTACCTCCATTTGGTAGAAGGTCATTTGCAAGATGAAGCAGTAATGGTAAATGAAATTGGAAGCGGTTGTGATCTTCTGATTTGGGGTTTTACATCTTAAGGACTGAATCCATGTGTGTCAGGTAGTGATTGTTTTCGAAAATTGTTTTAAAAAGTTTTAATGAACTGATTTTTCTCAAAATTTTACCTTTATAACTTAGACCATTTTAGACCAAAAAAGAAAATTTTCAGTGCTCGTAACTTTAATTACATTGATTTCAACATGAGTGCATTCTCCAACTCTTTGATTAAATCAAATTTGCTTTTACGTAAAAAAAAAATAAAATAAAAAGAAGAAAAAAGATCAAAGCAATAAAACTAGGGGCATAGATAAGTCAAGTGGTTCTATGTCTTCTGCTCGCCCTCGTGGAGGATTCTGCAGCTAAAAATGGCCCAACCTCTGCCTCATTTTCGAGTCAAGCCAAGCACTCATCAGACAATGTGTAACTGAAGCTAATAGCAAGAGCCAGAACCTCTCTCGTCCTTCAAGCAGCAAGATATCGGGGCAAGTGCGAGGTATGAATCGAAAATGAAGCCGTGTATTCCACCCCTTCATCTTGACAAGTCTGATCATGCCCAAACTAGCGTCTGAGCTGGAGAGGGAAATAAAACACGTAGTGTGTGAGGCCAATTAAATCTACACCTAACTATTGGGACATGCTATAACTCATCTCAGTCATATCAAGCCAGGGGCAACGCCAAGCTATGTCAGCTGCGGATCGGCTACACATCCAGTCACACCACAAACCCTCTGAAGAGAAGTCCACTAGCCATTGGCGAAAGAAGTAAGCCCTGGTTGAATACTCAAGGTAAGGGTCCACCACTTTCAACTTATCTATCAATCAGACCTGGAGAGGGATGAAAATAAGAGAGATTAAAAGAATATAGAGGTGTACGATGAGGGAAAAGTAAGGAAGCGATTTTGAGAGGAAAAAACAGAGATTGAGTGTTGAGTGACGTAAGAATCATAAATAAGGAGGGTGGGAAACAATACCTAGAGAAGTAGCGGACTCCCTGCCAATTCAGTAGTCTCTTACCGATGGAAAGCATCTAGACCCATCAAGGTCTCAACTAATGCCAAACCCATACAAATCTTGCTCGCTTCCAAACATTGGGCTACTTCGATCAACCGGATGCTGGCTCCGTCGAAACTAGGGGCAAGAAAGAAGTGTGCAAGTAAGCATAAAAAGAGAGCATGTTATTGGTAGCTTCGCCAAAGAAGGTCATTTTTGTCTCCAATGGGGGAAAATCGATGCACTAAACCTGCGATATCCAGCTCTCTATCATGAGCCAAAGACCGAGCCTCGTGCAATGTCAACTCACACATTTGACCAAGTGCCAGTGCATGACCGAAATAAGATTGCGGCATGACCTCCTCGTCACATCGAGACTCCATCAATGCTTGAAATTCTTCTAGCGTTGGACACATCCCTTGTGAGCCAAAGCGAAATACATGTGTAATCTGGTTCCAGCATCGAGCTGCGGCATGGAGGAACGGAAAGCAAAGTGAAGTGCAACTCAAAGGAAAAATAGTGTTTATGCCAAAACTGTGAAAATTCACCTTTTTCGAGCCGTCTAAAGTGTTAATCCAGTCCCCAGAGCCTATTGTTGAGAAGAATCTCCATCTTGAGAGAAAAATATCAAAATTTTGTTATTCTTCCAGGAAAACAGCTTGGGATTACCTTTTATAGACTCTGAGAAGGAACAGTGCATGACAGTTGGATCCCACTGGCCGACGTCACTTTTAGAGCCGGTAGTGCCTCATTGGAGTCGGCCATGCCTATTTAGACCTGGCCGGCTCTCAATGACTGCCCAAACTAGAGCAATTGCAAAGAAAGTAGGTTCTTACCTTGGCGAACCGGAGCTGTGTTTTGAGTTTTGTCTTGTTTGTATCATGTATTGTTTAGTGTTTTTAGCTCATTTTTATTTCTTTTTTCTTTTTTTCGAGTTGTATTTTGCATTGTCCGGTTGTAGGTTGTTATCCGATTCAAGAATAATTCAAAAGCAAGCATTCACAGTTCTAAAGCCTTGTAAAGATTATCATGCAACGGCAATGCCATTCAGTCACCACATGCTATGCAATGCAATACAAGAGAAATCATCTAAAGTAGTCTTTTCATAAACAGAAGGGTCCAACCCCAATCATTGTTTTACAAAAACAAAACAAAAGAAAAAGTCTTCAAAAATAAAATACAAGGGTTTATCTGAAGCTATTTTTTACTTACAAAGCAAAAGAACAGAAAAGCAAAGTACAAAATCAACCCATCCTCGCTCTCTTCCTCTTCGGCTGTGGAGGAGGTGATTCATTGTCATCACTGGAGCTGCTAGACGGCATGTCGACCTCGTCCCCTTCATCCTTGGGAGTTGTGTACTTATCAAAAGAATCCTCAGAAGGCGAGCGCTATCTCGCTTTGCCTCTCCCTCGGTCAACCCATTCTCTGCCTCTAACTGGGCCCTGTCTCCCTCTCCCTCCCAGTTGGAGGAGGTCCTACAGGTGTAGCTGGCGCCGGCTTAAGCTAAAAATTGCACCGATGTTAGTATAGACTCAACAGAATGGTGGACAAGATTGCAAAACCAGTAAACAAAAGTGAACTATAAATGAAGTATACCTCAATCCCATGAGTAACCAGAGCAGTTTGCCTCTTCTGCACCATCAGAAGTAGTCGGTCAACTGTTCGGAGGAGATCATCAATATACCCCGCGGGCACTTGCAAAAGTAAAGAGACTTGAGAATATGAGCAGAAGTAATAAAGTATAGTGAGCATAAGTAATAAAGTGTAGTGGGATAAAGCAATAAAGCACCGTGGAAGGAAATGAGAAAGTATAACGAGCAGAAGTATAAAGAAGCGTGTACCTACTTGATATCGAGAGCAATCACTAGCTTGCAGTCCCTCTCCTCGATATGCTTAAGAGGGATCTGCTCGATCACTCCATCCATTCGCATGTACACGGCCTTAGTAGGAATCGCAGGAAGCCTGAAAATAGGAGCTGTAGCGGGAGCAGCTCTAGGAATAGCGGCTGCAACCTCGGGAAGTATGTGGGCCACACCCCTGATAAGACGAGCCATCACCAGGGTTTGTAAGAATGTAATGAAGTCACCGGCCTCGTGGTACTGGTCACCGTCCGCTCCCTACATCAGGTGATCGATCAAGGGTCGGTCCTGGAGATCATCAACAATCCTCATGCCGAAATGAGGAGGATGTAGAACATCAGGATCAGCCTGGCCTCGATTCTGGAGAATGAATCACTTTTCCAAATAGTACGCCCTGCCGAAAAGGCCCTCGAAGAGAATTCACATGGTGGAGGCCTCTCATGCAGCAGTATAAAGCACCTTCAATGCCTAAGGGATACCTGCCCAAGGGTGCCAGTCAACCTGTGAACAGAAGGTGCAAAACAACAATAAGGTTAAACAATATGGGAATGGTAGGGCAGTATGGAAACAACAGTATGGGAACAGCAAAACAGTGAAAAATCAAGGCTAGTATTGTTACCCTATCTGCGGTGACGATGTCGAAGAAGTAGCGAAAGTAAGGAAAGTCTCGGTCCACGCGCTGGCGCCGCCCGAATCGAGAGCGGGGTACTAACAACTCAATCGGCCTCACTAGGACTGAAGCGAGGGAAGTGAAATATATGTAAACCCACTGCTGCAAGAATAAGAAAGGAAAGTAAGTAAGTAAAGCAATTGAGATAAACAGGAAATGTAAAATAAAACTGGAAAAGAAGTGTGAAGTATACCTCCCAAACTTTCTAGAAACTGTCGAGCAAATTCGCCTTTCAGTAGGAGGCCGAGCTCATATAGCAGTACAGGGTGGCCAGGCCGGCACCACCCCAGTTGTACTCCACCACCTACGGCAGATGCACCAATGCCCCCAGGATGTACAGCCCCACGGTATTTTCCCTGTTTGCAAACAGGGTAGTACTGAGGAGATACAAGAGAAACCCGTGGGTGTACTGGGTGACCTCCTCCTGAGTAGCTGGCTGAAGAGTGGAGAAGTGCACTAGGAACCAACTGTACCTCACCATCCCGGGACTAGCAGCATCAGGAATCGCTCCAAGAAGGTGAAGCTGTGCAGCTCTCCACTGCGCCATGTCGGGATCAAAAGGGATTAGGCCACCAACCCCGACCAGCAGGCCGGTGAACATCAAAAAATCATACGGTGTCAGAGTTAGCTCCCCAATCGATGAAAAGTGGAACGAGTCTGTGATGTCCCACCATCTCTCCACCAGGGCCCTATGTAGTAATGGCTCAGACCTCATCTGCACCAGTCCTAAACGGAAAGTCCCGAAACCAGCCGCGTCGATCAATGTGCGGACCTCCGCGGGAAGCCTCTCGTACCAATGCCTGGGGCTAGAAACAGACCCTTAACCTTTAATCTTCCTGGCTATCACCTGTAGTGTGGGAATGTTGTCAGTATCCACAATACATTGAAAGGAATTCAAATATGTTCAAACAAGGAGAAGAAATTGCTTACCGTGGAGGCTTCGGCAGATAGGTGCTCCGCAGGCTCTTGTAGTAGAATGTCCTTGTCAATCCCAAGGATAAGACCCTCAAATTGTAGAATGCTGCCAGGGGTCAGAGCATGTATGCGTGGCTGGTAGGTGGCCACATCGAAAGGCCTATCGACAAGGGGAGGCAATATGGGCTCAGGAATAGGAGGGACGACGTCCTCGGCCTCTATGTCCCCACCTAGGACAGCTCCAATATCAACAAAGGGGTTGGGGATGGGAAGTTCACCACTATCCATGAGGGAAAATTGAGGGAAAGTAGTGTTAAAATGGGTGAAAAACCCCAAATCCAAGCCCTAGGAGAGAGAAAATGAAGAAAAAGTTGAAAATCAAGAGGAGGTAGAGGAAATCACAAGAAAAATCGTGAGAATGAGCCCAAAAAAAAAAAAAAAAAACCCAAGAGAAACCCAAAACTCAACCAAATCAAATTCTAATCGGTCCAAAATGTAGAGGATTAGAAGGCTTTTCAAAAGAAATTTTGCAAGAACCGTTGGGTAATGCGAATGGAAGGAAAATCTAGAGAGAGGAGGATCCTAGGGAGAGAGAGGGAGAGAGAAAAGGTTTTCGAATATGGGTGTGTGTGAAATAAAGGTTCCAAAATATTTTAAGTAGCCATGAGTCGTGTTTTACCGATTCTGTCCGCAGGCACCATCGCGAGCCGGCCAACTTTTTTTGGGCCCGGCTGTGCTCCATTGAAACTTGGTCGGCCTCGAGTGCAATCCAGGTTTTCCTGCGTTGTGTGTTGTTCAGCCTTGCTTTAGGTCTAGGCAAACAAGGAAGGAAAAAAAAACAAAAAAACAAAACAAAACAAAGCAAGACCAAAAACAAAAACAAAAACAAAAAATAAACGAAAAAGAGAGCAGAAAATAAGGAAAAAGAAAAAAAAGGAAGAGAGTTGTGTTTTATTTGTTTAAATTCTTAATTGGTTTAAATTCATAATTTGTTTTGTTTACCTCATAATTCGTTTTGCTTGACTCATAGTTTGTTTTGTAAATTGTTCCGTTGATTTATTTTTCCGCTTGTTCCGCCTAAGTCATAATTTGTTCTATTATTTCGCTCCGTTAATTCATGTTTTGATACATTAATTCATGGCCTAATTTGAGCATCGCTTGGATTTGTGTGTTATTTTGATTTGTTAAAACTTGGCCCCTTGACGGGATATCTCCGTGGGCTTCATTCACTGAGGCCTTCCCGAGACAAGATAATTTCGCTTTGCCAAGTTCTGAAATTTTGTTTGCTCTTTCACAAGTTCAATTTCCTCCTCTCACGTAAGATGCCTTACAATTATTTCCGTTCAATTAAAAATAGCAGGTGAGCCTGTTGTTCACACCACATTTCCTCCTATTGCATAAGACACATTAAGATTGTTTACCCCGGTTAAAAATAGCAGGTGCGACTGTTGTTCACACCACCCTTCCTCCTCTCGCGTGAGACATGTTAGGATTGTTTCCATTCGGTTAAAAACAGCAGATGAGCCTGTTGTTTACACCACGTTTCCTTCTATCGTGTGAGACATGTTAGGATTGTTCACTTCGGTTAAAACAATAGGTGAGTTTGTTGTTCACACCACCTTTTCTTATATCGCGTGAGATGTGTTAGGATTGTTTACCTCGGTTAAAACATCAGGGTCACCCGTTGTTCACACCACTTTTCCTTCTTTCGCGCAAGACACGTTATGATCTCGAGTTCAGATTTCCCTTGGTTAAGGTTTTCTATTTCTCTCCGTGTACGATACGGGGAGACATGGTCGTCGATTGTACCATCTTGTTAATTGCTTACTCCTTCTTGTGCGAGGCACGATTGGATTTGTTTTGGAGCTTTTCATTTGTGCTGCTACTTTGCTTTTGCTTATTACATTGTCTTATATGCTCATGAGTTTTCAAAAGCAATCAACTTCGCGAGGCGTATAAGTCCAGTTTTCAAAATAAATTTATATATCGTTTCATATTTTGCCCCTGAACTACACAGGTTTGATTCCTTGCAAAAGGATATGTAGGTAACCCTCGGGTTCAACCGATTGTATTTTCATTTATTTGCTCAAGTCTTATGGCCTCGTCAAATGGGTCGTCTCCAGGCTTTGACATTCACTCACGTCATTCCAAGACTTCAAGTTCTATCAAAGAGGGGCAACTGTAGACACCCCATTTTTGACCACCCACAAGACTTGGATACTTTGTCTTGTGCACTCGATGATGAAAGTTGCGTTGAGTGTGGTTCGAATTCCCAACGAAGGATCTGAATGCAAGCTTGTAGACGAGCCCAAACCTTTCATATTTACACTGCTTGTACCCCAAAATTTCATTTTTGAACCCTATGTTGACTTGCACTGAGCCTGAAAGAAAGGAACAAAGGGGGAACACATTGGAAGCCGGCCGTGGCCATTAGGGGCCGGCTGGGTCTCTTTGGCGAGAAACACTATTTTGGGCGAGAATTATCCAGCTGTCCATTTTTTAAGATAATTTCGACCAATTTTGCTCAAATTCTATAAATACGAGCCTAAGCCACTATGTTGAGGGTTAGAAAAATTTCAAAGAAGCTAAATCACCTTTGTGAGCTCCTTTTTCTTGTGCAAGCTAGCTTTTAGATATTTTGTCATCCTTACACCATATCTATACACCATATACAACCTTAGAGCAAAGCCTTAAAGCCTTGGTTAAGACTTATGAATCACAATTCACACTTGAGAGGGCCTTTGGATTGAGTTTGGTTTACAACAAGAGCTTGTCCTCTTCAAGACGTAGAAGCTTACCACCTTTCTCCTTGCTTTCATTTCTGTCTCTTTCTATCTATTTCTAGTGTTTTTGTGTTGTTTTGAATCCATTTCAAGTATTGGAACTTGGGGTTGAATAGCTACCAACGGTAGAGAGGGCTAACACTCTTTGTTGTGCCATAACTCATAGCTCATACCTCTTGTTCTTACTCTCTTTTCTTTGGCTTTCAAACTAATTTTCAAAGTTTAAAAGGGCTGAAAACATGGTTTAGAAGTCTCAAAAAGTGGAGAGATTAGCCACCTCTCCTTGCTCTTGTTTACTAGCTTTGTGTCTCTTCTTTCTTCCTCTCTTTTTGTGCACTTTTAGCCACTATTTTTCACATATTAGAGGCTGTTTAGGGCTGTCCTAATTTATTTAATTAGCTTATACTTTGAATATCTAGCTTGTTTTATTGTAAGTCTTCATAGCTTCGATTGTTTAGGCTTTAGACACCGAGTCATTTGAGTTGATGGCTTTGCTTTACTTAGTTTTCATAACAAGCGTCTCATTCTAATAATCAAGTTCACATGATCATTTCTACACTCTCATTCATTTGTTTTTTTTTCTTTCATTTGAGAGTTATTTCAAACAATTGATTGTTATTCAAAGCATGAGAAAGAGATCTATGTTCCATGGCTTAATCTCTACGGAGGTTCATCATCAAGGCGTAGTCTCCCTTTTTTGCTATGAATCACTTCTCATTTGACATTTCTTCTCATTTCACGAACTTAAACATCACTTTGGACAAATTGATTAAAGAATGGAAAGGATTAATAAAATTGGTTTAAAATGAATGAAACCGACATAAAAAAAATATATATTTAGATGGCTGGATTTGGCCGGACGTTATGCCAAGACCATCGCTCCGAGAATTGTCACTTATCAATCCATGATATGTTGATAAGACTTAGGACGTATCTACTTCCCTCTTTAAGCCTTCATGATATGAGGGAGGGGTGATGTTTTTTTCATTGCATTTATTCAATTTTGTCCAAATGTGCTCGGGATCATCAAGCCATCAACTTGTGCTTATTGGTGGTTTCATAATCGAATTTGTTCTTCTCTTGTGTTTAACATGACAGAGAAGAGCAGAAGAGACAAACAGGGCCAAGAAAGGCTCTGTCTACACTATTCTCACCTCAGAGCACAAAAACATTTTTGCATGAAATTAGGGTACGGTTGGCTGTTTTTGGACCCGGTCAGATCTTATTTCGGGGCGGCCGGCCTCCAATGTGTGGTAGACGGTGACTTTTGGCAGAAACAAAGGGCGGTGGCTGAGGGTAAGGCAAAGTAGTTTGGGCAAACAGAACAACTTCTAGACACTGAGCATGCAATCGTTGTGCCTCATTGTTGCTTGTATTAATATTATTGTTGTAATTAAGTATTTTTATAATAACCTTGTTGTAATAAAATTAGATAGCTAGTTAATTTCAAGTTCATTCGAATATGTGATGAATAGTTAATTTAGCTCAATTCACTTGTTTGATGTTGTAATAATTAGCTATTAATTCGGACACTCGGACACTTATTCGAACCCTCCTGCATGAGGGCAAAAATATGTAATAATGGTGTATGTCTTCCAACTCTCATTTCTTTCTCTCTTTTATTTACCCGCTTATAATTGTAGCATAGAGTATCATGTTTCATTAGCATTTCCCATGTTTGCATGCACTCGTCTCACATGCATTTGGGTTCTGCTCATCATACTAACAAATGTCGCATTCAACTTTCTAAAATGAATACATGATTTATCACATGTCTTGAATTGGATCATATACCATGCTAGTAGCCGGGCCTATTTATTTGCATGTATGTGTCACATTAGTCACATTGCATTATTTAGGAGCATGCATGTTTTCTAATTATTTTTCTTTATTTGGCTTGCTTTGGAGTACTAGGTGAGCGTTTATTTCTTTAGCATATTGCATTACGTGTGATTGTCGCCATATCGAGCATGCTTTCCATGAGGCTAACTGCTTAAGTGATATACCTATTTGAATGCTGGTGGATGGAGGCTAATTGCCAAAATTGGGATAAAGTGACTAATGTATATACAAACTCACTATTTCAAGTAGTACACATTCAAAATAATTTTCAAAAAAAAAAACATAAGAGCAAAATGTTTCAAATTTTGTAAATTAGTCTATACTTGTGTGCATCACATAGTAAAGATAGCCCAATAAATCGAAAAAATAACATATAATGTAAATAAGAATCACATCATGATTAGTAAAGGCTAATCTTTGATCGGGTGAGTGGGATGCTCAATTCATGCCCTTTCCCTCTCATACCTAAGATCCCGAGCTGAGACACTTTGGTGATGACGAATAAGTGGCCTTTGGCACGAGTCTCGGGTTTCCTAAATTTCCTAAAGCATTTAGGTGGCGACTCTGAAATCTGGCAAAGCAGTCAATTTTTGGCATTTTTTTATTCAAAATTGATTTTTCAAAAGATTTGCCGAATTTGGACTCATTTGTGTTTATTTATTCCACATTGCACTTGTGAAATCAGATTCAGAATCACAGGAGTCCGAATTGTAGGGTTAATCGTATTCGAAAGGAGCACGAAAACCAAACTACACACCCCCACATTTGTAGAATTTATACGTAGGCTTTTGACCTTTACAAAAATCCATATAATGTCTTTATACAATACCTTGTGTCACAATGATTATGAGACTCTCAAAATCATATCACAGAAAAATATTCCTAGACCATCATCAACTGAACTAGATCTTTCCTGAATTCAAGGCACCAAAACAAGTTTAGTCCAACATGTCACTATGAAGTAAATAGCTTTACTATTAGGAAACACAAGTCCAGTGTTGCATAGTCTATTATTCAAAACTTCATAACATGGCCATTAGTCTTATCACCAAGAATCACTAATTCCTCAGTATGTGATCAGTAGACTTTCTACTACTAGGAATCATAATATCATAACATGTGATCAGTAGTCACTTCACTACTCGGAATCATAACGTCTTGACATATGATCAGTAGACTATTTCATTACTAGGAATCATCATGCCTTGACATATGATCAATAGCCACTCCATTACTAGGAACCATCATGTCTTAACATGTAATCAGTAATCTGTTCACTACTAGGAACCGCAATCTCATAACTGTGGAGCCAGTAATCTAACACCTCATAGGAGCCATCAGTTTCCTATCTCTGTGATTAGTGATCTTACACTTACCAGGAGCCACCAATTTAAGAATATATTCGGAATTATAAGAATTCAAAAAATACATTCACTCACCCTAATAGGCTATCTCATCTTTGCTTTTAAGCAAAGTCACATAGCAATCACACGTGTTACAATTTACACATGGATAACATAATAATTACCTCTGATTAATTCAGATATATTATCATGTAATCTTATGATTTTCTCTAATCACACTTGATCTCTTTTGATCTTCTTTTAAGAACCTCGCATAGCTTAAGGTTTTCAGGTGGAACAACATTTCCTATTGTCTCCTTTGAAGCCATTTCTCAAAACTACAACAGAATTTCAACTATTCGGTTTCTCTAGAAACCAAATTAACACTAGGAAATCCCAAAACCTAAAATTCATTCAAAACTAATCTCACCACTAACTTCATAATCGAACAAGGTCATGAAAGTTTTCAAGAAGATTGGAGAGGTCACAACAATCCTACTTAAAACCCAATTAACCTTAGACAAAACTTTCAAGAGTTTGTTGACTCATTGTCAATGGAAAACAACTTCAGAATTAAGTTTTCCGGAGATAATCCAAGTTAAACGACCAATTCCCAAGCAAATAAAAATTGCTACCAGAATTACACCACTCATAAAAGCTAACCGGTACTCATGGAACCAAGCCCACTATTTTAGAATATAAATCAGAAATAGTTTAGCTAATGCTAAATCTTGGTTTCTTTTCTCAAAATCAAAACACTTTGAAAATAATCAGATTATAACTAAAGATTTTTCTCAAAACTTGATTTTCAAACACTTTGAGAATAAATAGATTAAACCCAAAGATTTCATCAAACCCCAAAGGTTTGCAACCTATGAAAAAAAAAAATCTGCCTTAGTTTCCATTTCTGAATACAAAGCTAAAATTTGGTTTTTATTACAGAAAATCAAACAATTTGGGAATAATAAAATTAATCCCAAAGACTTTTCCAACAAACCCGAAAGTTAATAATTTCTTTTTCCCTTTTTCCTTTCACTATGGTGAAACTATTACAAATTAGAAATTAAAACTATCACAAATTGAAATACAACTGCTACAATTACAAACTGTCCAAATCTACAAAATCAGAGTTCACGGTTGCATCCGGAATAGTCTATTTAGCCAAGAACACACTTCTCCACTTCTCCAGGGGTCTAATTTAATTTCATAAACTTCCTAGGGCAAAATTGCAAATTTCATAAACTCTATGGGTCAAACTACAAATACCAAGAAGTTCAGGGGCTAAACTAAAAATACTAAAAAGTTCAGAGGCCAAATTGCAAATATCATAAACTTGAGGAATTAACATGCAAATACTAATAACTTTAGTGGCCAAAATGCAATTTAAAAAGTTTTGGGGTCAAAATAAATCTATCTTGAAATTCAAGGACCAAAATGCCCTTTTTAAAAAATTTTGATGACATGGCAGCCTTGCTGACGTGTCACTGATTGGTCAGCTACATATCAATGACATAGCTGCTAACTAGGCTACTACATGGGACTAACATCATCTCTAAGTCATAATGATGTCATCATCTGATAAGAAAAATCATTAAACTTTTCGGTAGCCATGTGGGTTCATCTGGACTTCGTTTGAGATATTCTTTATATTGTCGAAAAATTCTAGACCAGGAAATCTCCTGAAATTCTCAAAACATGAATTCCAACACTTCGATTTTTTTTAGAATTTAATTAATTGAATTAAATCGAAATTATTTTAACAAATTTTCGAAATAATACGGAATAAATCCAAAATAATTCTCGACATTAAAGTGAATAATTAAATTCACAGATATGTCCAAAAAAAGAACTGAAAGTCCAATCTTATTCCTTATTCTACGCAAAGGTAATCATGTTTAAAACCAGTTACTAGTCCAAAACTATTCACTTTTTTTTGTTGTTTTTCAAACTCATTTTTTTGAAAATTTTAGAGTACTTGTTTGGATATTCAGAAAACTAAACACACTTTTCAAAATGATATGCTGAGAAGAGAGACAATTTAAGGAGAGAGACACTTTTCAAAATTCAAGTGCCCTCCAATTTAAGGAGAGAACAATTTTTTTTTAAAAAAAAATTATCACATCAAAAAATACTCTTATTTAGTTTTATATATATATATATATATGTACATACTATATATATATATATGAAAATATAATTTGGTATGTAACCATTTATGGATACATATTAT
This sequence comes from Camellia sinensis, assembly GCF_004153795.1. Taxonomy (NCBI): domain Eukaryota; kingdom Viridiplantae; phylum Streptophyta; class Magnoliopsida; order Ericales; family Theaceae; genus Camellia; species Camellia sinensis. Next base: position 1,584,938 of record NW_021025015.1, read on the forward strand.
ATCATTAAATGTGTGACTTTATCATAAAATTTGCAGTCATTTCAACCACAGAAAATGTAATTTTTTTACAAATTGGCATTAAAAAAAATCATAACTAACTTACAAACTTTTGCAACATGAAGTACAAAAAATTTGGACATTTTGTTATCCCAATTTCAAACGATGTTACAAATTATGTTTTCATACATATATAGCATGTACATATATATATATATAATTTACATGGAAGTATTTTTTGATGTGACAAATTTTTATTTTTATTTTCAAAATTGTCTCTCTTCTTAAATCGAAGGAAAATTTGAAATTGCAATGATGTATTTTTTTGAAAACTAAACAAAAATCCTTTTTGAAAATAGAGTTTTCAAATCACTTTTTGGAAAAATAATTCAAAAAAAAATTGAACCAAATATAGTGATTAGTTTCAATTTATTTTGTTCATTTGTATTATATATCATCCTTTCACACTTAGGTAAACTTGTAGAGAAAATTTGCTACAAAATAAAATAAATAACAAAGAAATCTAATAAATTAATAAAAACAGTAAGAAATAAAATTCTTATTTTATTTTATCAACTTTTAATAACACATGCACTAATAACCAAATAACTCATGTAATAATACCTAAATAACTTAAAATAAATTACATAAATAAATTACTAAAAATAAATAATTAAAATCCAATAACTCTAAATAATTAAATTAATTTTATTTTATATTTTTTAATATTATTATAAAAAAATACCAACCTCCAAAATCTAATACAACATTAAAATCAAAATCTAAATTTCACAGGTAAGCAACCTCCAAATTTTGAGAGTTTTATGGTGTTTGATCTTTTCCATAATAGTGTGACGACCAAGAAAATAGAAAAGTATCTATTTTGTTTGTTTGTATGTTTGTGCTGGAATGAGATGCAGAGGAAAATTATTAGCGAGTAATGAAGCTTCCCAAAATTTGCATTTTAATTGAGTGCATTAATTGCGTCAACGAACATGTTGTCTCACGGAATCGAGGTTGCGCAGACCACGCAGCAATAGCTGGAAATAGATTTATTTCGAAATTTATTTTGATAATTTAAATTTTACATATTTTAAAATACATGGGAAATTTATCTATAAGTCTTAGTTTTTGAAAAGTTGAACCATTTTGTCCTAAAAATTTTCTTATGCTACATTTAGTCCCATTTGCACATCAATCTAATGTTTGAAACATGAATCTGATGTTCGAAATCTAATGTTCGAAACATTAATCTGATGTTCGAAACATTGTAATGGGGCCTTTCAGTCTATAAAAAAACTTTTAAGACTAAACAGTGTATAAGTTATTAATTTGAGATTTATTGGTGCATCCCCCTACATAAAATATGTTTATAAAAAATTAAATTAATCGAATATCATTTACTTATTTATTCATTCATATTTATATTTACAAAAATAAATAATAATTATAATTTAAAGTAGTAGATAAATGAGTAAATGATATTCGATTAACTTAATTTTTTACAAATATATTTTACTTTATATATTTTAAAATATAAATAATTTAAATAACAAAATAAATTCTAAAAAAAATTCATTTTACCGCACAACAACCACTACTATGCGACTGCGCAGCGTCCCCACTCCCGTTGTGGTCCACTACTAGTAGGGGTGAGTATGGTCCGGATTGGACTGGATTGGGGTAAAACCAGGACCAATCCGTTATCTACGGTTCTTGAAAAATTGGAACCAATCCAATCCGTTTAAATCATGGAACCAATCCAAACCAATCCATTTAAATACGGATTGGATCGGTTTAAGACCACGGATTCACATAATTAAATAACAAATATATATATATATATATAACACTTTAATTTCCTAAAAATATAAACATAGCGCTATATCAGTTCCATAATAGCAACATGTTTTTTTATAATAGTGACATACTGTTATTGAATTTAAACAACCATAAGAAAATACAAACAAAAGTAATAAAATAAGATATTATACGGTTTTAGGTTTGAGTTTAGATTTTATATAGAATAAGAGAAGATACTATGGGGGAGGATGTATAATAAAAATATAAACTATTTGTATACGGTCCGGATCGGTTCCAATCCGGAACCGTGGGGTTCAATCCGGAACCAATCCGTGGACTACGGATTTTTAATTCTTTAATTCGGAACCGAACCGCGGATTCAAAAAACCAATACAAACCTATCGAATTGGACTGGACTGGATCAGATTACGGATTTCACGAATTCCTTACTCAGCCCTACCTACTAGTAAACTTTTCATACTTACAATAACTGCGGCACGGTATGCTCTGTTTTTTTTTATTAAAATATTTATAACGTAAATTGATATTGGACAAAAATATACCAATATATTGATATTTATTTGTTTCGAGCAAGAGCCACCATTTCACCTTTAAACAAATTATTGTTCTACAAAGATCGAGTTGGAAGTGGACTTCCAAAAAAAATTGACTTTGTCTTCGTTTCGCATAAATTAAAATGAAATTTTTTAACTAAAATAATTACAAAAAAGATAAAATAAATTTTTTAATTTAATAAGATAAAATATCATATCTAAATTATAATCATTTTATTTTTTTCTCACAAAAATCAAAAAAATCAAAAAATTTATTCCAAACGAGACTTTTTAATCACATGCTAAAATATTAAAAAATTAATGGGAGCTTTTTTGATAAATTCACTTTCTAAGATCACTTTTTAAGAGCTTTATTTCATCCAACCCATATTCTTTTTAACTATTCCATTAGGTCCTATGTGAGATAAGAAGACCAAAATATCCTTTTCATCTACTTATGTTCCATTTAGTTCACATTATTTTCTTATGTTTCAATAAGTCCTATGGATGACATAATTACCAAAATACCCCTAATGTGAATGTTCATACCGTCAATGAGAATGTTCATATCGTCAATGTGTAAGGGCCCGGCCCATGTCGATCCTCGTGGGTGCCCGGAAAAATTCGAGTCGGGCCGGGGCGGACCCGGCCCATTAACAATGTGAATATTCACATTGACATGTTAACATTCACATTAATAAGAGTATAAAATTGGCCCGCGTCCCATGGTGGCGCGAAACCCGCCCGCGGCCCGGGGCGGGCCCAGTCCGGCCCGTTGACAATGTGAATATTCACATTGACATGTTAACATTCACATTGATAAGAGTATAAAATTGGCCCACAGCCCATGGGCGGCCAAAAGCCCGCCCACGGTCCGGGGCGTACCCGACCCGTTGACAATGCGAATATTCACATTGACATGTTAACATTCACATTGATAGGAGTATAAAATTAGCCCGCGCCTCGTGGCTGCTCGAAACCCGCCCACGGCCCGGGGCGGGCCCGGCCTGGCCTATTGACAATGTGAATATTCACATTGACATGTTAACATTCACATTGATAAAAGTATAAAATTGGCCAACGGCCCAGGGCGGGCCCGGGCCGGCCCGTTGACAATGTAAATATTCACATTGACATGTTAACATTCACATTGATATGAGTGTAAAATTAGCTCGTGCCTCGTGGCTGCCCAAAACCCGCCCACGGCCAGTGGGTGGCCCAGGCCTTTTTTTTTTTATTCTTTTTAATTTTTTCTACTAAAATTTTATTATTTTCCACAAAAAATGACACTAGGCCTCGGCGCGGGCCAGGTCTCGGACCGAGCCTTGAATGGGCCTTAACCGGGCCGATGGGCCAGGCCAGGCTTCAAAGTAATGGCCCAGGCCCTAGCCTAGGGTCTCGGACTAGGCTCGAGCCTGGGCCCAAACCAGCCTTTCCTGGGCCGGGTCGAGCCGGCCCACGAGCCAAAAAATTAGGCTCAGACCCTAGTCCTGGCACAAGGGTATTCGGGCTTTGGACGGGCCGATGGATTGAGCCTCGGGTCGGGCTGGTGGGCCTGGGCCTAGCCTCGAGCTTAGGTCGGGCTTGGGCGGGCCTGGCCATTTTTTTTTAATTCTTTTTAATTTTTTCTTCCAAAATTTTATTATTTTCCACAAAAAAATAAATTACGCCCCGGGCGGGCTGGGCCTCCTACCAAGCCTTGAATGGGCCTTAAACGGGCCGATGGGCCTTAAACGGGCCGATGGGCCGAGCCGGGCTTCAAAGTGATGACCTAGGCCCTAACCTAGGGTCTTGGACATGCTCGGGCCCAGACTGAAATGAGCCTGCCCCGAGCCGTGGGCGGGCTTCGGGGCAATCCACGGGCCGCGAGCCAATTCTACATTCCTATCAATGTGCATTTTAACATGTCAATGTGAATATTCACATTGTCAACGAGCCGGGTCGGGCCTACCCCGAGCCGCGGGCAGCGGGCAAATTTTACACTCCTATCAATGTTAATGTTAACATGTCAATATGAATTTCACATTGTCACGGGTCGGGCCAAGCCTGCCTCAGGTTGCAGTTGGGCTTCGGGCTGCCCACGGGTTGCAGACCAATTTTACACTCTTATCAATGTGAATGTTAATATCTCAATGTGAATATTCACATTGTCAACGAACTGGGTCGGGCCCGCTCTAGGCCGCTGGCCAATTTTATACTCTTATCAATGTGAATGTTAACATGTCAATGTGAATATTCACATTATCAACAGGCCGAGCTAGGCCCGCCTCGGGCCGCCCATGGCTCGTAGGTGGGTTTCAGGCTGCCACGAGGTGCGGGCTAATTTTACACTCCTATCAATGTGAATGTTAATATGTTAATGTGAATATTCACATTGTCAACGGGCCGGGCTCGCCCCGGGCGGCAGGTGGGTGGGCTTTTGGCCGCCCATAGGCCGTGGGCCAATTTTATACTCTTATCAATGTGAATGTTAACATGTCAATGTGAATATTCACATTGTCAACGGGCTGGACTGGGCTCGCCCCGGGCCGCCCATGGGCCGCAGGCGGATTTCGCGCCGCCACGGGACGCAGGCCAATTTTACACTCCTATTAATGTGAATGTTAACATGTCACTATGAATATTCACATTATCAACAGGTCAGGCCCACCCCAGCTCGCGGGCGGGTTTCGGGCCGCCTACAAGCCAATTTTACATTCCTACTAATGTGAATTTTAAAATATGAATGTTCACATCATAAAATTGCTAACCGTTCAAAAAATATTTATAAGAGTATCAAAATTAAATATAAGGGCATAAGTGTCCAAAAAAATAGTGTAAATCAAGAAAAAGAAATTTATGAAATAAAACTATACATAAATGAGTTAAAAAATTTCTTCATGGACTTCTTAAGTTAAAATACTTCTAAATGAGATTTATCAATAAAAATTTCAAAATTAATCCATATCCCAAACAAACCATTTATTTGTTTCGAGTAAGAGCCACAATTTCACCTTTAAACAAATTAATGTTCTAGAAAGACCGGCACTACGTCAAAATTGGACTTTAGCGGCGGTTTTTTACCGCCGTTAAAGGCTATAAAACCGTCGTTAAAGTTTTTAACGGCGGTATTAACGGCGGTTTCGTTACCGCCGTTTATGCGTGTGTCGGAAAAAGTGAAACCGTTGTAAAAAGGCAAATTACCGTCGTTAAAAGTCGACCAAAAACGGCGGTAATATAGGATCAAAAACGGCGGTTTTTTACCGCCGTAAATAGGTTCAAATTTTTCAAAAAATAATTCTTTCTTCTTACACTCTCCAAGTTTTGAACCCAAGACCTCTCATCCACCAACACCAACCACTCTGCCATAGCCACTCTTCATGAAATATATTCCCTAAATAAATATTTAAACATTACTTTTACTTTATTGTAGATGGTTTCGCCGGAGCTCGCCGGAGCACGTTGGAGTTTCGCCGGAGCTCCGCCGGCAAAGACCGCCGTCATTAACGGCGGTAATGATTGGGCATTAGCGGCGGTTTTGTTACCGCCGTTAAAAGTGGGCATTAACGGCGATTTCGTTACTGCCGTTAAAAGTGGGTTTCATTACCGTCGTTAAAGACACTTTTAGTGGCGATTTTTTAACAGCGGTAACGAAACCGCCGTTAATGATACATTAACAACGGTATTAACGGCGGTTTTCGTTACCGCCATTAATAGTACCTTTAACGGCGGTTTTCGTTACCGCCGTTAAAAAAACCGCTGTTAATGTCCTGTTTTGGCGTAGTGCGGGTTAGAAGTGGACTTTTGACACAATCAAACAATAAAAATACATAAATATTTTTTTCGTTCAAATAAATAGAGCCTTATTCACTGAGATTAAGCGAGTGATACTCTTCCATAGGTTCTCATTATTCCAACAAAAAATCTGCAATTTTTTTTTTTTTTTTGGTGGTTAAGTTTCTTTTCAGTTTATTGTGTGGACAAATAGGTCTATTTGTCATCTGTTAATTATCTGTGCATAATCTACGAGCCTAGTTTATATGTTGCCTATCTATTCATTATATGCTGCCTTATCTATGCTATTTGTGCATTATGTGTATTATCGGTGCACTTTTAAAACATTTTAAAATTAAAAATGGGATATACATAAATTTGTCTATTTTAACAACAAATAGTTTTAATTATATTTTTTTATAGCATTTTTTATACAATGCTATTAAATATGATGCATTAATAGCATACACTAATAAAATGCTATAAAAAATACAGCACATCATAACATTACTTTTTACCATATTTCATTTTAATTTTAATTACTTTCCATAAATGCTATAAAAAATTATATAATTTTGAGATTCCATAACAATTTAATATTGCTATCACTCAAATATCAATGCTATCACAATCTTTTAAAAAAAAAATTAAAAAAAATAATAATCTCCAAAAAGTAGGCGCTAAGCATTTCTGCACTTATCATTACGAATAATTTTTTCGAGACCCACTGCCTAATCAGTTTCCAACCATTAAGGAAACCAACAATGCTACACACCCCCACTGGGGTCGACCCCCAGTGACGTGGCGCAACGCCATTCGCCAGTTTTCTCTTCTTTTTTTTTTTTCTTTCCTGCCAATCACCCACAGCCACGTGGGCTGGGGGTCGCCCATTACTGGGGGTCGCCCGCATTTTCCTTAAGGAAACCTATCATGATTCCTTTTTTTCATTCAAGAAAACCTCTTTTGATTCCATATTTTCAATCGACAATTATAAATATGTGCAGAAATTTTTTTTATTGACTCAAATTGATAGGTACTTATTTCTCTCCTAATTCTGCTATAGTAGTTATATATAAAATGCATCTATTGAAGATGCGATGTATTGGCAAAAGGGAAAATTAATTATTTGATGAGTTTAATTGATATTTGTCTTAATATTATGCAACCTCTCTAGTGCATATAAGAGAACAGATGCCTACGGAATTCAATTGTTAGTCCTCCGTGACTTCTTCTTCTTCTTCTTCTTTTTTTTTTTTTTTTTTTTTTAGTGAATATGGTGAATGTTCTTGATTGTTGAGTATAGTTGGTGAGTTTTGTTAACAATCATGTAAATACATATGCAAAAAAGCTAGATCCCAGAATTTGAGATTCAGAATTTGCTCAGAATAGGTATGTATGGTGGAGAATAAATTGAAAAAATGTGAGTTTCATAAGTGAAATAAATTTAAACCATTAATTTTTATTTTTGGATAAATTCTGGATAAATAATTTTGAGTTTGTAGCCTTGCTGATGCATATGTGTGGTGTTGACTTTGATGGTGTGTTTATATTCTCAAATATACATATATACATGTGTGATTTTGGTTTGGTACAGAGAATTGAATAAAATCTCATATTAAAATGATGAAAAATACTATTTTGCACATCCTTTTATCAAAAGAAAATTAAGAATTTTTGTACTGGAAGTTATAAATTTTTGTGGTATTAGTTAAAAATTATTGTTGTGTAATTACGAATCACAAATCACAAGAACGCCATTAATTATGACCCTTTACGATTATATTATGAATAATGATTTTGTTTCACCTTTTTGTGGTGATAAAAAAAAAGTGAATACTTCTTTGTATTTTAAAAAAAAAATAATGCCATTTTATTATTTATATTACAATTTTTTTTTGTGATATAATTATGAAATGGCACAATATACACACTTTTTCAAGTGTGTCAATAGTAGTATTTCTCTAAAAAGTTATGATGGTTGTAAGTTGTTTGTTCCTAGGCAAAGTCTTAATTAACATAAGTTTTGAAAATTAAACTAGATGAGTTGTAAAATGGATGCCGGTGTTGGGAGGCCCAAGTCCAAGTCTAAGACCCAACCCATCACATGCACAAGTACAAGCCTAGGCCCAGTCCAAACCAAGACTACATCCAAATCTAAGCCCAACTTTATTGATGCTCACTTTATGAGACAATTCTCATTCATAACTCAATGGTTTCGGGCCATCATTCTTATATTGTAATCTTCTCACTTAAGAGAATACAAAACCACTTAGACGCACCTCAACCGGCGATTAGGTCTTACTTTAGTTTCACATTAAAGTTGTTGAAAACTATTATTTTCCAACAATCTCCCACATGAATAAAATTGGCCGAATAAAAAAAAAAAGAAAAAGGATAACGCTTAACAACAAAGACTCGGAGAGAGAGCACAAAAACTAACCCTACATTAGAAAAGGTAGCTGTTGGCCTTGAACTTTTCGTATTGAAATCCAATCGGATTTATTGGCTGGCCAGTGAACATGATGTCTTGAACTGTTCTGCCGTTTGTGTAAACTGAGACAATAGACCTCACACAGGAGTTACTCCAACCATTATTCTTGTTCTCACTATTGTGTTCGGTTTGGCCCTGGAACACTTGCCTAGTTCAATGAGTATTTTTAAATAATTTGGCCTTGTCAATTTATAAGGAAGTGGCCCCACTTCGCACTCACATAGGTGACCTACATAAGGTATCTCACTATACCACGGTTGACTATTCACAGCACGTAGGTCATTAAAAGTATCAACTTAACCTTTCACCCCACATGGTATCACTGTATAAAGGAATGGGCAAGAGGATTTACCTCTTTAATGACTCACCCATTACACACAATTAGGTTGTCCCTTTGAACCTAGATCTTGGGATCTCTAGTCAACTAGGTTGGGTTTTTTGTTCTGGTAACATTTGCTAAAGGCCTTAACCCCATTCCTCTTGACAACTTCTTACTAACTCTCGATTTTACCCTTAGGTTAACGAATTCGTAATATTGTCCTTAGATTGTATATAGTCTATAGTGACAACACATGAGAGTAATCGTCATATGGAACTATGTCTTCGATGAAAATGTCTAGACTTTCCATGAGTCCTACCAATACTTGATTAGTTGTCGCAAGTATAGAAAATTGTTAGCACAAGATTTAATCAACATGGAATATCCTCAAGAAAATGGCAAAGCCATTCAGTTACTTTATCTAAAGCATCGAATTCTGATTCCATCATTGATCTCATGATACACATTTGCTTGGAAAATCTTCAAGACACTGTTGCAACTCCAATTAGAGAAAACATATCCACTAATGGACCCGTAGTCTTTATATTAGATATCTAGTAGACGTCTTTGTACCCTTCTAGTATAACTGGATCTCAAGTGTGATGCAATCCATAATCCTGGTTTCATCGTAAGTACGTTAGTACCTGCACTAACACCTTCTAAATAGAGGCATTAGGATTACTCGTGTATCTACTTAGCTTGCTAACTAAGCAGGCTATACCCGACCTTGTACAACTCATCAGATACTTTAAACTTCTAATGACCCGAGAATATTCCATTATTCTTGGTCAAACTGAGACTAAAGTCTATCAAAGTCTTTAACACACTTGTATCTAACCAAAATAATGAGACTGAGAAAGTACACTACCAGCAGATGGTTAGGAAATCTTAATTCTCAAATATACATCTGCAAGGTCCATGTCAAACTTAGACTTCAACATCCACTAGGTAGTATTGAACATCTTTTTATAACTACCAACAGTGAGCATGTCATCTACACACAGACACAAAATGACATATACTATTGTCAGCTTATTTGACTGTAACAACCCCAACCTGTGATTAGCCTACAATCCTTGACTAAGAATGCTTAACAAGTAATTAAGAAGAAATTATGAATTAATTGTGCATTTTATGTGTTATTTGTGTTTATGTCTGTCTGTTGTAGGAGTATTTGTCGGTAATTCTACTTCAAACTGTGAATTGAAGGCCTTATCAGCATCCAAACACAAAATTGATGATGTTTATATATTATTTGGAATTTTTAGAATTTTGTGGTAAGGTTAATTAAAATTCGATTCGAAATCAAATAATTAGAATAAAATAATACCAATTGGTTAGTCTTAAGCCAAGCTTAATTAAACCCCACTAATCAAGCCTATATAAGGCCAATGGTGACACAACAACAATAACAACTCTAGACTTCATTTTGAGATTAAAAAAAAAAACGTGAGGGAGAGGAAGAAAAGAAAGAGAGGAGAAGAAATCAACTTGAAGGCTGGGGAAAATATAGAGAAATTGGTAGGAACTGGAGAGAACTTGGAGGATTAAGCTTCTACATTTGAAAACTCAAAGATCTAGGTAAGAGTTCAACCTTCAATTTGAGACATTAATGCTATGCTTGTTTGAGAGATTTGGGGAGGGATTTCGAAAGGAAAAGGGAAAAGGTGTGTGAAATTAGGTGAAATGTAGGTATATTTTATTCACATTTCACTTACCTTTTCCTTTTCCATTTTCCTTTCCAAATCCCTCATCAAATCTCCCAACCAAACGCAGCACAAGTTAATCCCCATGAGAATTCAAGGGAATGTAAGAATTAATGTATCATTTGAGCTAAGAAAATAGAAAATAAGAGCATATCATACATACATGCTCATTTCATTATGAATTGAATTTATTTTCCAAGAAATCTCCTTATGCATGTCATTGTTCTAACTTGGTTTTGGGAATTCATCAAGTTCTACATTATTTTACCTCAATTGATCATGTTTTGGAAGAAAAGAACTTGTATCAATTCATGCATGTTCTACATATCACATTTCAAGTTGAGTTTTAGATAATTGACAATGCTTTTGGCTTGATTTTGCAAAATGGTTTTCAATGCATGATATATTATGAGTTTACATATGTTTTCTCAGGTTTTGACCTAAACGAGTGCATTTTGACGCTTTGAAAATGGATTTTGAACTTGGAACTGAAATTTGGAAATTCCAGATTCTACGTATTCGCTCGAGTGACCACCCTTTGTTTTGAACCTCGGCTCGAGCAACCAAAAGTTTTGTGCACGTGACTTTTGTTCTTATCTTTCCTTTTCCTCTGCTCGGACAAGACTTTAGTTTATCTATATGTAAGGGTGACGTAAGTCAATGATATGAATATATATGACGTCACTATTTATTTGTGAATATAAGTTCAAATTTTCTGTCCCATATATGTCTGCACAGCTCTATGGACATTGTATTTTATATATCTACTTCCACTAGCTCCTTATTTTGTTAATTTGTTTCAATGGCCTTCGATAATCTTAGGATTATTAGCCGGTTACAATACTAAATCTATAGGGGCAGGTTTGGGTCTTCACTTGACATAAACACATTTGTCAATACCCATTGATTATAAAAACCCACTTGATAACATAGTGTAATCAAATTTCTCATGCCATTATTTTGGTACTTATTTCAAATCATAAAATGATTCTCAAGCTTACAATCTTTCCTCCTCTTGGAATCGATAAACCCTTCGGGTTGTTCTATAAAGATTTATTGAACTAAATCTTTACATAGGAAAGCTATTTGACCATCCATCTTGATGTATATCCAGACTTCGCGCAATTGCTATCACACTCACCATAACTTGTGATCACGTATCAAAGCAATCCAAGCCTTCTCTTTGCCGGTATCCTTTGATAACAAGTCTATCTCATCGACTTTCATTCACTTGCATCCCAAGGCTTACTACCTATACAAGATAAAGCTAAATTATTAACTTCTTTCTAGAGAAAACACAGCTTCAAAAAAGCTTTTAGCCTCAGTAGCGTGTTAGCATCTTCTAGGAAAGAAGCTTTTGTACAAAATGTATATTTTAATAAAAATAAACAAATTCATATTTAATTAAATTCATGTCATAGAACAAGAAATGATAGAATTTCTTTATGGAGGAGAATACAATTTAATGCACATGAATATATATAACAAATATTCTAAAATGAAATAGTAAAATGAAAGAAAAAATGGAAAGCAAACCGAAACTTATGTGATACCATAGTTTTTTTAAAATAGATTTACTACTTCCCGATGGATGCTAGAGGTACGTCGACATCTGTGTCCCAAGATACAACGGTTGAAATCAACACATGTAAAAGTACCTTCTGAATAGCTTCGGTGAATTTGACAATGGCAGCACTCTCTCTCTAACAGGAACCAAAGAAAGGGCTAGCAAAAAATATAGGCAAAATTTTCTTTGGTATAAAATCCATCTCCAACTATATGATCTCAAAACACAATCTCTATTTCCCATCTCAAAAATTTCTTCTAAAATATACATTTAAGTTAGAGGGGAAAATGCCTCTATTTATACAAATAGGGGAGTCCCTAACCATGAAGGCTATGGCATCAATTGCCATTAACCAAGGCAATCAAATGTCATCAACTCTAGCCATTAGGGTTAGAGTTACAAATGTTCAAAACTCCAAAACCATTATGTAAATCATAATGTGTATATAATGCATAAGTTTTGAGAATTAAACTAGATGGGTTGTAAAATAGATATGGGTGTTGGGTCACAACCTAATCCAAACCCAATCTCAAACACATGCACAAGTAAAGCCCAGCACAGCTCAGCCTAAAGCTCAAGACTAGGTCCAAGTTCAAGTCTAAGATCAAACCCAGCACATGCACAAGTACAAGTACAAGCCTAGACCCAGTCCAAACCAAGACTAAGTCCAAATCTAAGCCCAACTTTATTGATGCTCACTTTATGAGACAATTCTCATTCACAACTCATTGGTTTCGGGCCATCATTCTTATATTGTAATCTTCTCACTTAAGAGAATACAAAACCACTTAAACCCACCTCAACCGGTAATTAGATCCTACTTTAATTTCACATTAAAGTTGCCAAAAACCATTATTTTCCTACAAAAACAACCCTTAGTGATTTTGCATGCTTAATTTCTCAAAGAAAAAAAAAAATTAATTCGATTTTTTTCGCTTAAACACATGAAACAAAAGACTAAAAAAATCATATCATTCAGTCCACAAGATGAGAAAAATTCTTTTTTATTATACTGAATCATAGTTTGCATGGTACCAAAACTTTGCCATGGATATCCTTGGCCTTAACGTGATTTAAATTAGTTTCAAAATAAATATATCTATTGTTTTTCCATCGATCTATTTGTTGATTTTTTTTCTTCAAAATTTCATATTCAATATAGATATTATTTTAAAATTCTTTGAAAGACAAACCAAAGAATATCAACTTTATTATAATAAAAAAAATGAATAATTAAAATTATATCATTTAAAAAAAATAGCAAAAAATATAAATAAAAAACAAAGAATTATCATTGCCATTATATGTGTGTATTTACCAACCAAGAACTGTCATACGTGTGTCCCTACTACTAACAAATATCGAAGTTTGGACTTCCGTCCCAAAAATAGTGCATGCGCTAGACTGTTCACCATATTTTTCTAAATAAACCAACTAAATTTATGAAACAATATTACTCCCTGAAGAAGCTAGCCTTTTTCTTTTTAAATTTTTCTTAAACAAGATAGCAGTTAGTATATTAGTAGTTAGATTATAAACACAGATTATCATATTTGCATAGACTCAAATCTGAAACCTTACTCACCTTCCTATTTGTGTGCCTTCTTCATGATCACTTGAACAGAGTCAAATAAGGCGACTTTTGTCGACAATCTAAAATTTATGCAACGGTATTAGTAAAATTTATAAATCTACTTTGTTTATGAATTTTACATTTGCCTATAACATTTAAACGATGGCGCTAATAGTTTCTATCTTTTTTCTAAAGACTCTTTATTTTTTAGACCCCTACTTGTAAAATTTAAACATTGATAAAATTGTTGGGTATATCTCTTTAGTGGAGTATGGACCCAATTGGTTTATTAAAATATTTAGTTTGGTTTAGTGTTGGTTATAATATTTTTTTTTATATATCATATCTAACTTTTGGAAGCCCAATGCATATTTACTATTCAGTTTAGTAACAACTAGGGTTTTGATAAAAGCCCAAGAATCAACAATATATATATTGTCTTTTGTTCTTCCAAGGGTATATAGCAGCTTTTCGATATACGGAGGGCATTCGATACGTTTTGGTTTATGAGGAGGCTATAATTATTCTCCATCATCAGTGACTATTGTGGGATTTTCAATTGGTGTTTTGGTCAACGTTGTTGATTGATTCATTGATGTTGCTGCTGCTTTGATTCAAAGCTGATTTGGGTCTATTATTTTGGGTCTTCTACAATTCTATTTCGAAGACTTCTGTTTTATCTATTTAGTGAGGTCTTTCCTCTTATTTATTTGTGATTATTTGGAATTCACCTAAGGGTTGTTTTGTAAGATCATTTGTGTCTCGTTTGTGATCTTTTGGAAACTTTTTGGTTGATAGTGGAATCCGATTTCGATCCCGTGGACGTACATCACATTGAGAGAACCACGTAAATTCTTGTGTCGCTATTGATTTAATTTTTTCGTATTAGTTTTTATTCCCATTGATTGATTTACTTGTGAGAAATCATACATTTTTCCCTAACAATTGGTATTAGAACTTACAGTTTATTTAGGTTTATTTATTTGTGTAAATCAATGGAAGGGAATGTAGGTCATATGTCTAGCTTGAACGGAAGCAATTGGGTAACTTGGAAAACTAAAATGGAGGACCTTTTATTTTGTAAAGATTTATGGACTTATTGAGGGTGACAGTGGCAAACTCAATGGTATGAAAGATGATTAATGGAATAAGCTTAATTGAAAAGTTGCTGGTGTTATCCGTCAATGGATTGATGACAGTGTGTTTCATCATGTTGCTACTGAAATTTCAGCGCATGATTTATAGAAAAAATTATAGGGTCTTTATGACAGGAAATTAGCCACAAATAAAGCTTTTTCTATTTCAAAAGTTGGTTAATTTAAAATATAAAGATGACAGCCCTATTCCGGAACATTTGAATGAAATAAAGAGTATTGTTAACCAACTTGCTTCTATGATGATGAGTTGCAGGCTTTGATGCTACTTAGTTCTTTACCCGAAAGTTGGAAGGCTTTGGTTGTGACAGTTAGTAATTCGGTACCCGATGGAGTTGTCACAATGAACCAAGTCACTAGTATCTTGTTGAATGAAGAAACTAGAAAAAAATCAGTGGGTTCCTCTCATTCGGAAGCATTTTTTGTAAGAGGCCGAAGCAAAACAAGGGAGAGGAGTAAGACTCCTCATGGTTGTGATCAAAGCCGTGACAAATCAAGAGATGATTCTTTTTCAAAGAAAGACATTGAGTGCCATTATTGCCATGAGAAATGGCACACCAAACGGGAATGTCGAAAGCTCAAGAATAAGAAGAAAATGCGTGACAAAAGTGTGGATAAGAAGCAAGAAGACACAACAACGGTTACTACCGATGATCTCATGGTCGTTTGTGAATATGATTGTATCAATTTTATGGGCCAAGAGAGCACTTGGGTGATTGATTCCAATGCTTTTTTTCATGTGACTTCTTGAGTTGATTTCTTCACTACCTACACCAAAGGAGATTATGGTTGTGTTCGAATGAGTAATGAAGGTTTGTCCAAGATTATTGGTATGGGTGATGTTTGCTTAGAAACAAATTTGGGCCGCAAGTTGTTGCTTAAAGATGTGAGGCATGTTCCCAACATTCGCCTCAATTTAATCTCTACCGGGAAGCTAGATGATGAAGGCTTCAATAATAAATTTGGTGATGGAATATGGAAGCTCACAAAAGGTTCTTTGGTGGTAGCTAAGTGCAAGAAGACTCATACACTTTATTCGATGCAAGGAAAAATTTATAAAGGTATTGTCAATGCACTTGAAGATGATACTTTTATCGAATTGTGGCATAAGTAGCTTGACCATATGAGTGAAAAGGGGCTACAAGTTTTGTTCAAGAAAGAGTTTCTACCCAGTTTGAAAGATACACATCTTAAAACTTGTGTTCATTGTTTGGCAGGTAAACAACATAGAGTTTTTTTTCACAAAAATGTTGTTTCTAGAAAAGAAAATGTTTTGGAGTTGATTCATTTGGATGTTTGTGGTCCTTTAAAAGTTAGAACACATAGTGGCGCACTTTTTTTGTTACTTTCATTGATGATTATTCAAGAAAAGTTTGGGCTTTTATACTAAAAACTAAAGATCAAGTTCTAGATGTATTTAAGCATTTTTAAGCCATGGTTGAAGAGAAATAGGGCAGAAATTGAAGTGCATCCGATCAGACAATAGTGGTGAATACATTGGGCCATTTGATGAGTATTGTCGCAGCCAAGGTATTCGGTACCAAAAGGCAGTTAAGAAGACTCCTCAACAAAATGGCATTGCTGAGAGGATGAACCGCACCATTATGGAAAGAATAAGGTGTCTGCTTTCACATGCTAAATTGCTAAGATCCTTTTAGGATAACGCAACGAGGACAACTATTGACGTAATTAATTTGTCCCATTCCTATCCTTTGAATGGTGATGTTCCAGAAAAAGTTTGGATTGAAAAAAATGTGTCTTATGAGCATTTAAGAGTGTTTGGTTGTCGAGCCTTTGTTCACATTCCAAAGGATGAGAGGTCCAAGCTTGATAGCAAGTCAAGACAATGCATTTTTCTTGGCTATGGGCATGATGAATTTGGTTATAGATTGTGGGACCCGGTCGACAAGAAAGGCATTCGAAGCCGTGATGATGTGTTTCTTGAAGACCAAACAATTGAAGACTTTGGCAAAGGTGATCAACTAGAGCCAAAAACTATTGATCTCATTGATATGGATCTATCTCCTTCATCTTCAGTTGATGATGAAAATGGGGGAGATGTGCAGCCACCTATTGAAGATATGGAGGATGATGCTAATCCTAATGAAGTTGAGCCAAAAATTGAAGAAAAGCATCCAACTCAAGAACCGTCACCACAACTTGAGTTGAGGAAATCTACAAGGAATTGACAACCTTCGAGAAAGTATCCTCCCAATGAATATGTGTTGATTTCCAATCAAGGGGAGCTCGAGAGCTACCAAGAAGCAATTGAGCATGCAAAGAAAGATGATTGGAAAAAAGTCGTGGAAGAAAAGATGAATTCCTTACTTGAAAATCACACCTATGATTTAGTGAAGTGGCCTAAGGGGAGGAAAATTCTAAAAAATAAGTGGGTTTTCAAATTGAAGAATGATGGCACAAATCTGAGGTACAAAGCACTTCTTGTTATGAAAGGCTTTGGGCAAAATAAAGATATTGACTTTGATAAGATTTTCTCGTCGGTTGTGAAGATGTCTTCTATTCGGGTTATACTTGGCATGGCCACAAGTACGAACTTTGAAGTTGAGCAATTTGATGTGAAGACCGCATTTCTTCATGGTGATCTTGAAGAAGAAATTTACATGGAGCAACCAGAAGGTTTTGTCGAGAAAAGAAAAGAGAAATTTATGTGCAAATTGAAAAAAATTTTGTATGGCCTCAAGCAAGCCCTATAGCAACGATACAAAAAATTTGACTCTTTCATAATGAATAATGGTTTTTCTAAAACTACTTCAGACCATTGTGTGTTTGTGAAATTTTTTCGGATGGCAAGTTTATTATTCTTTTGCTTTATGTTGATGACATGTTAATTGTGAGTCAAGATTATACTATGATTAACCGGTTGAAATTGGAGCTGAGCAACTCTTTTGCTATGAAAGATTTGAGACCGACAAAGCAAATACTTGGTATGAAAATTGTTCATGATCGCAAGAAGGGGCTAATTTGGTTGTCTCAAGAAAGCTACATTAAAAAAGTTCTTGAGAGGTTCAACATGAATAAAGCAAAGTCGGTTGGTTGTCCACTTGCGAGTCAGTTCAAGCTTAGTTCGAATCAATGTCCTACAAGTGAGAAAGACAAGGAAGAGATGCAGAAAATTCCTTATGCTTCAGCAGTTGGTTCTTTGATGTACGCCATGGTTTGTACAAGGCCGGATATTGTTCACTTCATTGGTGTGGTGAGTCGTTTTCTCTCTAATTCAGGTAACAAACATTAAGCAGCAGTGAAGTGGATTCTAAGATATCTTCGAGAGACTTCGAATGTGTATTTGTGTTTTGGGGATGGTAAGTCGATACTAGATAGGTTCATGGATTCTAACATGGCCAGTGATGTTGATTTTAGAAAATCTATCGGGGTATTTGATGACATTTGCAGGGGGAGCTGTGGCGTGGCAATCTAAATTATAAAAATTTGTTGCTCTCTTAACTACCGAAGCTAAATTTATTCCCATTACCGAAGCTTGCAAAGAAGAGTTATGGTTGAAGAAATTTTTGTAAGAATGAGGTTTGAAGCAAGAAAGGTATTTACTTTATTGTGATAGTCAAAGTTCTATTCATTTGAGTAAAAATTCTACTTTTCATTCAAGATCGAAACACATTGATGTGAGATAGCATTGGATTCATAATGTGTTAGATTCGAAATTATTACAACTTGAAAAGGTTCACCCGGATGATAATATTTCGAATATGTTGACTAAGGCTTTGTTAAGAAACAAACATTTGAAGTGTTGAACTTTGGCGGGTATGATTGATGTCTCCACCTAAGTCGGTAGAGGGAGAATTGTTGGGTATACCTCTTTAGTGGAGTATGGACCTAATTGGTTTATTAAAACATTTAGTTTGGTTTAGTGTTGGTTATAATATATTTTTTGTATATTATTTCTAACTTTGGAGGTCCAATGGATATTTAATAATCAGTTTAGTAACAGCTAGGGTTTTGATAAAAGCCCAAGAATCAACAAAATATATATATTGTTTTTTGTTCTTCCAATGGATATATAACAGCTTTTCAATATGCGGAGGTCATTCGGTAGGTTTTGGTTTATGACGAGGCTATAATTATTCTTCATCATCAGTGACTGTTGTGGAATTTTCAGTTGGTGTTTTGGTCAACATTGTTGCTTGGTTCGTTGATGTTGCTGCTGCTTTGATTCAAAGCTAATTTGGGTCTATTATTTTGGGTGTTCTACAATTCTGTTTCGAAGATATTTGTTTCATTTATTTGGTGAGGTCTTCCCCTCTTATTTTTGTGATTATTTGGAATTCACCTAAGGGTGGTTTTGTGAATTATTCGTATCTCGTTTATAATCGTTTGGAAACTTTTTAGTTGATAGTAGAATCGGATTTCGATCATGTGAACGTACCTCACATTGAGGGAGCTACATAAAATTCTTGTATCGTTGTTAATTTAATTTTCCTGCATTAATTTTTATTCCCATTGATTGATTTACTTGTGAGAAATCATATATTTTTTCCTAAAAAAAATTTCTAAGCCCCCCCTCCAACATAATACCAGAGCTGTTGGACAATCTTCACTGTATTTAAATAAATTAAATTCTGTTGTGTACTTAACAACAACTAGAATATAAAAGAAATAAAGGAAATGAGAGAAATTGTTTGATTACAAAAATCAAACTAGAAATAAACAATAAATAAATAAAAACAGATTTTATTTTGTTACAACAACAAAATTAAAATCTGATTTAAATAAACAAATAAAACAGAAAAAGAATTAACTTACTTGATTAATTTCTTTGAATAATAATCTGATCAAGTTCAGTGTTCGACACTATATCCTTAAGACAGATTCGTCCTCACCACAGTGCTTGCAGAATATGGACATCTATCTCCTAGGATAAAATGATCAATCAACAAATAAATGCAGCACTACAATTTATTTGTTCAACAAACACACTTAGTGTATATACTATTTCTCACAGAAAAATGATAGAATAAATGCAGCAAAATGCAGAGATAAAATTGCAACAAGGATTGAGGAAAAATAAGAGTAGAAATCCAAATGAGGGCTGCCTATTTATAGATGGATTGGTGGCTGCTGGTTTTGAATTAAACAGGTGCAAACCTGTTTTGAACAGGTACTGAACCTGTTGGGTTTTGATTTTGGACAGATAACCAGATCTGTTTGAATTTGAAAATTAAACAAAATTGAAATCTGTTTGGGTGGAATAGATTCGGTTTGGACAGAATTTTGTAGAGAGGTGCATTACAAGATTTGAATTTAATTTCAAACCAGAATTTTGAAACAAAAACGGACAGATTTTATTTCAAAATAAATAAAATAAACTCAAATGTTTTTGGCTCAAAAAGATTAGTATTGGGCCGCACAAGCCCAACCTCACACCACACACCCGCGCCCAAGCCCA
This sequence comes from Camellia sinensis, assembly GCF_004153795.1. Classification (NCBI taxonomy): domain Eukaryota; kingdom Viridiplantae; phylum Streptophyta; class Magnoliopsida; order Ericales; family Theaceae; genus Camellia; species Camellia sinensis. Next base: position 1,605,274 of record NW_021025015.1, read on the forward strand.
GGCCCAGCCCAGCCCGCCAGTCCGCCCGACCGGACAGACGGCGGCGGCGCGCGCGCGTGTGGTGATTTTTGGGTCCAATGGGTCTAGCCCATCTTGCCCACAACCTCCTTCTCTACAAAACCTGGGTACCCCTTGGGGCACACCCCAAGTTCCAATCACATGCCTTATAAACCCACTCAAAACTTCCCTCCAAATCAATGTGGGACAAGCCATTTTTCAAACCTTTAAGGATTTTCCATCAAAACTCCATTTCCATGGAGCATACTTTGGCTTCAATTTCCCATTCACTCGGTGATGGTTTTGAGCAACCAAATATACCACGTGAATCACAACGCGGCATAGAACGCGTTACCATTTTAACCCGCCAACTTTGGCGTACAGGTCCCACCTAAATAATAGACCAAAGTTAGGAAAAATTCTATTATATACCCAGATTTTTTCAAACCATTTCTAACAATCCCCCACATGAATGGAATTTGATGACAACGGAAATGCAACAATACGCAGAATTTTGTCGAAAGAGTATAAGTTGAAAATATCTTGCATCAAGATAGGTAGCTTTCGGCCTTAAACCTTCCCTAGTGATAACTTATCGGACTTACTAACTAACTAATGGACGCGATACCATGAATTGTTCAGCTGTTTGTGTAAGCCAAGACAATAGATTTCACACAAAATATCTTCTAACACATCGTGGTTCTCACTGTTATGTTCATTTTGGCCTTGAATGCTCCTGGTTTTCATGAGTGCTTATAGAGAATGTAGCCTCTTCATTCTCATAGAACCGGCCCTAGTTCGACACTCATATAGGTGATTCTTATTATGAGTATTTCCTTATATCGTCTTGATTTTATGCCTTAATAAAGATATAAGTAATCATTAAAAGTAAAGCTTATCCTTATACCCCTGCATACAACATATGTTGCAGATATCACTCTCACCATAGAAAATGGGTTGGGAAATTTAATCCCTTGGTGATTTCTGACGAGCCACACAACTTAGTTGTTCCTTTGAACTTAGTTCTTGGGATCTCCACTCATATAAGTAGGATTACCATTATGATGACTTTTAATTAATAGACTTTAATCACATCCCCTTCGATGAACCATACACTAGCTCTTTTGTCAAACTTTTTGTTAACGGATTCGCAATATTCTCTTTAGATTTTATATAATCTATTGAGATTATTCTATTTGACTACAATTGCCTTACGGTATTATGTCGACGACGAATATGTCATGACTTACCGTTATACACATGATTCTGTGCCCTGTCTATTGCAGATTGACTATCACAATAAATGCAAATAGCTGGCACAAGTTTTGACCACATTGGAATGTCTTCTAAGAAGTGACGAAGCCATTCTACTTCTTCATCTGCTTTGTCTAAAGCAATGAACTCGGATTCCATTGTGGATCGTGCGATGCATGTTTGTTTCGTGGACTTCCAAGAAACAGCAGCGCCTCCCAGAGTAAAGACATATCCGCTAGTGGATTTTGAATCTTTAGTATCCGATATCCAATTGGCATCACAATAACCTTCAAGAACTGCTGGATATCGAGTAAAGTTCAAACCATGATCATGAGTAAATCTTAGATATCTAAGAACCCGAATGATCGCTTTCTAATGGTCTTCTCTAGGGTCAGTAGTGTACCTACTGAATTTACTAACTGCATAAGCTATGTCAGGACGAGTACAATTCATTAGGTACATTAGGCTTCCAATGATTTGGGAGTATTTTAACTAAGACACTGCATCACCTTTATTTTTCGATAAATAAAAACTAATGTCTATAGATGTTCTAGCTACATTCAAATCATCCTTGATAAATTTATCAAGAATTTTCTCAATATAATGAGATTGAGATAATGCATATCCGTCAAATGTTTTAGTAATTTTCATTCCTAATATAACATCTGCGACCCCCATATTTTTCATATCAAATCTTTTGTTAAGCATTTGCTTAGTTGATTTGATCATGTTTTGACTTCTTCCAATGATAAGCATATCATCCATATAAAGACAAACTATGACATATCCTTGGTCAGTGTTTTTAACATAGATGCATTTGTCACATTCGTTTATCTTAAACCCATTAGCAAGCATTACATGATCAAATTTTTCATGTCATTGCTTAGGTGCTTGTTTTAATCCATAAAGAGACTTTATAAGCTGACAAACTTTCTTTTCTTGCCCCGACACTACAAATCCTTCGGGTTGCTCTATATAAATCTCTTCATTTAGATCACCATTTAAGAAAGCTGTCTTAACATCCATTTGATGTATTTCTAAATTAAATAACGCTGCTATGGCAATAAGCATGTGAATGGATGTTATTCTTGTCAATGGGAATATGTGTCAAAATAATCCAGACCTTCTTTTTGTCTGTAACATTTTACTACAAGTCTTGCTTTATACTTGTCTATTGAACCATCTGCTTTCATTTTTCTCTTGAATATCCACTTATAACCAAGAGGTTTAGAACCTGGTGAAAGATCCACCAATTCCCAAGTATGATTTTTCATAATGGATTCAATTTCATTATTAACAGCCTCTTTCCACAAAGGAGCTTCAGGACTTGTCATTGTTTCCTTAAAGCTTTGAGGTTCATTTTCTAACAAGTATGTCAGAAAATCTGGACCTAAGGATTTTGATGTTCTCGCTCTCTTACTTCGTCTTGGTTCATCATCGGTTAAATCCTGTTGGTCGAGACCATTACTAGTCTATTGTGTTTGATTGTCGTTAGTCTCTTGACTTTGTGTACAATCATAAGTTCTTTTTAGTGAATTTAATTCATGTCCTTTCTTGTAAGGAAAGACATGTTCAAAAAACACAGCATTCCTTGACTCTATAATAGTGTTCACATTTATATCAGGTATTTCTGATTTATAAGTCAGAAACCGATATGCACTACTATTCTGAGCATAACCAATAAACACACAATCTACTATTTTTGGTTTTGCTCTGTTATTCTTGTATATCCACCCCAGACTAGTTTGGGGCACACCCCAAGTACCAAACCCATGCCTTATAAACCCTTTCAAAACTTCCCACCAAATCAATGTGGGACCCCTACACTTTTAAGTATTTGTAGGAAGGTGGTCGACCTTTCCACAATTCATAAGGAGTGCTGTTGGTTTTCTTGTGGGGTATTTTGTTAAGAACATAATTAGCAGACAATATTGCTTCCCCCCACAAGTTCTGTGGTAAGCCTGAACTTAGTAATATGGCATTCATCATTTCTTTAAGGGTTCTATTCTTCCTTTCAACAATTCCAGTTTGCTGAGGAGAATAGGGTGCTGTAGTTTAGTGAATAATGCCATGTTATGCACAAAATTCATTTAATGGTGTATCATATTCACCACCCCTATCACTTCTAACCATTTTAATGGTTTTACCAAGTTGATTTTCAACTTCTGTTTTGTAGAGTTTAAACATTTCTAAGGCTTCATCTTTACTTTTAAGTAAATAGACATAACAATATCTTGTGCAATCATCAATAAATGTTATGAAATACTTTGTGCCTCCTCTAATTTGAACAAATTTAAGATCACATACGTCTGTATGAATTAATTCTAGAGGTTCGGTTTTCCTTTCGACCGATTTAAATGGAGCCTTAGTTAGTTTTGCTTCTACACAAATTTCACATCTATGGTTATGATTAATTTCAAACTTTGGTATATAATCTAAATCAATTAATCTACGCAAAGCATCAAAATTCACATGTCCTAATCTACCATGCCATAAATTTGACTCAATAATATAAACAAAAGATATGTTATTCTTATTCACAGCAACTTTCGGTACAACTGTCATTACATTTAATTTGAAGAGACCATCACTTATGTATCCCTTACCAACATACATACCACTCTTTGATAATACAAATTTATCAGACTCAAATACAAGCCTAAAACCATTTTTACTTAACAAAGAACCAGAAACTAAATTCTTTCGGATGTCAGGTACATGCAGCACGTTGTTCA
>NW_021025015.1:1629048-1645229 GCF_004153795.1 Camellia sinensis
GCAACTTTCCAGTTGCTGGGATTCGGGGTTGTGCATCTTAGTGACAGATCTCAGGCGTGTCCAGTTTTGATCCACTCCGAAAATGGTTTTGAAAAGTTTTAATAAAAGTTGATTTTGCTCAAATTAATCTTTTTACAACTTAGACCATTTTTGGACCAAAACAGAAAATTTTCAATACCCACAACCTTCAATTTCATTGATTTCAATACAGAGTTCTCCTGCTCTTGTATACAAATTGAAGTTGCTTTTTATCACATTCATAAAGAAAACTTGAAAGTACTGATAAAGCAATAAATCCGGGGCATAGATAAGTCAGATGTTCCTGCGCCCCCTCCCAGAGCTAGTCGAAGCCTTTAATGTCAAGTTGGGCCCAATCTGTGCCTCTTCATTGAACCAATCTATGCACTCATCAGACAAGGTGCAACTGAAAGTGAGAGCGGGGGCCAAGAGCTCTCTAGTCCTCCATGCTATGGCATACCGGGCAAGCTGTGAGCCTCGGGCTGGGAATGCAGCAGGGTACTCTATCCCCTCTGGCGGGCAAGTCTGATCATGTCCGAACTGGTACCAGAACCAGAACGAAAAATAGAAGACACAGTGTGTCATGCCAATCAATTGAATCCCAGGTTGACGGGTCATGTTGTAACTCATTGCCGGCAAATTGAGCCAAGGGCAACGCCAAGTAATGTAGTCCGCGGACAAACTGCACATCCAGTTGTACCACCACCCCTCATCCCGGGCATCGACTAGACGTCATCGGGATAAATAACCGCGAGTTGAGTATACCGGACACGAGTCCACTACTCTCAACTTGTCCATCAACCATACCTGGGGAGGGATGAAAAATGAGAGATTAAAAAATAGAGAGATGTACGATGAGAGAAAAGTAAGAAAAGGATTTTGCGAGAAAAATCGAGCCTGAGGGCTGAGTGATGTGAGCAATATATATGTGAGATGGGATGGGCAACATTACCTGCAATAGTAGTGGGCTCCCTGCAAGCCTAGTCGTCTCTCGTCAATGAAAAGCATCTATGCCCATCAATGTCTTAGCCAATGTCATGGCAATGCAGCTTTTGCCCTCTTTCAGGCCCTCGGCCACCTCAATCAAGCGAGTGCTAAACCCACCGGAGCCCGAGGCAAGCAAGAAATGAGATAGCAAGCATAGGCAAAGCGCGTGTCACCGATAGCCCTGCCAATGATCGTCGCCGCAGTTACCAACGTCAGAAAACCAGCAAACCAAGCTTGGGATGTCCAGCTCCCCATTGTGAATCAATGATCGAGCGTCATGCAAAGTGAGGCCGCACATTTGTCCTAAGGCTTGGACGTGCCCGAATCGGAGTTGAGGCAAGATTTCCTCATTGCGCTCGGACTCCATCAAAACTCGGAAATCCTCGAAAGTAAGACACATCTCTTGCCTGCTAAAGCTAAAGACGTGTGTTACCAGATTCCAAAACCTTGTCGCGGCATGGAGAAAAGGAAGATACAGCGGAGTACGGCCCAGCGTGAATAGTGCATTCAAGCCGAAACCCCGAAAGTTCAACGTTTCCGAGCCGTCTAGAGAAGCAATCCAAGATTTGAGATATTGGATGAGAAATGCTTCCATTTTGATGCAAAACTAAGATGAAATGAAAGAACCATGAAGCTGGGACTTTTATAGAGGATAAGGCACTGTTCGGGGGACACGTGTCAACAATTTGGTGGTTGCCAAGCCAGGTGGTCGGCTGACCACCTTTTCTGGTAGGCCGACCACCCCTTTGGCCTCTAATGAAAAAAGCTGGTCGGCCAGCTCCCTCTGATGGTCGGCCATAAAGAGAAGTGGGGCTTTGGTCATGTCCTAGCCTCTAGAAGAAAGTTCCTAGCATTTCCATGCATCGGGAGTGTTGAAGGTGCGAGTTTTCCTCTATTTCAGATGCGTTCCGTCAGTCTGATCGTCCGAAATGCATTTTGTTTATCGAGTTGTTGTTTGAGTCTTGCTTATCAAGTTGTTGTTTTGCTTATCGAGTTGTTGCTTTCATCATCGAGTTGTTTTGTTTATCGAGTCATCGAATTTTGTATATTGAGTTGTTACCCTTTGTTTACTCAACATTGTTGTGTCTTGCTTAGCAAGTTGTAAACTTGCTAAGGTTTTGTTATTTCTTAGTAAGTTAAGTTGTTCAGTTTGTTAAGTCGTTTCACTACCTGACTTGGCAATTTTTAGTGCATAATTCCGTTCAATCTCATTTTCATGCAAAATGATGCGATGCAATGCTAAGAACATAAAATGCAACACTTTTTCAAAAAGCTGCTTCATTCCATCATGCTTCCTTTGTTACATCATTTTACAACAAGAGTACAAGTTTTACAGAAAATAAAACTGCTTAATAATGTACAAATGTGCTACAACTACTAGTAAAAAAGGCAAATAAAGCCGGAACAACTATGAAGCACAGGAGTAAGAGGCCCTCTTCGTCCTCTTCTGCGGAACAGCCTCTGCACCATCATCATCATCGAAATCAGAGTCGTCGCCCTAGGAATCCTCCTTGGCATCATCTCCACTACCGGAACCAGAACCAAAGTCATCCTCTCTGCCAGCGGATGTCTCCGACTGGGGATGTGCAGGCTTCTCCTCCTCGCTGGACTCCTCCGTTACAATAGGTGCTCTGCGTCTACCTCGGCCGTGAGTCGAATCCCCTCTCCTAACTCTCCGAGAAGGCCTGGATGGCCCGGCCTGTGGCCAGTATGTAGCAGGGGCATCTGAAAAGAAAGAGCGCAGTTTGAATACATCAGCCAAAGTATGTATATCAGACACAGACACAAGAAAACTACAAAGAGTGGGTGTGCGCAGATACAGTACATAGATGTGGTGCGTGTCAGATGTGCTCTACACATATAGTCAATCAATGCAGTGAAGTATTCAAGTTCAGCATGTCATCAGAAGTATGATAAATGCAAGAAAACTAAATAGCACCGGGACACTGACGATGGACAACTGCGTCTCCCTCCGCAGAACCATGCCCTCGAGTGAGGCTACTAACCTGAGTAACCCCTCCATATACTCCTGGTAGGCTGCAGATACAAGCTCAAGTCATCAGTAAGTAAATGAATGCCAAAGTACCTTAGTGGTAAATGAAAAGTAATGGAACATACCGGTGGTGAGTCAGGATCACTAACGTATCGATGATTGGGCATAGGGGGCTCTATCGGAATCGGGTATGAAGTTTCGTATCGCCATCCTGTCAACTTAGTCGGAATAGCTGGCCATCCGGCTTGATGATACGTCAGGGGAATCGCGGGTACCAGTCCAGCCCCGCCTCTAGATGTACCAGCTCTGCTGGTAGAAGGGATATCTGCAGCCCGAGCTCGACTCGATGATGGCATGCCAGCAGACCTCCTCGTGGGAGTACGGACACCTGTCAATGGAGGCATCAAGTATGTATGACGGCAGGTCGCGTACTCCCCCTCCTCCAAATGCAGAAGTACATCAGTGCCCAGCATGGCCGACTCAACATCCTGGGGAGTGAGCCCCTCAGTGGACCGCATGTCGACTGGAGGTGCTGCGGGGACACTCTGCTCGGGGTAGCCCATAATCTGACGCATGAAGCGGTCCCCTAGAAACCAGGCCCTACCAACGGACCCCTTAAATAAGATCCTATACCGGGAAGCGGCCCACCCCCAGCAAGCTGAAATCGAGTATTTCCACCCAAGGGTGCCCAGGGCTGCCATGTGATCTGCGAATAACCAATGCATGAGCCGATTAGAAATCATAAATGTGCAAGAGAAATCAGAGATGAAAACATGAAGAACTGAGAGTTTTGAATTACCTCTGTCGGCCGCACTGTGTCAAAATACTGCCGCAGGTAGGGTAAAGTCTCTCGGGCCCTCGGCCGGTACTGGCCCTTGAATACAAGTGAGTAAGGGATCGCGAGAGGCACCGCCACCTCGAGCTCCGGGGCCAGCATCGAAAAGTACGCGAAAACCCAGAGCTGTGGAAAACAAGGCAATAGCCATCAGAATACAGAATGCTGAGTGCAGAATGTGAATGCAGAATGTACAGAGAATGCAGAATGTTAAGAGCAGAATGCAACATACAGAATGTAAAGTGTGTCGTGCGTGTAGTGTACAGATAAAGAGGGCAGAAAGTACTTCTCAGGCTCTCCTATAACCGCCGACTATGTTCCCCCGTCCGTGGGAGGTCGCGCTCATGTAGCAATAGAAGGTAGCCAAGCCGGTGCCACCCCAATCATACCGACCGACCTGTGATAGGTCTACCAGGGCACTCAGCAGGTAGAGTCGGACGGTGTTCCCCATATTGGAGAACAGAGTGGTCCTGAAGAGGAACATCAAAAAACCTCGAGTGTACTGCGCTGTCTCCTCGGGAGTCTCGGGCTCAGTCCCCCTGAAATGTGTAGAGAACCAAGTGTACCGGACCCTGGCCGATGCTCTGTCAACCGGTGGACGAGCTCCCAATAGATAGATCCAGGCGGCCTCCTACTCGCCCATGTCCCCGTCATAAGGGATTGACCAGCCTCCTACGTCAGGGCCTGTCAGCACAGCGAAGTCGAACGGGGTCATAGTCATGTCCCCGGTAGCTGAGAAATGAAAGGAGTTAGTGGTGTCCCACCATCTCTCTACAAGGGCACCCATCAATGTCCTGCTAGCAGGATAGCGAGATATCCCCGTGCAAAAGGGTCCGAACCCTGCCTGGTCAACCCAATCACGAATGGCCTCCGGGAGCACTATGTACCACTCCCTTGCAACAATGGAGCCATATCCTCGTGTGACACTAGAAGACACCTACATTCATAATGAACACATGTATTCAATTTCAGAATGAAATGAACAAGCTGCGTGCAAATGAAATATGTGAGCTGTGTGCAAACCAAATCAGATACAATGCTATGAGCTGTGTGTTCAACATGAAGTATATGAGTTGTGCGTTCAAAATGGAAGGGTATGAGCTGTGTGCAAATACAAGTGTGCGCTGTGTGTTCACCTCAAAATTGGGCTGCGTGTTCAACTTTCAACAAGCGTGGGCTGTGTGTTCATCATCAAAGTGTGAGTTGTGTGTTCATCTAAAAGAATGAGCTATGTGTTCAGACTTGAAAATCAATGGGCTGTGTGTTCGTCTCAAAGTTCTAACTGTGTGTTCAACGTCAAGTGTTTGGGCTGTGTGTTCGGACTTCAGAAATAGTGGGCTGTGTGTTCATCTCAAAGTTCGAGCCGTGTATTCAACATAAAGCGTTTGGGCTACGTGTTCAGACTTCGGAATAGTGGGCTGTGAGTTCACCTCAAAGTTTGGGCTGTGTGTTCAACTCTTAACAAGTGTGTGCTGTGTGTTCACAATCAACAATGAGCTACGTGTTCAGAAATTCAACAGTTTAGGCTGTGTGTTCAACTCTCAACAAGTGTGTGATGTGTTCACAATCAACAATTGGCTGTGTGTTCAGAAATTCAACAACGGGCTGCGTGTTCAACTCTCAACAAGTGCGCGCTGCGTGTTCACAATCAGCAATGGGCTGCGTGTTCAGAAATTCAACAGTTTGGGCTTCGTATTCAACTCTCAACAACTGTGTGCTGTGTGTTCACAATCAATATGTGGGCTGTGTGTTCAGAATTTCAAATGATTAAGTTGTGTGTTGAAGATGCAAACAGAATACTGTGTGATAGACTAAGTGTTCAGAACAAGCTATGTGCTAGAATGAGCAGATAAACATAGCGAAAGCATGAAATGCACATAAATGAGTAATACATTGCGAAAAACGTAAAAGTGAAGTACATACCTCCCGTGCCTGATGAGAGAGGTGGGACTCCGGCTCCCGCAATAGCAGATCCACGGGTGCTCGATCATCAAAATCTGTAAAATGGTAGAAAATGGCCCGAGGAAGGATATGCTCCCGAGGGTGATACCTCTCAGGGTCGAATGGCCGAACCCTCGGGGGCAAAGACATAATGTCCGGCTCACCTCCGGCACCGGAATGGCCTCCGCCATAGGGGAAATGACCCGCCATCTCCAGAAATCTGCAAAAAGGAGCCAAAATGAGCAAAATGAGCCAAAATTGGAAAAAGTCAACAAAAGTCAACTCTCGGGAAATGAAAAAGTCAACAAAAGTCAACCCCTGAGAAAATCTTGCAAATATTGAGACAAACTTACCTCAAGTGGTGAAAATGAGGAAAAGAGCTCCGAAATCAAAATCTAATCGGTTCAAAGTGAAGAAAACTAAAAGATTTTGCGAAACAACTTTGCGTGGGGCGTTGGAAAACGCGTATAGAGCACAGATCTGAGAAGGAAAATCCTCTAGGAAGGGAGAGGGACTGATTTCAGACTTAGATTTGTGAGCAAAAGAGCTTTGGCCGAGTGTATTTAAAGAAACAAGTGTGAAAGTACCAAACTGCCCCGAATTTGGGCTAGGTGGTCGGCCGACCACCTTTTCTGGTAGGCCGACCACCCCCCTTTACCAAATCTGGTCGGTGGCCTCCAATAGCCTCCAAACCTGGTCGGTGGTGTTCCCAAGGGGGTCTCCAAGGTCTCTTTGAACTCCCTACAAATTTTGGTAGTGATCGGAGCCTCCGGCACTCGAGAAAGTACAAGGAAAGTGCACTTTTCGTCGGGAAATCCCTCCGCGGGAACTTCAACTCCAACTTTCGATGCGTGTTTCATCGTTACTCGTCAAGAGCGAGATGTATCCTTTTTGAATATGTTGTGACCCTTCCAGGAGGTAAACCGAAGGCCGCGATTGAGTCGCCCTCATCAAAACTTGCATTTCTTTGCTCGTTGTTTATGTCAAATATGCATTCGAGTTTGCACTTATCCTGCATTGTTATGCACGTCACTTGCATTCTCATGCACACCACTTGCATTGTTGTGCATGTTTCATTGGTATTGTCATGCCTTCAGGTTTAAACTTGCGTCGTCACGCACGTTTCTTCTTGCATTGCGATGCACTTTCTCAATGGCACCATGTGTGTCTGCGTTCGATATAGTGTTGGACATATGTTGCTAACTATGTGGTGCTTGTTAAGTTTCTCTCTTTTGCAGGCACGATATTGTATGTACGGTTCATTTGAGGCTGGTGCGACCAGACGAGCCGCGCGGGTATTGTATCTTCTCCGTGTGAGACGTGGCGAGAATTGAATAATTCTATGCATTCTTAAACTGCATGAAATGTAGTTTTTGCTTTGCATTCTTGCTTAAAACTGTTCCATCTATTGTGAATACTTGCCTTATTATAGCTTGCTGCTTTGCATGATCATGAGTTACGTCCGGCTTGGTGCATATCATTCTGCATCTTGCCCCCTACTTGCGGGCATGCCTACGGGCACATCTCTTTTGTCTCGCCTGTTTGTCTAAGTCTTCGGCCTTGTCAAAAATGGGTCGTCTCTGGGCTTTGACATTCACTCCCGTCACTTATGACTTCTGAGTTCTGTCAAAGAGGGGCAACGGTAGACACCCCATTTTTGACCGACCTTAAGACTCAAACATCACCGTTTGAGCGCTTGGTGTTGGTGCATATTGTGCTCATTCTGAGGTTTCAGAGTCTCGATTGCGAGCCTTGCCCCCGAACTTCGGGGCTCTTTTGTTCTTTGCCTCGGTTTGTGAACCAGGTCCTGTTTTCTCCATTTTCTTTTCCCAAAGGGAGGGAGAGGTCTTGTAGACCATCTCTCAGTGGCCGTAGACTACGTTTTATAGTCGTAGGCCATTTTTCCTGTTTGGAGACCAGTTACCGTTTTTCAGAGCCGTCGGCCGTGTGCCTCGGTTCGGGACCGTTTAACTACCTCCGTTTGCTCCGATTTTTGGCATACACCTTGTTTCCTCTCTTTTGAGGGACACTGTGGCCCGAGAGACCACCTCCGTGGTCACACGCCACTTCCAGTACCTAGCAGCCTGTTTTCGGGGCCCCGGGCCGCGTGTTTTGGCCCTCAAACCCTCGTTTTCCATCGGCTAGGGTTCATTTTTGGTATGGACCCTATTTTCCTTGTTTGGAAGGTGGTACTATAGTGGGAGACCAGTAATTCTTTTGGAAATCATTTTCTCACTCCCCCAGCTGGTTTTCTTGACAGAAAGCCGATTTTCCTCACTTTTGGGCCAAATTTTTGGTCTCCCATTCCACCATTATGTTGTACTCATCTGGGAGGCCACCAATATGGGTAGGCCGACCAGCTTTTCTTCCTGACCCTTTTGAACCTTGCTAGAAAGCTGGTTTTCCACTCAGGGGTCACAATTTCTGGTCTTCCACTATACAGCAGTGTTGTACGCACCTGGGAGGCCACCTTTCTGGTATGGCCGACCAGCTTTTCACATTGAACCTTTCGAACCCTGGTCGGCTGACCAGGACAAGTGGTCGGCCAACCACTTGAACTGGTCGACCAGCCTTCTGCTTTTTGGCCTTCCTAAGTGCAACACAACTGTGCCAGCTGTGAAGTATTTGATCCTCTCTCCGAGATTTCACCCTCTTGTTTGTCTTCTTAAGGAAGCTTTGGTCCATTTGCTTAGCTTCAAGGAGAAGCTTGACCCTTTTGTCAAGCTTCTTGAGGAAGCTTGACCCCTTTGGTCTGGCTTCTTCAAGAAGCTTGACCCTTTTGGTTAAGCTTCTTTGAGAAGCTTTGACCTTCTCTTGAGGCTTCTCCAAGAAGCCTTGGCTCTCTTCCTCTATAAAACAAACCTTCCCCCTCCATTTGCAAGGGTTAGAAAGATTTGGCTAAGATAGATACACCCCACCCTCCATAGCTCTCTTCTTCAAGCTCCAAACCCTAATATTCTTGGCCATTTACACTACACCTCATAGCCTACCACCTCCACCATCCATTCAATCACCCCGGAGCTATTTTTCAGAGGTTAAAGGCTCACCTTCTTGGTCCAGAACTTGCTGCTTTGCTGTGCTACAAGGGTAAGTCATCATTTCCCCCATTTTTGCAATATCTAGCTTCATTACTTAGCCCTATTTCCTAGAATTTTTGGGTTTCGACATAAACTGAAAAAAGTTTTATTTGAGCTTATAAACATGTTTTATTGAGGTCACTTTTCTGTTTTGGGTCACCTTCCCCTTTGCATGCTTCATTTCTCCATGTTTAGGGCTATGCATTAGTGCATTTGTGTTGGCCTTGATTCGGCCTTTTAGCCACTGAAATCCAGTGGATTTTCAGTGGCTTAGATGTGTTTTTGAGCCCTAAAATCAGAGAGGGGTGACCCTCTCACCCCTTGTTCTCTTTACTAGCTTTGTTGGCCTTCCGAAGGACTCCCATTTTGCATGCTTTGAAGTCTCATTTCAGGCCCTATTTGGTGAGTTTTAAGGTCTGCCTTGACTCTGTCCAGAGCCCTTTTGGTCATATTTTGTGTCCCTCATGCATGTGTAGAGCAATCCTCCTCAAGGCCTTTCAAAGGGACCTTTCATTGCATGCTTCATTGACCCATTTCAGGCCCTTTTCAGTGAGTTTTAGAGCTTCCATAACTAATTTCCAGAGGTGGTTTTACCATGTTGCATGTCTATCTTGTATGTGTTGAACAACCCTCTTATTGGCCTCTCAAAGGAGCACCTCATTCTAGCATGTGTTGATTGAGTTTACTTGGGTTTTTGGGGTTCATTTGACATGCCATATTTCTGTTTTTAGCTGGTTTGGTGACCTCTCTTGTGCTTCATATACATGTCGTGAAAACCATGCTTACTAGCCTGTGTTGCATGTTGTTTTGGCCCTACATGTTAGCACTTTTTGGCCATGCGTTAAACTGATCTTAGGCATATATTTTGGACTACTTTAGCTCTGTTTTTGGGTCTCATGGTCGAATGGTGTTTTCTTTGCATGCTAGTGGTTCAATACACTTGCTTAGCTTTGAGTTTCGGGGTCCAATACATGCATATACTGAGGTATTTCCTTGTTTTGGGGCCATTATACATCATATCTTAGAGCTTGTTTCAATTCCATATTGTCATGTTTTATACTCTTTAAATGCGTTTGAGAGTCAGGCTTGTACGCCTCATTTACCGCCCATTGAATGAGCTCCATTTTGTTGAATTCCGAGCCATCATTTTAGGCCATTTCCCCATTGTTTCAGACCTGCCTAGGGTCTGTTTGGGGTTGGTTTTTCCATTAGTGCATTGCTTTGGATACCTCTAGTGTAATGCACTTCACTAGTTTCGGTACCCGGGCCCCCCTAGCTTGCATTGTGTGCCATGTTTGCATGTTTCATGACCATTGTTTATCATGTTTCAGAGCTGGAGAATGTGTGTTTTTATGCCATACTTCATCCTTTGCCATGCTTAGTTAAAGTTGCATGTTGTGCCTTAGGATCGGTCCTTTGCATCCGTGCATGTTTGCATGTATTTCGGTTGTCTCATTTCCGTCATATGGCCACTGATTTGGGCGCGGCTGAGGCCTCTCCATTTTGGTATAAGTCCATCGTGCATTGTGTATGCCATGTTACAATGTGTTGTGCATGTTATGTTGTTTTAGGCATTGTGTATGCCATGTCATTTTCTTGCATTGCGTATGCTAGGATGTTAGTCGCATTGTGTATGTCATATGGTTCATAGCATTGTGTATGCTAGTAGCATGTTTGCATCTCATCCTTGCATGTTTGCATGATTAGGTCGCATTGCATTAGGATTGCATGCTAGTTGCATTTGTGCATGTCATACCGTCCTTATTTGTTGCATTGTGTTTGGAGTAGGGTTTAGTCCAAGCATGGGAAACGAGGGACGTTTCGTGCTCCAAGTGATGAATCGTGCCTCAATTCTCGGTCGCTGACACTCTTGACGGTCCATGATAGAGTCGTTGGCTTTAGTTGCTTATATGTGCTTTCAAGTCCCATTGCGTCGTGCAATTCGACTCCTCGGCCATCATGCATCGAGATGCCTGATTAGTGGCACGAGGATCGAGGATTACATCCCCTTGAGCTTGTGCAAGGACGGGGAGAGTGGTCTTGCACACATATGTTGAAAATACCTTGCTTTCTCTCCCTCTTGCCTTTGTTGTAGAAAAACCAGGATCTAGGGGCAGAAAGTGGTCGGCCGACTAGGTTTTTTGGCAGGCCGACCACCTTTTTTGGTTTCCACCACAAAGGGTGGTTGACAGGTGTTTCCCAAGCCAATATCTGGTCGGCAGCCTTCCCAAGGTGGAGTTTCAGACTTCTGGAGCTTTGTGCAAGTTTCTAAAATCAGTTACAAACAAAGGCGAGGTGAGGCATCGCGATGGAATTTGCTGACAAGGCGACTCGGGCATGTATACACCCTTCACCATCCGGAACAGAGCTGAGGCGGTCCATGAATTTGCATACTAGTTTATTGCTTTCCTAGTTAATTTGTTAATTAATTAGGGTTTTGTAATATTTAAATTATTCATTCGGACTGTAATTATTTATTCAGACTGTATTATTTATTCGGACCCTACGAGCGAGGGTACAATTGTAATAAGTGTGCGAGTGTGTCATGTATGTCTTCCAACCCCACGCCTTTCTCCCTTTTATTTACCAACTTATGATGGTTAGATTAGGGCATGTTTCAATTAGCATACTTATGCTTGCATGTTCGCATCATTCATCTGTATTGCAAGCACCGGGCTCGGCGCATCATACTAACTACATTGTATTCCAATTCCATGTTGAACATGTGTTAGCTGTAGCATCTCATATGCCATTCTTAGGATAGCCGAGCCTATTTCTAGTTGCATTTTGCATGTGTTGCATTAGGCATTGCAGCATAGTTAGGATCAGGCATGGATTTCTAACATAGCTTCTGTTTTGGCTTGGAGTACTCGGTAAGTGTTTATGCTTTAGCATCCTTGCATGTGTGTGAGTGACTGCCATGATAGCATGCTTACCATGAGGCTATGTGCTTATGTGGTATAACTGCCTGAATGCCTGTGGGTGAAGGTTGGATTATTTGAATTGGAATAATGCATTGACTGTGAGTTTTAAGCCCACTAGATAGTGGCAAAACCATGTTTTCTAGGCCCACCCGAGAGTGGCAAATCCACATCTTAGCCTACTTGCAGGTAGCACCATCAAACCATTTTCAAAATAAACAAACATGAGATGTGTTGTTCCAATTCAGGCAATCCAGTCTATACTTGTATGCTGTGCGCATCACGTAGTAAATCTAGGCTAATAACCGGAATAAGAGCACATAATGTTTTCAAAACTCGATATCATGGTTAGTAGAGGCCAATCTTTGATCGGGAAAACGGGGGTGCTCACGAAGTGACCTTCCTCAATCGTATCCAAGTTCCCGAGCCGAGGCAACTTTGGTGATGACGGACACGTGGCCTTAGGCAACGAGTCAGGGTTTCCTAAATTTCCCAAAAAATAAAATATTTAGGTGGCGACTATGTATCTGGCAAAGCAGTCCATGTTTGGCACTTCTTTCTAAAAATCTATTTTTCAAAACAATTTGCCAGATTTGGACTCTTTGATGATTCATCGGTCTTGCATTGCACTCTGCGAGATTAGATACAGGACCGTGACATTTTGAGTCCTGAACTGTGGTGAGCCCATAATGAACAGAACGGGATTTCCCTCTTGGGACGTTCGAGGACGTCTACACCAGGTGAAGGTTGTCTCTTCCACCCTGCACCAAATGCTGAAGTACCCCCACGGGAAGGGGGTGGAAATCGTCTTTGGGAATTCTTCGATACATCCGCCGATAGAGGTTTCTACACCAGTTCTGGAGATTGAGCATGGCACGGAAGATGTATTTTTGTCAGGATTTAGCCTAGCTGAGGCCCGGGTTGTACAGAACATTCTAGCTATTGATGAGGGGCTATACGTCAGTGCACAGTCTGTCTACCTTATGAACAAGCTTCAGCACATCCTCGGGATGGGATTAGGGCGAAGTGGCAAGAAGGGCATTGCAGCATCAGCCGAAGTGCCGCACAACCCATATACCTTTGGCCTAGGTTATCTACCTACCAAAGAGGATTGAGAGAGGAGGGGAAAATGGCTGGAAGAGCCAGAGCAAAGCAAGTCGGGAAGCATTACGAGTTGATGCACTGACCTATCTAGGGGACCCTGAATGGACGCTTTGTCCGGGAGGGGGAAGACTTCCCATTCTATGGCTTTCCGGAGCCATGGCTAAATGCAGAGAGGCGATGCCTCCTGCGATTAAGATTTTCTTTAACTTGCAATTTTCTGGGGATGACGTTGTCGAAGAGCAGACAGACCCACTAGCTGAGGCTGAGCAGTGCAAGGAGGAGGATTTCGAGAGCATAGAAATTGAGATGGGGGTAGCACTGGCTTGTCTACTCTTAGATTCTCATATCGTACTGGAGTGCTTGGGGGGTAGCTTTTCGGTTTCAATGATCGGGAATGAAGCGGCTATGGGCCCATCTTCAAACATTCTGGATGCATCCATCGCACCCTCCCTCGTCTGGCAATACGAGGAGGGCTTTTTATCGAGCAGCATCGGGTTAGGTAGTGAGCCAGAATCTGATTCCACTAAGTCTGTGGAGTCAGAATCAGGTTCCAACTCATCTGAGTTTGAGTTCGGTATTCTGGGAGGTAATAACCCGGATGCCACTGTCCTGTCCAGGTCGTCTTTTTCTTTTTTCCTTTGAGTCTGTTGTTACAGATGAATCAGGCGGGCTAAATGTTATTAATGAAAATTGCACGGCTGTGGATTCCGAGTACTTCGTTGTGCCTTTAATTTATTACATTAATCAAGATTTTCAAAATTTCGATGAAAACGACAAGGAAGAAATTCCTCCAGTTTTGAAATATTTGCTTGATCAGGAGCAGGTGAGGTTTGTAAAACCGTTGGTTGATGAAATCACCACAATTAATGTTGGTACTGAAAAGGACCCGCGGCTGGTCCAGATCGGGTCCACGTTGTCTTCGGAGGAGCGCGAGCACTTAGTCACCTTGTTAAAAGATTTCAAAGATGTTTTCGCGTGGTCCTACCAAGACATGCCTCGAATCGATCCTGAGATTGTGCAGCACCAGATCCCTCTTGACCTAGAGGCCCGACCTATTAAGCAAAATCTCTGAAGGATCCGCCCGGACTAGGCTCTGAAGATCAAAGAAGAGGTCACCAAGCAGATTGACGCAGGGTTCCTACTGGTATCTGAATACCCTACTTGGTTGGCCAATATAGTTCCGGTGCGGAAAAAGGATGGCAGAATTTGGGTATGTGTGGACTTCAGGGATTTGAACAAAGCCAGTCCAAAGGACGACTTTTCTCTGCCGCATATCGACGAATTAGTGGACTTCACTGCTGGGCATGTGCTACTCTCATTCATGGATGGGTTTTCAGGCTACAATCAGATTTTGATGGCAACCGAAGACAGGGAGAAGACAGCTTTCACTACCCTTTGGGGAACCTATTGTTATAGGATGATGTCGTTTAGGCTGAAAAATGCTGGGGCTACGTATCAACGGGCTACGACCACGATTTTGCACGATATGATCCATAAAGAGGTTGAGGTGTACATGGACGACATGATTGTCAAGTCCAAGGAAAGAGAGGGCCACTACACTGCCTTGCAGAAATCCTTCCAACGGATCAAAGTGTATCGGTTGCGGCTAAATCCTCAGAAATGTACATTTGGTGTTACAGTAGGAAAAATGGGGTTCTTGATCACACAAAGGGTATCGAGGTCGATCCTTTCAAAATCAAGGCCATCTTAGAAATGCCACCACCGAGGACTGAAAAGGAGGTGCGAGGCTTTCTGGGTAAAGTGCAATTCATAAGACGGTTTATCACAAAATTAACCTTGACTTGTGAACCACTCTTTGGTCTCCTAAAGAAAGGAAAGAAGTTCCAATGGGACGACCAATGCCAAGTTGCTTTCGAGCAGATCAAGCAATATCTATAGAACCCACCTGTGTTGTCACTGCCTGAGCTAAGGAAACCGTTGATTCTGTACCTATCAGTGACTGAAACGACAATGGGCTGCATGCTTACACAGGAGTTTGAGGACAAAGTGGAGAAGGCTATTGTAGACACTCCATTTTTGAGCGACCTTAAGACTTAGACGTCTTCGATTGAGTGCTCGATGATTGCGCATATTTGTGCTCATTTCGAGTTTTTAGAGTTTTTGGCTGAGTGCCTGTCACGACCCAAACCCGGCCCTATGGGTTTAGCACCGTAACCGGCCAGTAATCCGAGATTACCGAAGGCCTGCAGAACAGAAGAACAGTAAAACAGAGTACAGTGCCTGGCGGAAGCCAAAACAATAAATAAACAATGTCCAATGAGCTGTGACAGTCTGTATGCAAAAAGACTTTCCAACCATATTTACATTCAGTGGAAAGGTATACACAACATATATATAATCATTCATAATAGGGACTTACTCCCTATATAACAGTACAATAAGCATTCGGTCTATACAAAACGGTAAGACAGTACAGAAGGGGGAATTGTAAAACATCTCTAAGCCTTAACACGTAGGCTTGGAACTTCACAGTGAGGCACATAGGCTGGCTTGACAAAACTGGAGTAACTCTGACGCTCTTAGCCGTGGTCTAGTGCCTGCACACCTACATATATATGAGCAGTGAGCTAAAGCCCAGTGAATAACATAATGCGTAAAGGGGTTAAGAATGAATGTCCTTACAGTAATGAAAACAGTCCATTTAAACAGTATTTCAGTCGTTCAATCAGTACAGTCATATGTGGTACACCCATTAGCATAACAGTGGGTCTTAAAAGACCGAACAGTAATGATGGCCATCAGTCAGTAAACAGTAGTGGTTCCAACAAGGGAACCGACAGAGATCTCTGTAACAGTAACAGTAAACAGTAGGTGCTAAGGATGCCACAATACAGTTCAGAATATAGGACATACATTCATTCAGTTAACAGTAATCAGTTCAGAAAACAGTATAGTTCAGTTGTTCAGAAGAGAATCATTTGCGAACATATCTTTACACACACGTTACTCACAGAGTTCTGGGCTACAGTATGCTAGAGCGTGTCTCCCCAGTCGCCAACCCTACAGTACACTTTCCACTTCTGTAATGCAAAGATTCATGACACTCGTTGTGCAATCCAGTTCAAAAGTGTTCCAAATAAAGTCTCCGAATTCGGAGCCCCATCGGCGCACGACGTCTTTGGACCAATAAAGCCTCCGGATTTGGAGCGCCCTTCGTGGATGTCACGATTGGCCAAATTAAGTCTCCAGATTCAGAGCCCCATCGGCGCACGACGTCTTTGGGCCAATAAAGCCTCTGGATTCGGAGCGCCCTTCGTGGATGTCACGATTGGCCAAAATAAAGC
>NW_021025015.1:1649821-1697398 GCF_004153795.1 Camellia sinensis
CAGTAGTGGTTCCAACAAGGGAACCGACAGAGATTTCTGTCACAGTAACAGTAAACAGTAGGTGCTAAGGATGCACAAATAATTCATAAGTTCTAAGGGTCTATTCAATTTTCGAGAAAAGGCATGCGACACATAAGAATGCGTAGACCCCGAATCAATCAGTACATAAGCATTCTGAGTACAAATAGAGAGAATACCTGACACAACGGTCTCGGTATTCTGGACGTCTCCCGGTACTAGGGCGAACACTCGGCCCTGCCTCATGGGCTCTTTCCCGGTAGCTTTGGGGTTCAGTTTCGGTGTAACAGTTGATGCCGCTACGCTTGGTGTAGCTTTACTACTAGCTTGTGGAGTAGAGGGGCAGTCTTTAACCATGTGGCCCACCTTGCCACACCTGTAACAGGCTCCTGATATCTTGTAACAGACTCCCTTGTGATTTTTACCACATTCAGAACAGGGCGGTATTGTACGGTTTCCTTGACTAGACGTAGTCGTTGACCCCGTATTCTGTTTCTTGTTAATGGACTATGCTTTCCTTTCTTGAACTTGAAACCCTGCATTTTACCCCGCCATTCAGGCGCTGGCGTTTCAGTTTTCAGTGCTTCAATATTTGATTCAGCCATCAAGGCTCTGTCAAGGACATTTACATAATTCGGTAGTTTCAGAACATTTATTTGGTCAAGAATTGCAACATTCAAGCCGCCTTCAAATTTTCTGGCCTTCTTATAATCAGTATCCACCATATGCGGTGCATATCTAGTAAGCTCGGTGAACTTCGTTTCATATTCAGCCACAGACATTGCCCCTTGTCTCAGCTGTTCAAACTCAATTACTTTTCTGTCCCTAACACACTGAGGGAAGTACTTTTCAAAGAAGGCTCCCATGAATTGAGCCCAAGTCAGAACGGTATTTTCATCACGGATGAGCATCCACCACCTTCTAGCTTCTTCTTGCAATGTAAAGGTGGCTAACAGTACCTTGTGTGCTTCAGAGCAAGGGAATACTTCAAACAATTTTTCAGTCTCCAGAACCCATGCTTCAGCTTTTAACGGTTCAAGGCCTCCCTGAAAGGATGGCGGTTTCATTTTGCTAAACTTCTGGGTGAGAGCAATTATGTCCCCATCATTTACATTCACATTCTGTTCCGGTACGACCGGAGGAGGAGGAGGTAGGGGCTGTTGGTTCAATTGTTGGTCCAGTCTTGGAGCTATCAGTTCTATCATTTGTTCCAGTCTGGCCATTCTGGCCTCAGAGGATGAGGATTCAGTTTCATTTGCAGTGTTTTGCGTTATCCATTTCACTATAAGCAGTTATAACCGTTTTAAACATAAGCAGTCATTTGTTTAACAGTTTAACACATTAGCATGTATTCAGTCAGTCATATCACACACTTATCATGCTCATGAGATGCCCTAATTACTTTTCTAGGACACCCTATAGCTCATTTGGACACGTGTGTGCGGTATAACTCGTGGTTAAGTATCGCTCTGATACCACTCTGTCACGACCCAAACCCGGCCCTATGGGTTTAGCACCGTAACCGGCCAGTAATCCGAGATTACCGAAGGCCTGCAGAACAGAAGAACAGTAAAACAGAGTACAGGGCCTGGCGGAAGCCAAAACAGTAAATAAACAATGTCCAATGAGCTGTGACAGTCTATATGCAAAAAGACTTTCCAACCATATTTACATTCAGTGGAAAGGTATACACAACATATATACAATCATTCAGAATAGGGACTTACTCCCTATATAACAGTACAGTAAGCATTCGGTCTATACAAAACAGTAAGACAGTACAGAAGAGGGAATTGTAAAACACCCCTAACCTTAACACGATAGGCTCGGAACCTCGCAGTGAGGCACATAGGCTGGCTTGACAAAACTGGAGTAACTCTGACGCTCCTAGCCGCGGTCTGGTCCCTACACACCTACATATATATGAGCAGTGAGCTAAAGCCCAGTGAATAACATAATGCGTAAAGGGGTTAAGAATGAATGTCCTTACAGTAATGAAAACAGTCCATTTAAACAGTATTTCAGTCGTTCAATCAGTACAGTCATATGTGGTACACCCATTAGCATAACAGTAGGTCTTAAAAGACCGAACAGTAATGATGGCCATCAGTCAGTAAACAGTAGTGGTTCCAACAAGGGAACCGACAGAGATCTCTGTAACAGTAACAGTAAACAGTAGGTGCTAAAGATGCCACAATACAGTTCAGAATATAGGACATACATTCATTCAGTTAACAGTAATCAGTTCAGAAAACAGTATAGTTCAATTGTGCAGAAGAGAATCATTTGCGAACATATCTTTACACACACGTTACTCACAGAGTTCTGGGCTACAGTATGCTAGAGCGTGTCTCCCCAGTCGCCAACCCTACACAGTTAACAGATTGAACACACTAAGCTACACAGCTGGGAAAGATAATAACTTAATCCCTAATTTGCCTTGGCATGTTCTACATCTACGCCCTCATGAAGATGTCTTAAACTAGGCCTAAGAGTGCCTAGAATGGGATGAGGATGCAAAGATGCACGGTTAAAAGCATTTGAAAGCTTTAATGAAACAGGGGTCCCACTCGAGGGTGGGTTTATCCGCTCGAGTGGACATACAGACAAAAGGGCTCCGCTCAAGCGTGGATTCCTCCGCTCGAGCGGACTGTAAAAATATGCAGAGAAATAACTGGATGCTCGGATTCCACGCTCGAGCTGCACTAAGCCCGCTCGAGCGGAAGTGCAAAATCTGGAAAACCCAGATTGCACCTCCAAGCCAAAAACCAAGTTTTTAACAACTCAAAACTCACCTCTTGGGCTGAATTTCCAGAAACATTTGTAACACATAGTTAAACATGATTCCAAACTCAACTTTGAGAAATCCAAAGCCCAAGGGGTTTAATTCAAACCCAATTTCAAACCATTTTCAAGAACAGGATGAACATGCAAACATGCATGAATTCAAATCAATTCAAACCTTCAATTTGATGCTCTAAGGAGTCAATTGTTTCCAAAACATGATGAAATCATGGACTTAAACATAATTGTGAGCATGCATGTAACATTTTGCCATGAAAACAACTCAACATCTACAATACAAACATACATGCAAGGAATGAGCTTCAATTCACCATGTAAGAGCCATAACTTGGCTCAAGGCTACAATTTGCTATAAATCATGCAAGAATCACTTAAACTCAAGAACAAAAGGGCAGTTACTCTACCTTAGGTCTTCAATGAAAGACTAGAAGCTCAAATTAGCAAGCTATACTTCAATTCTTCAAGCAATTCTACCAATGAACTCAAGATCCACTCAATTCTCTCTCACTCTCTATCTTGGTCGGTTGAGTCTAAGGAATGAGCTGATGAAATATGTATGTATGAGTGTAATGAGGCTCAAAGATGATGGCCACTTAAGTGCCATTAAGGTAATTAAGTCAAATTATGCAATCTATCAATATTTAATCTAATTCAATCATACCTAATCAGTTTTCAGATAAATACACCATAAGATCACATCAATTATGAGGATCATAAAACATCAATCAATTCCCGGTTTAGCCGCCGATAAGGCCTTCAATTAGCAGTTTAAACATAAAACGTGAACAGATCAAGTAAACAATCAAACAGATAGAATACAGATTAACACACATACTCAGTCAATTCAGTTCCAGTTTTCAGTCAGTCAGTTCAGTACTTTAATCAGTTCAATTATCAGTCATAATCAGTTCAGTTTGACGGTAATCAATGTTTATCGGTAAGCAGTGATGAGGGTTATTACAGTGCCTTGCCTCCAGGCCTCTGAACTATTTCTGTTTTGTCTTGGTTTGTGGACCATGCCTTGTCGGCCTTGCCTGGAGGGAGAGAGAGGCCTATAGGCCACTTTTCGTAGTCATAGACTACTTTTCCCTCTTGTTGGCAAGTTTTCGATTTCTGGAGCCTTCGGCCAGGCGTCTTGTCTCGGAACCTCATAACGTTCTCCTCATGGCTTGGTTTTTGGACCATGCTTTGTTGCCTTTGCCTAGAGAGAAACAAAGGTCTGTAGACCACTTTTTGTGGTTGTAGACCACCTTTCCCTCTCATTGACCACGTTTTGTACTCGTAGACTAGTTTTCGGGGCTTCCGGCAGCATGCCTTATCCCGCGGACCTTTTTCTTGCTTCCTTTTTGGTTTGGTTTTGAACCAAACCTTGTTTTCTTTGCCTGGAGGGTGGAACAAGGGGTGCAGATCAGTTTCTCCCCCTGTAGACCAGTTTTCTGCCCCGCCAGCCAATTTTCTGGTTGGCCAGCTGGTTTTGGTGGTCTGTGGACCACCTAAAGTGGTCGACAACCATGCCACCACCTTTCTTTCTCTATGTGGACCACCTCTCCCCCTTACGACCACTTCTTGTCCTTGTAGACCACTTTTTTTGGTCGGTCGACCAATGGGAGTGGTCGGCCGACCACCTCAACTGGTCGGCACTTTTTCTTCATCTTTCTACAGATATTTTCTTGCCAGTTGTGCCAGCTGTTGGGCACAGAAAGCATCCTTGATACACATGTATGGAGGGATAGCTTGGAGCCTCTAGCTTGTCAAACAAGCTTGGAGCATGGATTTCTATAAAAGGGAGCCTCCTCCCTCTTGTCTCAGGTTCAGAAATTTGCTTAGAGCTATAGATATATCCATCTATCTCTATATTGCTCATTCTCTTTATATTTGTTCGGTTTTGGGCCTTAAAGTGCCATTTCTTCACACTTTTGCACACAAACACCTAGTGAAACACCACACTCTTGTTACTGAGGTACTTGAGGGTCTTGCTTGGACTCAAGAGCTAGTTTTAGCTCAGAAAAGTTGTTGGAGTTGCTGCCTTGAAGTTGCTCTTCAAGGGTAAGAAACTAGCCCCTTAAAGCTTTGTTTTTGATTAAGTCTTGGGCCCTATTTGCATGATGTTTTAGGCCTAACTTTTAACTGAAAAAAGTTCTGATTTTCAACTGCTTAAGGTGTTTGTTTGAAGCCTCTTTGGTGTTGGGGGTGGTCTACCCCTTTTGTACCTTTTTTGACTTTGTTTTGTGCTATCCTTTTAGGGCTTTGCGATCACCTTTATTTGGCCTCTTCACCACTGAATTCCAGAGGAATTTTAGTGGTGGAAAGTGTGTTTTGAGGTCTCAAATAGGAGGGGGTTGTCCCCCATCCTCTTCTCTTGTTTGCTTGTGTTGATGGCTCATCAAAGTAGCATTTTCGTTAAGCTTGTTTTGGTTCCATCTCAGCCTATAATCACAAGCTGAAAGAACTATTCTCAAACACTGATCTCTACCCCAAAATCACTGCCTCAAATCTGATACCCCTAAATACTGAAGTCTTCAGACTGATACCCGGACTTGCAAACTGATACATGCATTCCTGTAGAGACACACTCTAAAAGCACATAGCGAGCAAGTGAGAGCAAAACACCCCTATGGAGAGGTAGGGTTTCCCTGTCCTATTTTGTCAGGAACTAGGTTTTCGCTACGCACGCATGCGGTTTCAAACAACCTACAATCGGGTAAGCAACCTATCCTAGTTTGGAATGGTCTTTAAAGCTTCCGATATGTACTAGGTCGAATGGTCAAAAAGGGTGCCTCGGTAAAACCCAAGGTTTGTGTTTCCATCGTGGCAGAGCCCGTAATCGGTCAGCCTTATGGCACGCTTTTCCAAGTAAGTCTCCAGCAAACCATTTAGGAATTGCAGATGACAAACACTGTGACTTAATCGCACCAATGCAAATGCAATGCAAAGAAACACATAAGTGTAGATAAAACAACGTATCATGATGTTCGAGTCAAGTTCTCTAAATCCCTAACAGAGTCGCCAGAAACTGTAGACCGCTCGAACTCACTCCGCGCGCCCCCCTTTCAAAGAGGGCGCAAATTGAGTTCATGCTCCTACAGTTCGGACTCCTGTCACGGTTCTGAATCTAATCTCACAAAGTGCAATGTAAGACTGATAAATCACCAAAGAGTCCAATTCGGCAAATCATTTTGGAAAATCAAATTTTGAATCAGAAATGCCAAGCTGGACTGCTTTTCCAGATTACAGAGTTGCCACCTAAATATTTTGTTTTGGGAAATTTAGGAAACCCTGACTCGTGCCAAAGGCCACGTGTCTGTCATCACCAAAGTTGCCTTGGCTCGGGAACTTTGGTACGAGAGGGAAAGGTCACGCAATGAGCACCCCCACTCTCCCGATCAAAGGATCGGCCTCTACTAAACATGATAAGTTGTTTTTGAAAACACATGCGTTCTTATTCCGGTTTATTGGCTAACTTACTATGCGGTACACGCAGCATACAAGTATAGACTCAATCACTCAAGTTGGAACAAAACATCTCATGTTTGTTTTTTGAAAAGTGGTTTGAAGTTGCTACCCTCAAGTAGGCTAAAACGCGGATATGCCACCCTTAAGTGGGCTTAAAACAACATGATTTGTCACTTCAAGTGGGTTTAAAACTCACATTTTGATGAATTGTTCCAATTCAAGCAATGAAGCCTTCATCCGCAGGCATTCATGTAGTTATATCATTTAAGCACATAGCCTCATGGCAAGCATGCTAAACACGATAATCACTTACACTCATGCAAGGATGCTAAAGCGTAAACACTTACAGTGTACTCCGAGCTAAAACAGAAGCTAGTTAGAAATCATGCATGATCCTAGCTATGTTAAGATGCCTAATGCAACACATGCAAAAATGCAACTAAAATAGGCTCGACTATCTAGAATGGCATATGAATGCAACACTTGGTAACATGCTTTGAAACACGTATTCGAGAAAGTGTATTGAAATACAATCCAGTTTGAATGATGCACTGAGCCCGGTGCATGCAAGACAAATGCATGATGCACGCACGCAAGCATAAGGTATGCTAATCGAAATATGCCCTAATCTAACCACTGAAAGCGGGTAAATAAAAGGGAGAAAGAAATGGGTTTGGAAGACATGCACAAACACACGCACCCTTATTACAACATTGTGCCCTCTCGACGGAGAGTCCGAATGAAATGAATGCTAACTAGCTACGCTAATTAAGCTAACTATTACAAATCATAACTAATTAACTATCTATTCTAGCTAATTAATTACAACACAATTGCATAACTAGCTAATCTAAGCTAATTAGTTATTACAAAACAAATTAATTTAAACACATTAACTAATTAATTACAGAACCAACGAATTAACCAACTAAGCAAAATAGTTAAAAAGGCCTTGGGATGAGGGATGCATGCATGCTTGATCAGCTTCCTCCCGAAAATCCGTCGCCCTGCCACCGGTTGCCTCTGTTTGCATTCGCCTTGATTCCTGAACACTGAACCAATTTACAAGTTGCCTCTGCTCCAGAACCAAAACCACTTTGAACCACCTTCAAGCTGGTGGACTGTCGGCCACCAGGGGAAGCTGTAGGCCACTTAAAGTGGTTGGTCGGCCACTTCCTCTGGCCGGTCGGCCACTTCCTCTGGCCGGTCAGCCACTTGCTCCTTCACACTCCATTTTTGCTGCAAACAAAGTACAAAAGGGGCAAGGCAAGGCATTTACAGGGTATGTGTGTACAACCACCCTCCTTATCATTTCTCAAGCTCAAAGGAGTGCGGTACTCGACTCTCGAGCCACCAACCGAGCATCGCAATGCACGATGGCCGAGAAACCAAGTCAGTACAAGTCCATGAATGCACAAATAACACACAAGACTCAAGAGGCCTCCACCCTATCATGCACAATCAAGGGTGACAGCGACCAAGAAATGAGGCATGTTTCATCACTTCGAGTATGAAACGTCCCTCGTTTCTCGTGTTTAGATTAACGTCTGATCCAATCACATGCAATGCAACATACATGCAAACAACATGCTTGTCCATCAATGCTAGAGAGGTATGCACAAGGCTCGATCATGTAAGCAATGCATGCAAGATAATGTTAAGGGACCAACAGCACTAAAAACATTACACATGAGGCATGTACTACTATTCACAAACAACTGAACTAGCCCAAAATAGAGCTATAACAGGCCAAAACAGTGGCTAAAATGAACCAAGAAGATAGCATGAAAAGCAAGAAAATGATGTTCATGCATTGGCTCATAAATGAGGCATAAGACCCAACTCTTAAACACAATTAAAGAGCGATATATATAAGTGTATGATGGAAGTATATGCTCTGAAATACCATGTCAAATGATGTCATAACATGCAAATAGCACAAGCTTAGCATGTTAAAGCCTTGAAACTCAAAACTAGTCAAGCCTATTACACCATAACTATACAAAACAAAGCATAAATGACCAAGACTACTTCAAACAGACCTAAAGCATGACAAAATATGAGCAAAAACATGCTAAATGGCAACTTGAAGGTTTAGACAAGCATGCATACGTATTGGCTCAAAAACAAGGCATAAAGTGCAACTCTTAAAAGCATTGAAAGAGTGGAATATGTGAGAGTGTGACCACGCTATATGCACTGAAACCATGTGAGAAATGAAGCCAAAGCATGCAAACAACCCAAGCAAAGCATGCTAGGGACTTTGAAACTCGAAACTAGTCAAGGCCCTTTACACTACAACCATACCAGGCAAGTCTCACATGGCTGAAACCATTCAAAACAGAGCTGAGGCATGCTAAAATACTGGAAAAAAAACATGCTGAGATAGAGCTAACATAAGCTAGAATGAGAGGCATAAAGCATGATGCATGTTAGGCCAACAAGTAGGATTGCACTACAAGTGTAAAACCCATGCAAGAGGTGACCCCACCAACTAAAATTAGAGTTAAATCATGTCAAAATAACACCAAAAACATGTTGGAGTGATGCCAATACATGCTAGAATAACAAGCTAACTCATGAAGCATGTTAGGCTAGTGAACAAGATTACACTACAAGTGTAAAAAGCAAACAACAAGAGGCCAAACTAACCCAAAACATAATTATATCATGTTAAAATAAGGCCTAAAACATGCTAAGATAGAGCCGCAAGAAGGTAGAAAAACATGCCAAAGTGTTAAGCTAACAACACATGCAAACAAAGCTCAAAATGGGGGAACCACCCCCATCCATTTTAGGTCTCAAAACCCACTTTCCACCACTGAAATTCCTCTGGAATTCAGTGGTAAAAAGGCCAAACAAAGGTGATCTGAAAGACCTTAAAGGATAACACAAAGCAAAGCAAAATAAGCCACAAAAGGAGGTAGACCACCCCTAACTCAAACAAGGCCTTAGACAACCATTTTCAACACTTTAAAACAAAGGTTTTTGTAGTTGCAAGTTAGGCCTAAAATAGCATGCGAAGAGGGCCAAATAAGTAATGAAAATAAAGCTTTAAAGAGGCTATGGGACTCACCCTTGAAGTACAGCAACAACTAGGGATGGCAATGGATAACCTACCCTATGGGTATCCATGGAGACCCAACCCAAATACATGGGTTTTCCCCTCTTTTTCTTATCCATTGGGTAGGGTAAGTGATATTCTTTAAATATCCACAGGGGATGGGTTGTGGATGGGTACCCACTAATTTCCCTATTTTTTTTTTTTTTTTTAAGATTCACAACCAAAACTAAATATACATTCAATCTTTTTTCTTTTTTTAATTTATTTATTTTTTCAGGTTCACAACCATTTTTTTTTTTTAAGATCCACAACCAAAGCTAAATATACATCCAATCTTTTTTTTTATTATTTTTTTATTTTTAAGGTTCACAACCATTTTTTTTTTTAATTTTTAAGATTCACAACCAAAGCTAAATATACATTCAATTCTTTATTTTGTTTTTTTTTTTAAGGTTCACAACAAATTTTTTTTTTTTTTTTTTTTAAGATTCACAACCAAAGCTAAATATACATTCAATCTTATTTTATTTTATTTGGCTTAACAATAAAATCAAATACACATTAATTAACATTGTCACATTATTCTTGTCAAATTTTATGAATATCTAGAATTTTTTAATTTATTTAAAAAATTAAGGACACTGTCTAGTGTAGGTTTCGGTTTGCTTTTCTATGTTATTTTATTTGTTATGTATTGTAAATTCAGAATGGTTTGCTTGTTCTGAAATTTCAATTAACGAGTATGAATCTATTGTTTGATGTTATCACACAATTTATACAACATATATATATATATATATATGAATGTATTTGAAAATAAGGAAATTTTAGAGAATCAAAACAAGCATGAGTCGTGATTGGTTAGAAATGATGGGTACAAAGATTATTTTGCTGGAAAAAACAAAAAGGGGATACAAAGTCTTACTAAATAATTTTTTTTAAATTAAAAGAATTTTTCTTAGTTATGAACAGATTTAACTGAAATCAGCTTGTTTCCCAATGTTATGCTTCATTTATTTAGATAGAAAATATTTTTTAATGAAAAATATTTTTTATAAAAAAAATTCAAAATATATTTTTTTATATTTGGTGGTGGTGGTGATGGAACGAAGGTGAAAGTAGAGATTGTTACATAGTGGTGGGGTGATGGCGACAGTGATGATGGTAGTGGTTATGGTGATGGTAGTGTGACAGTGAAGGTGAGAATAGTGGTGATGGTGTTGTGAAATTAGTAAAAATTTAATTGAAAAAACATTTTTTGTTTTTTAAAAGTAACAAACAACAAAATTCGTGGGGGGCTAAAGGAAGAAGATGGAGGATGGATTGGGTGTGGTAATACATAGATATCTTAAAATGAGTTTAGATATAATTAGAGGTATAATTAGATGTAAATTTATTTAGTAAGAATTTTTAGATAAACTAATTATAAAACATAGAAAGATATCTAATTATATCTAATTCTATCTAATTCTTACTTAGGATTGGGTGTGGTAATACATAGATATCTTTAAATTAAATGAGTTTAAATTAAAAGAATTCAGATTTGTTAAAGGTATAATTAGATTTTAGATAAATTAAAATGAATTGTTCAAATTTGCTAAGAGAAAGATGGTTTAATGTCTAAAATGTCCGTGGCTAAGAGATCAACAAACAATTCTTTGTTTATGCCCTGATGCAATTTAATATGGGTCTTATAACACTTTCTTCAAACAGGTTCTTTCACATTTTATTTCTTCAAACAGGTTCTTATAACATTGTAATCAGGTTCTTATAACATGTAGGAGAGAGAGTGAGAGTGAGAGAGGGAGAGATGGTTGTAATTTTTTTTTAATCTTCCACGTTTTTCCACATTTTTTTTTTTCAATTACTAAAACTTATTTGATTGTCTCAAAATTATATATTTGATTATTATAAAACAAACTTTTTAATTAATTAATTAATGTGTATTTAATTTTGTTGTTGAACCAAATAAAATAAAATAAGATTGAATGTATATTTAGCTTTTGTTGTGAACCTTAAAAAAATAATAAATAAATAAATAAATAATTTGTTAAAATTAAATATATTAAAAAAGAAATAAAAAAAGATTGAAGGTATATTTAGCTAAAACATTTATAAAAAAAAAATGTTAACATTAAATATATTTAAAAAGAAAGAAAAAAGATTGAAGGTATATTTAGTTTTTGTTGTGAACCTTAAAAAAATAAAAAAAAATTAAAAAGAATATAAAAAAAAAGTGGTTGTTAACATTAAATATAAAAAATAAAAATGGGGATTAAAGTGGGTTGGGGAAAATCCATACCCATTAAGAAATGGGGAGGGTGGTACCCATGGGGAATGGGATGGGGAATGAAGAAAATTTATGATAGGGAAATGGGGATGGGAAATTAATATCCACTCCATTGCCCCCCATTGCCATCCCTAGCAACAACAGCACCACCTTTGATCCAAAACTAGCTTTTAGAACTCAAATAAGGCCTCCAAATACCTCAACAACAAGGTGAAGGTGTTTGACTAGATGTTTGTGTGCAAAAGTATGAAGAAATAACACTTTTAAGCACAAATATAGAGAGAGTTGGAGAATTCTAGTGAGAGAGGGATGCTTTTAGCTCTTCAAAAATTCTCCACCCTTAGAACGAGGAGGCACCTCCCCTTATATAGAATTACATGCCTCAAGCTTGTTTTACAAGCTAGAAGCTTGTTACAATCCCTCCATACACGTGTATGGAGGATGCCTTCTATGCCCAACAACTAGCACAGCTGGCATCAAAAATATCTAAAAAATCAGAAAAAAGGTTGCAGGCCACTTCAAGTGGCCCACTGGCCTACCGGCCACCTCAAGTAGCCTACAAGAGAAACAAGTGACCTACAACTGCCAAAAGTGACCGGCAGGTCCCCCTCTCCCGCCAGGAAAGGGTAAACAAGGTATGGTCCAAAAACAAACCAAAAAGAAGAGAGCTAAAAGGCCACAAGACAAGGCACTCAGTCGACAGCCCCGAAAACTAGCCTACGGGCCACTACAAGTGGCCTACAAAAGGGAAAAGTAGCCTACAGCTACAAAAAGTGGCCTACAGGCCTCTCCCTCCCTCCAAGCAAAGGCACCAAGGCACGGTCCAAAAATAAACCAAGAAGAAGAAAGTTAAGAGGTCCCGAGACAAGGCGCTCAGCCGAAACCCCCGGAAACTCGAAACGAGAACAAACATGCGCGATCATCGCGTGCACAAATGATGACGTTTGAGTCTTAAGGTCGGTCAAAAATGGGGTGTCTACAAAGTGCTACTTGAAAGTACACTAAAGTGTGGATTTGCCACCCTCAGGTGGGCTTAAAACATGATTTTCCACTTCGCAAAGTGGGCTTAAAACTCACATCGAATTGTCCCAATTCAAGCAATAGAGCCTCTACCCACAGGCATTCATGCAGTTAATCACTTAAGCAAGTAGCCTATGCTAAAGCGTAACACTTACAGTGTACTCTAAGCCAAAACAAAAGCTAGTTAGAAATATGCATGATCCTAACTATACAGAATGCCTAATGCAACATATGCAACATATGCAATAATGCTACTAATAGGCTCGGCTATCTAAGATGGCATATGAATGTAACAATTTGATACGCGTATTCAAGTAAGTGTATTGAAATACGATGCAGTTTGGATGATGCCCCAAGCCCAGTGCATGCAAGACAAATGAATGATGCAAACATGCAAGCATAAGGTATGCTAATCAAAACATGCCCTAAACTAACCATCGAAAGCGGTTAAGTAAAAGGGAGAAAGACGTGGGGTTAAAAGACATGCACACACATACACACACACACGCTTATTACAACAATATGCCCTCGCGAAAGAGGGTCTAAATTAATAAGCTAAGCTATGATAAGCTAAACTAAGAAAATTAAGTATTACAAGCCAACTAATTAACTATTCTAGCTAATTAATTATTACAACACATTGAATTTGAATAACTAGTTACACAAACTAATTAAAATATTACAACACTTGAATAATTAGCTATACTAATTAATTAAAGCGATAAAGTGGCCTCACGAGCGAGGGAGACATGCATGCTCGGTTGGCTCCTCCCGAAAATCCATCGCTTTGTCGTCAGTTGCCTCTATTTGCACTCGCCTTGGTTTATGATCAGTGAACCAACCTCCACACTGCTTCTGCTCCAAAATAGGTTCATTTCTGCACAAAAATGGACTGCTGGCCGGTCGGCTACAAAAGGTGGCTGTCGGCCACAAACACTGGCCGGTCGACAAGTTCAATGGCCAGTCGGCTACTGAAAGTGGCCGGTCGGCCACCTGTTTTTCCAGACTTCTGGTTTTGCTGCAGCAGAGAACAACAATGGTATAGCAATGTATTTCCAAGGAAATGTATGCACTGCCACCCTCCTCATCATTTCTCAAGCTCAAAGGAGTGTGGCACTTGACTCTCAAGCCACCAATCAAGCATTTTCAATACATGACGGCCAAAGAGTCAAGCTTGCAAGCTTAGTGAATGCACAAACAGACTCAAAGGGTCATCACCCTATCATGCATGATCAAGGATGATGACGACCAAGAAATGCAACACGTTTCATCACTTTGAGTATGAAACGTCTCACATTTCTTGTGTTTGGATTAACGTCCGATCCAAACACATGCAATGCAACACAAATGCTTATCTTGTTCATGTTTTACTTGATTCAATTTTATTTACACATTTTACATTACCGATTAAGTCCAATGTGATTGTCCTCTAATGAGAGAGGGGCCAACCAAAGGATGGTTTAAGACATGAGAGAGATCATGCCTTTGACTAGTAGAAACCCTCAAAAGAGAATTAAAGCCATTGAGCACAAGCTCTATCTCAAGCTTAAACACAATCATAAGGCTAACCAACCCTCAAAACAAACAGAAAAATGAAGAAATGAAGGAGGTTGCGGATTTTTCAGTGCTGAAATGGCATGAAAAATAAGACTACAACACGCAAGCAACACATGCACAACAAGTTCAAAAGCCAAAATCAAGAAAGCTAGTATAGAGCACTACACTAGAGACATGCAATATCACACTTGGATAACCAAACCAGCTCTAGACAGAGCTTAAACATGCAAAAATAATGGCTAAATCATGCTGGAATTGAAGCACAAAAAGCTATAAAATCATGCGCACATGTTGGCTCGCAAGCTAGGCTCAAAACACAACTCTCAAAAGCAATGAAAGAGTGAAGTATGTGAGAGTGTGACAAGACTATATGCACTGAAATTACATGCTAAATGATGCCATATCATGCAATCAACACAAGCAAAGCATGTTAGAGGCCTCAAAACACAAAGCTAGTGAAGGCACTTGCACTATAGCTATGCAAAACAAGGCTCATATGGCCAAGACCACTCAAAATAGAGTTAAAGCATGGTAAATCAGTAGCAAAAATGTGCTGGAGTCAAGCTAACACAAGCTAGAATGATAGGCTAACTCATTAGGCATGCTAGGCTTGTAAGCATAATTACACTATAAGTGCAAGAAGCAAGCAACAAGTGACCCAACCAGCCAAAAAAAGAGTTGAAACACGTCAAAATAAAGCCTAAAACATGTTTGAATTAAGCTACAAAAATGTAGAAATACATGCTCACATGTTAGGCCATCTACACTTGCAAACAAAATACAAGAAGGGGAAGCCACCCCCACCTATTTTGGACCTCAAAACATGGTTTTTACCACTGAAAATTCTCTACTTTTCAGTGTTTAGAAAGGCCAAAAAGTTTGATTTAAAACAACTTTGAAAGATGGCACAACTTAGCAAGCAAGCTACAAGAAGGGTGGACCACCCCGAACTCCAAAAAGGACTTAAACCACCATTTTTAAACCTTAAAAACAGAGGTTTTTGTAGTTGAAAACTAGGCCAAAAATAGCATGCAAAGGTGGCCACACAAGTGTGCAAAAATAAGCCTAAGGAAGGTAAGTCTTATACCTTTGAAGCACAGCACTTAAACAGCCACTATCTAAGCCAAAACCAGCCTTTAACAGCCCAAAATAGGTTCCAAGGGACCTCAGTCCAAAGATATGCAACTTTGATGAAGGATGTCTAGGCAAAGGAAAAGTGTATCTCTACTTCTATGCACACTCTCTTCTTGTATGCACAAAAGGGCAAGAGAGAGAGGAATGTAGAGAGAGAGGATTTTTAGAGAGAGAGAGGCTCCCAAAATTTGATAACCTTGCAATATGAGAGATATGGCCTCCATATATAGCAAAAATACAAGCCTTGGTCGAAAATGTCAAGATAGAAATATCTGGAGCAATGTAGGACAGCTGGAGGAGAAATATCTGCAAATTCTGAGCTTTCTGGGCATTTCTGGCCTACCGGCCACATTGTTGGCCAACCAGCTACTAATGTTGGCCGATAAGGATCACTTTTGGCCGACCTATGGCCGGCAAGCTCCATTTGTGGCCGGCACACTCCCCCAGAGGCCGACAGCAAAAACTAGTTCTGGTCCCGACTTCAGTCAGGCATAACTCCTTCATCTAGACTCCTTTTCAGGTCATTCTTGAGCCTAAATTGAAGCCCCAGAAGTATTGTTTCCAATGGTGGCAGCCTCACATAAATATTCCAAGTGTTCTAAGAGATATCCCTCTTTTAGTGAAGACTACTCAGTTTCGGTCCAACCAAATTGATGCCTAACTTCAACCAGGCATATCTCCCTCATCTGACCTCAGCTTGAGAAGATTCTTGAATGAAAAATGAAGTCCCAAAAGTCCACTTTCCAACGGTGGTGGCCTCATAGCTGAAATCCAAGTGTACAAAAGGCTAGGCCTGATTTAGCGAGGGCTGCTCAACTCTCTCTCAATGATTCATGCCCAACTTCTCCCCCAACTTGTTTTTTTTTTCTCTCCCCTCCAATTTTCTTCAACTCCAAACCTTTAAACAAGATGTTTTGAAAGATTTTTCAAAGAGTTCACCTCTATTTCATTTATTTTCACTTTGTCCTTGCGCGGTTTACCGAAAAGCACAACATTTAACAAAATACGAGCGTCGGAACATCGTAGTTACTCTTTCAAAAACTATTTTGAAAGAGAGAGTTTTAAGGTCTAAAATCTTTGGTCAAAATAGTTTTAGTCCAAAAATGGGGTGTAAGGTTGTGACTTGACTCTCTCCTTGCCGAAAAAATCGAACCCTTTGCACAAGATAGCCTGCACCATCGAATAATCAATCAGTGGCTCCCAAGTCATAAGGGCGGTCAAAATGGGGTGTCTACAGTAAGCTTTTACCTTTGAAGCATAGCAACAAAACAGCCCCAACTCTGAGACAAAACCAACCTCAAGACCTCAAACATAGCTTCCAAGAACCTCAGCTCCAAGGTGAAGGTGTTTGGCTAAGGGGTTGTATGCATATGTGTAAAGAAATCCCACTTTCTCACAAAATTTTTCTAACCCCTTTCATGCAAGAGGATGACCTCTATATATAGGAGATACAAGAAGCCTTCAAAGAAATCCAGCCATCCACGTGCAAGCAAATGGGTCAATCTGTGCAAACAGCTGTCAAAAATATCTACAAAATATCTACTAATGCACTGGTGGCCGGCCGACCATCAATGATGGCCGGCAGGCCTTCATTGATGGCCGGTAGGGCCTATCAATGGCCGATATGCCAAAGCCCATGGCCAGCAGTGCCCTACCATGGCCGGCAGTGCTCCAAAAGCAACATGCCAAAAGGACCAAAACATGGTCCAAACATGAGATGAAACTGATGCAGGGTTTGGAAAGATCAAACCTGGGGTGCTCCATCGCGAAGTTCGAGCACTGACGAGCAATCAAACTCGTCACTGGATGTACCTGCAAGAACATCCAAGTCTTGAGGACGGTCAAAAATGGGGTGTCTACAGTTGCCCCTCTTTGACAGAACTCGAAAGTCATGAAATGACAGGAGTGAATGTCAAAGCCCAAAGACGACCCATTTTTGACAAGGCCGAAGACTCAGACAAACATTCAAGATAACAATATAGATGCGCCCCACAGGCTGGGGCAAAATGCAAATGATAAGCACGATACCGAACATAACTTATGATCATGCAATGAGGCCTGTAATGAAACATCTAGATGCAAATGTTATGCAAAGAAATGCTACAGCAAACTCGTACATAGGCAAGTTAACACAAACCAAACTACATCTCATGCAGAAAGGATGTAAGAAAATTATGCAATCTTAACTATGCCTCACGCAGAGAAGGTAAAGAACAACAACCGTCGAGCGCACCCGAGGCGGTAAACAAGATCCCAACACATGCCACACGCGAGAAAAGAAGCAGTGATAACAAATGAAACACATCCAACTATTATGCAATCAAAACAAAGAGCGGAATAAGCATCGGAATCCGTCTAGATGCATTTAACCAAAGTCCTAACACGCCACACGCGAGAGTGGTATAAACATCGAAACACGTTCCAATGTTTCTAACCAAAGCAAAGAATGCAGGAATAAGCATCGAAACACGTTCCAAACGCTTCTAACCGGAGAGGTGATATAAACATTGGGCACGTAACCCAATGCTTCTAACCAAAGGGAAGGTATAAGCGTCGGACACACGATCCAAACGCTTCTAACGAAAGGAGAGGTATAAGCGTCGGACACACGATCCAATCGCTTCTAACCAAAGGGGAGGTATAAGCGTTGGACACACGATCCAAACGCTTCTAACCAAAGGGGAGGTATAAGCGTCAGAGACACGATCCAAACGCTTCTAACCGATAGGGAGGTGGTATAAACATCGGGCGTACCCGAGTGTTTCTAACTAAAGCAAGGTGTGGTGTAAACATCGGGAATACCCGAATGCTTCTAACCAAAGGGGTGTTCAAAGGACAGGAATGATCTTACCCGAAATTCCTCTAAATGAACCATACATACAATATCGTGCCTACATAAGAAAGAAACTTTGACAGGTACAATGCAATACGAATGCATATCCCATGCAAGATTAATAATCATAACACAAATGTGACAGGCATGCTTCTATGCACAACATGCAAGAAACAAAACAGAGGCATATTCTATGCACAATAATCAAGGATGCATATTCAATGCAACACGCATATTCTATGCAAACATGATAATGCATGCTCTATACAACAATTCAAAATGCATGCTCTATGCAATGACAATGCACATTCTATGCAACGATAAAAGCGAGCATTCTAAAGATGACTCAAAGGCAACTTCCAATTTACCTCTCGAAAGAGTTACAACATGTTAAAAGGATACACCTTGTTTGTGTTGATGAGCGATGACCATCGTGCATTGGAAATGCGATTCTGAACTTCCGTCAAGACATTCTGAGTCAAACACTGAGCATACCTTGCACTCCTTAGAATCCAAGGACACAAATCAAGTAAACAAAGGCATAGGAGGCTTGTGGAAGCATGCTAGCCATCACGAGAGGCCGCCAGCCCCCTGCCCACCATTGGTGGCCACTGCCGGCCATCAATAAAGCAATGCCAACCATCGATGTGCCACTGCCGGCCATCTATGGCAGATTTGGGCAAATTGGTCCTTTCACCCGTGGGTCTTTAAATATAAGTGATGCCACTTCATTTCTTCACAACCCCTTGCACGAAATCCCTCTCCCTTGCTCTCTAGGTGCTCCTTCTCTCTAGATCCGCACGTTCCCCGCGTTTTCCAACACCCTAAAAACATTTTCTTCGCTAAAATCCTCTAGTTCTCTTCACTTTGAACTGATCAGAATTTGATTTCGACGCTTCTTTCGTCATTTCCATTGTTCTAGGTTGATTCCCCTCGAGTTTCTCTCAAGGTTAGTACAGTTTTCTAGGTTTTGACTTTCTTTGACTTTTTCTCTTCTCCTAGGGTTGACTTTTTCAAAGTTTCACCATTTTTCTTCATTTTTCCTCATTTTTGCTTCTCTTGCATCTATTGCAGATGACAGATGATATCCCATATGACGGGCTCTCCCTGCGCTTCCTCTAGTAGAGTTCGTGACAGACTTTGAGGCCGAGCCAGAGCCATTACCGCCGAACATGTGCCTTTCGATCCAGCGAGGTACCACCCCGAGACTCATATAATGCCTACTGCAGGAGGCATCAAGGCCTTCTCCGACTTCGTTGAGGATGCACCAGAAGACCTTCTACTGAGAGAGCCAGCATTTCATTTGTCGGCTATTGTTGTAGAGATACGAACACTATTTTCTGCAGTATTACCTTTAACTGTTTGCATTTCTTGCACTGTTTTGATTTGATTACATAGACTGCGTTGATCTGAATGTATCTCTCACATTACTGCTTTGTATCCAACTGTACTTTCATTGCTTGATTTGATTGCATCTCATGCATTACTGCAGGATGGTCTCTCTCTTTCAGAGGCTACGGTATGACGACCGCTCGAGACTGGTAGGGCGAGCTCCCAGTTAGAGTCCACGACATTATTGACGAGACAGGCTTCGGTCTCTTCTGCTCTAGCATGACGCGAGTCGTAGCGAGCCACCCTCTCATAGGGGCTTTGGTGGAGAGGTGGTAGGATACCATCAACTCCTTCCATTTCTCCACCACGGGAGAGATGACGATGACTCCTTACGACTTCGCCATGATCACCGGCTTAGGCGTAAGGGGTGATCTGATCCCTCTCGACCCTGATATGAGAGAGTGAGAGGCAGCATGGGCCGCATTGCTTGGGGTACACCCACCGACACTCTGGGCAGGCATGGTCCGGTATAGCTGGTTCGAGGAGCAGTACAAAGGGACTGAGCCCGAGACAGCCGAGAAGACAAAGCAGTACGCAAAGGGCTTCCTCATGTTCCTTTTCAGTGCCACCTTGTTTTCGAACAAGTGGAATACCGTAGGCCTATACTTTCTGAGCGCATTGGTAGTACTCCATTGGGTTTAGTTCTACGACTGGGGCGGAGCCGACCCCACCACCTTGTGCGGATACATGAGCTCGACTTCTCGCATGAGTGGGAGCTTGATCGGCAGCTACTGGCGGGCTTGGGAGGTACACAGCTTAGTTCCCCCTTTTTCTCTTTACATTTTTCTACCATGCATTTCCTGTTTTACATTTGTTCAACACATGTACTTTCTGCTTTGCATTCTCTGCATTTGCTCATACACTGTATTGATCACATTTCCCTTGCAGCTATGGGTGTACGCATACTTCCCGACTCTTGCTCCAGAGGCTATAGAGGAGACTCCAACAACAGTCCTATTTTCTCAGGTATATGACGGCCAGCTCCGCCGTAGGACCCAGGAGAACTTCATGTTTTCCCGCGAGTACTTTGATGGAGTCGCAGCACATGAGGTAACCCAAAACAAAGTTATTTTGCTTTCCAATCAACTTGATACACCCATTAATCAACTGACGGCGACTAATCATCTGTTCATTCTCCTATTTTCAGATCACATGGCAGCCGTGAGACGCGATACCGTCGGGGTTTCGAGCCTAGTATGACACAGCTAGGATCATCACTCACCACCACATCCTTCTTGAGGGCCCGATCTGCCGTTCCTGGTTCTTGTGTGAGCCCTTCACGCGTCAGACTTTAGGACTGCCTATCCCATTCATACCAATGGCACCTCCAGTATCGATGAGAGAGACACACAGACTTTCTGCTTAGGAGGTGATCCAGTTTATGGTTGGGCTGGAGGCGGATTACTTCCGTGTGAAAGGCGACTATGCGACCTTTATCCAGACACATCTGATGCCGCCTTTGATCGGCGTTCGTGGAGGTAAGGGAGCGAGAGCTCCAGCTGCGAGGAAGAGAGACCGAGGGGCCAGAGCGACCAGATCCCGTGGCATGAGAGATTCTGGGGAGAGACAGAGAGTGGGATGGCCAGAGCTACCTATCTCACTGACTTACTGGGGACGTTCCGGAGAGACTTAACAGATTCCCATTGAGCCCGCACCAGCTGGTCACGAGCTTATCAGAGTTCGAGGCCCGACCCCGGTATGTTCCATACTCTACATTTTGCACATTCGGTTCCTTTTAGTTATGCTTTAAAGACCACTGATCATCTCGACACATTTTCAAGCATCCATAGAGTACACTGGGCAGGCTCTCGAGCTAGCGGTTTCTCTGATGGGGATAGTTCAGAAGAGCATGAACCTGCTCAGCCTTTACAGGATTCCAGTAAGTTTCTTTTAGTTTAGCTCTTCATGTCATCAAATTTTCTACTGATACATTAGCACTTCAACTGTTCCACATTACACTGACCTGATTCATCACATCAAAACACTATATAGATACACTGCACCCACACACTACATACATACACTATATCAACACATTGTATTTGATATACTACATTTGACGTATACCACAACTAATGTACTCTGACAAATTGCCTTTTTCAAATCCCCTTCGATACCCCAGCTCCACTAGATGTCCCAACAGGAGCCACAGCAGGACCTTCAGCACCTCCTCCAGCAATAAAGAGGAGGGGGAGATAGGCTCAGACATGCAGCTGAGGTAGAGCTAGGGGCATCCGCAGCGAGAATGGCCCCTCAGAGCCTATTCTGAGGCAGTGAGTCAACAGTTAGAGTCATCTGAAGAGGGAGACGACAACGCCGACTTGGATTCTGCTAGTAGTGGGGTTGAAGAGGCTGAAGAGGGTTCCAGTTCAGGCTCTAATTCAGCTTCAGACAGCGGTGCCGATGGTGATAGTGCTCCAGAGTCCGCTCCGCTGAGGAAGATGACGAAAAGGGCCTCTCGAGCTTGGGATAGTTGGCACTGATTTAGATGTTTTTTGCTTTGTTTTCTTTTTGCTAGTAGTGTTAGTCCATTGTGCAGCCTTAGGCAGTTTTATTTTCTTAAAACTTGTACTCTTTTGCAAAAAGAAATGACCATGATTGGAATGAAACTTAGCTTTTGCTTAAAAAGTGTTGCATTTTGTATTCTGAGCATCGCATAACATCGCACAGTATGAAAATGACATTGATCATCTTTGTTTGAAAATTGCACATTCAAAATGCATTGTCTTAATCAGGTAGTGAACCAACTAACAACTGAAAGAACAAAACAAATCGATAAACAACACAAGGCCTTGACAGGCTAGTCAATGTAAATACAACTCGATAAGCAAATTGCAACAACTCGATAAACAAAACGTAGACAATTACAACTCAATAAACAAAACGAAGACTATTACGACTTAAACAAAACACTTAAGTCCAAAAGGACCAAAACACGACCTCAAAAGATACAAATAACATAATACAACTGCTAAAAACAACTGAATCTTCACAAAGGAGGTCAGTGAGCCTGAAAGAGGCTGTCGGCCATGGAAGATGGCCTGTTGGCCACCATTTCTTTTTGTCGGCCATCAATGTGCCATGTCGGCCAAAATTGATGAGTCACAGCCGGCCATCAATAAGCCACTACCGGCCATCGATGAGCAGAACCTCTGAAATGTTGACACCTATCCTCCACTCACTGCCTTATCTTCTACAAAAGCTCCAGCTTCATGGTTCCTTCATTTCAGCTCTATTTTTTCCCCAAATGGAGCCATTCTTTGCCCAAAAACTCTCCAATTGGATTGCAAACTTGGATGGCTCGGAGAAGTTGAATTTTCGGGGTTTCGGGATAAATGCACTATTCCCGTTGAGCCGCACTCCACTGTGTTTTCCATTCCTCCATGCTGCGGCTAGGCGTTGAAACCCAGTTACACATGTTTTTAGCTTTGGGGGACAAGAGATATGTCCCACAATCGAAGAATTCCAAGCTTTCATGGAATCTCGGCGTAATGAGGAGATCTTGCCCCTGTCTCATTTTGGCCACATCCAAGCTTTAGGAAGGATGTGTGGGCTCACTTTACACGATGCTCGGTCCCTGGTTCACAATGGGGAGTTGGACATTCCAAGCTTAATTCATCGGTTTTCTGATGCCGGTGACCGCGGCGACCATCTTTGGCAAAGTTTTCGGCAGCATGCCCTCTGCTTATGTATGCTGGCCCATTTCCTACTTGCCCTTGGCTTCAGAGGGTCTAGCGTTCACTTAATAGAAGCTGCCCAAGGCTTGAAAGAGGGCATGAGCTACATTGGCTTGACACTAGCCAAGACTTTGATAAGCTTGGATGCTTTCCATCATCGAGAGATGACAAGGTTCGTAGGAAGTCCACTACTCTTGCAGCTAATATTTCCCTTCCTTCTCACATATATTTCTCACATCACTCAGCTCTCAGGCTCTATTTTTCTCTCAAAACCCTTTCTCACTTTTTTTTCTCTCCACGTACACCTCTCTATTCTTTAATCTCTCTTATTTTTCATCCCTCCCCAAGTTTGGCTCATGGAGAAGTTGAAAGTAATGGACTCTTGCCCAGCATACTCAGCGCGCGACTATTTCTTTCGCCCACAGCTAGTTGATTTCCCGAACGAGGGATGGTGGTGCCAATGGATGTGCAACAAGTCTACTATTGACATTGCTTAGCGTTGCCCCTGGTTTGATCTGTCTAAGATGAGCTACAGCTTGTCTCGCCAACCTGAAATTCAGTTGATTGG
Organism: Camellia sinensis; assembly: GCF_004153795.1. Taxonomy (NCBI): domain Eukaryota; kingdom Viridiplantae; phylum Streptophyta; class Magnoliopsida; order Ericales; family Theaceae; genus Camellia; species Camellia sinensis. The sequence continues at coordinate 1,673,633 of NW_021025015.1, forward strand.
CTTGACACACTGTGTCTTCTACTTTCCATTCTAGTTCTGGCGTCAGTTCGGTCATAACCAGACTTGCCCAGAAGAGGTGGTGGAGTATCCAGCTTCATTTCTGATCTGAGGCTCATAGCTAGCTCGGTATACCACTGCATGGAGGACAAGAGAACTTCTGGCTCCCGCTCCCAATTTCAGTTGCGCCCTTTCTAGCAAATGCATAGCTTGGCTTGAAGATGAGGCATAGACCGGGCCTACTTTGGCATCTGAAGCTTCCACGAGCTCTGGGAGGGGGCGCAAGAACACCTGACTTAACCATGCCCCTAGTTTATTGCTTTAATCTGTACTTTCAAGTTTTCTTTTGAATGTAATGAAAAGCCACTTCAATTTGTATCAAGAGTTGGAGAACTCTGTATTAAAATCAATGAAATTGAAGGTGAGTACTGAAAAATTTCCTTTTGGTCCAAAAATGGTCTAAGTTGTAAAAAAATTAATTTGAACAAAATCAACTTTTATTAAAACTTTTCAAAACCATTTTCGGTAAGGATCAAAACTGGACACACCCGAGATCTATCGCTGAGATGTACAACCCCAAATCCAACAACTGGAAAGTTGTCTCTTGTCTGAATAGCACTGCACTGGAGATCACAACCGAACTCTTGAACGCAGAAAAGACAAAGATGGCCAAAACAATCACATGGACATAGTTGATTTGGAAGTGTTTAGGGCTGGACTTCATAATGAAGTTGCCTACGTATCCCGAAGATGGGAATCAAGCCTTATGTAGTTCGGTTTGGGTTCACTCGAGTATTAACACTCTCCCTTTGCGCTCTAACTTTTGCCAAGGCCGCCCTTTCTGGGTTTTCAATCTTGCGAGCTCAGTTTTTCTTATTTCAAATTTTTTTGTGCTCTAACTTTTGCCTAGGTTTCCCTTTCGGGTTTTCGGCCTAGCGAGCTCTCAAGGGTAGTATTTCTTCAACTTGTCGATGTTGATAGGTTGGGAGAACTCAAGGCCATCTAAATCCATAAGAATGACAGCTCCACCCGACCAGATAGATTTGATGATGTAAAGACCAGTCCAATTGTGTTTGAACTTGCCCCTAGGGTCATGGATGGGAGCTCGGTTGTCTTTGAGCACCAAATCCCCTTCTTTCAGATTCCTGGACTTAACCTTCTTATTGAAAGCCCTGGCAATCCTGCGTTGATAACCTTGGATGTGGTACAGTGCTTTTAGCCTTCTTTCGTTGAACAGCATAAGTTCCTCAAACCTACTCTGCTACCAATCTGCTTCCACTATTTGGCACTCAGCCATCACTCGTAGCGATGGAACCTCAACTTCGATCGGCAGAACAGCTTCCATTCCATAAACCAGAGAATATGGAGTTGCCCTAGTAGAAGTCCGAATTGATGTTCTGTAGCCCCAAAGAGCAAACGGTAGCTTATCTGGCCAGTCCCTGTAGGTTTCCACCATCTTCTGTAGAATGTACTTGATGTTCTTGTTGATGGCCTCAACTGCTCTGTTGGTTTGTGGCCGATATGTGGATGACTTATGAAAAGCCACGTTGTATTTCTCCAACAAGTCTATCACTTCCTTCTTGAAGTGAGAACCATTATCCAAGATGATCTCATTCGAGACCCCATACCAGTAGATAATGTTATTCCTGATGAACTTAGCTACATGTGATGCTTTCAGCACTGCGTAGGATTAGGCCTCGACCCACTTTGTAAAGTAGTCTATCGCCACCAGGATGTACTCATGCCCATTCGACCCCTTCAGAGTAACTGCCCTAATAACATCAATTCCCTAGACTGAAAATGGCCATAGTGAAGTCATGTTGTACAGCTTCGACGGTGGGATGTTTATGCGGTTTGCATGGATCTGGCATTTGTGGCATCGCTGAACAAAACCAATACAATCCTTCTCCATGGTTGACTAGTAGTAACCCTGTCTGAGGATCTTCCGAGCTAGCATCACCCCGCTCATGTGTGATCCGCACTCTTCTCCGTGGATGGCTTTCATCAGGTACTTCGACTCTTCAGCATCAACACACAATTTATGCATTCCCAGATGACCCCGTTTGTACAATTTACCCCCACAGATGATAAACTAAGCAGCCATTCGCCATATTGCCCTTTTATCTTTGGCATTTGTCCCTGGTGGATAGACCTCCTTTTCCAAGAAGTTCCAGATGTCAAAGTACCAAGGGTTCTGATATTATACTTCATCTATTACGGCGATTAGCTCATAAGCCAACACATACCTATGTTCGATAATGATTGGACGCATTCAGACTCGCAATGGGATGTCTATCATGGAAGATAGAGTTGCTAAAGCGTCCGCAAACTTGTTGCTCTCTCTTAATAGATACGTGAAGGTTAGCTTCTCAAACCTGGGGATTAGAACGTCCAGGGTTTGGTGATAGATTTTCATCCTTTCTTCTTTAACCTTCCAGTCTCCTTTCGCTTGAGACACAACCAGGTTCGAGTCCCCAATGACGTCCAACCATTTTGTCCCTAGTTCCAGGGTAGCTTCCAAGCCAGCGATACATGCCTCGTATTCTGCTACGTTGTTTGATACCTTGAACTGGAGTTTGAAAGCTAAGGGTATGTGGGAATTGTCAGGTGCTATCAACAACACCCCTATCCCATACCCGTACTGGTTAGACGCTCTGTCAAAGTACATAGTCTAAATCTCTTCTTCGACCTACAGAATGGCCTCATCTGGGAACAGATACTCTACTACTTCATCTCCCTCCACTAAGTGATCGGCAAGGAACTCCACTACTGCTCTCCCTTTCACAGACTTGCGAGTCGTGTACTTCAAATCGAATTCAGAGAGAAGAAGCAACCAACGGGCTAGCCTACCCGTAAGCGCTGGTTTCTCGAAGAGATGTTTGATGGGATCTAATCTCGAAACCAGAATTACAGAGTGAGCTAACAGGTAGTGCCTCAACTTCCTGGTAGCCCATACCAAGGCCAGACAAGCCTTTTCCAGCGGCGTGTAGCGGGTCTCATATTCCAGCATCTTCTTGCTCAGGTAATAGATATCCTTTTCCACTTTATCCTTAGATTCATGTGCAAGCATGCAGCTTATTGTCGTGTCAGTTACTGACAGATACAATATCAATGGTTTCCCCAGCTCTGGCAGTGACAACATGGGTGGGTTCTGTAGATACTGTTTGATCTGCTCGAAAGTAACTTGGCATCGATCATCCCATTGGAATTTCTTTCCTTTCTTCAGGAGACCAAATAGTGGTTCACAAGTCAAGGTTAATTTTGCAATAAATCGTCTTATGAATTGCACTTTTCCCAGAAAGCCTCTCACCTCCTTTTCAGTCCTTAGTGGTGGCATTTCTAAGATGGCCTTAATCTTGGAAAGATCGACCTCAATGCCCCTTTGTGTAATCAAGAACCCCAGCATTTTCCCTGCTGTGACACCAAAAGTACATTTCTGAGGATTCTGTCACAACCAATATTCTCTGATCCGTTGGAAAAACTTCTTCAAGGCGGTGTAGTGGCATTCTCTTTCTTTGGACTTGACAATCACGTCATCCATGTACACCTCAACCTCTTTGTGGATCATATCGCACAGGATCGTGTTGCAGCCCGTTGATAGTAGCCCAGCATTTTTCAAACTGAACGGCATCACCCTGTAGCAATAGGTTCCCCACGGCGTGGTGAAGACAGTCTTTTCCCTGTCCTCGGGTGCCATCAAGATCTGGTTGTACCAAGAAAACCCATCCATTAAGGAAAGCAGCGCATGCCCTACGGTGAAGTCCACCAATTCATCGATGTGCTGTAGAGGAAAGTCATCCTTCGGACTAGCTTTGTTTAGATCTCTGAAATCCACACACACCCGAATTCTGCCATCTTTCTTCGACACCGAAACAATGTTGGCCAACCAAGTAAGATACTCAGATACTAACAGAAACCCTGCATCTATCTGCTTGGTGACCTCTTCTTTGATTTTCAGAGCCCAATTCGGGCGTATTCTCCAAAGCTTCTGCTTGACGGGTCGAGCCTCAGGGTCAAGAGGGATCTGGTGCTGTACAATCTCAGGATCGATTCCAGGCATTTCTTCATAGGACCACGCGAAAACATCTTTGAAATCTTTTAATAAAACGACTAAGCGCTCGCGTTCCTCCAAAGACAACATGGACCCGATCTGGACCAGATGCAGATCCTTCTCAGTACCAACATTAATTGAAGTGATTTCATCAACCAAAGGTTTTACAAATCTCTCATGCTTTCAATCAATCAAATGTTTCAAAACCGGAGGAATTTCTTCCTCGTTGTTTTCATCAAAGTTTTGAAAGTCCTGATTAATGCAATAAATGAGCGGCACAGAAAAGTACTCAAAAGCAGCAGTGGTACCATTCTCATTAACAATTTCCAGTTCGTCTGATTCTTTGGTTACAACAGACTCAAAAGAAAATGAAAAAGATGACCTAGACAAAACAATGGCATCCGGGTTATCAACCCAGGAATACCGGACTCTGACTCAGAAAAACTAAAATTTGATTCCGACTCCACAGACTCTGTGGAATCAGGTTCCGGTTCACTACCAGACCCAGAATTGCTAGACAAAAAGCCTTTCTCGTATTGCCAGACGAGAGAGGGTGTGATAGATGCATCTAGAATGCAGGAAGAAGGGCCCACAGCTGATTGATCTCCAATCATGGAAACAGAGAAGTCTTCCCCCGAGCACTCCAGTGTAATCTGAGGATCTCAGAGGAGACAAGCCAGCGTTGCTCCCATCTCAAAATTTATGCCACCGGACTCATCCTCTTTGCACAGCTCAGCCATAGCTGGTGGATCAATCTGCTCTTCCGTAACTTCATTCCCTGGCAACTGTAAGTCAAAAAAAATCTCAAAGCCAGACAAACGCCGCTTCTCTGAATTCAGCCATGGCTCCAGAAAGCCGCAAAATGGGAAATCTTCTCCCTCCCAAACAAAGTGTCTATTCAGGGTTCCTTGGATAGGTCTATGCACTAACTCATAGTGCTTTCCAACTTGTTTAGCCTTGGCTCTTCCGGCCATCTCCTTTTCCTTTCTTACCCAATCCTCTTTGGTAGGCGTGTAACCTAGACCAAAGGTATGAGGGTTGTGTGGCACTTCAGCCAATGCAACGATGCCCTTCTGGCCACTCCTTCCCAATTCCATCCCAAGTACATGTTGAAGCTTGTTCATGAGGTAAACAGATTGCGCACTAACATACAGTCCCTCATCAATAGCTAGAAGATCTTGCACTACCCGAGCCTCGGCCGAGGTGAACCCAAACAAGAAGACATCCACCTCGCCATGTGCAATTTCCAAGATCGGTGTAGTAACCTCCAGCGGCAGATTTATGGAAGAGTTCCCAAAAATAATTGCTACCCCCTTCCCATGGGGGTACTTTAGCATCTGATGTAAAGTGGAAAAGACAGCTCTTACTTGGTGCAACCACGGCCGTCCAAGGAGTAAGTTGAAGGTGGCTGGAACATCCAGAACATGGAACTCGAAGTCCTGTTGGACCAGGCCAACCTGACTTCTAATCCGCACTGTCCCCATCACTTCCCAACTGGTATTGTCATAAGCCCGAATCACCTGGGCTGTTGGTACGAAATCTGCGGGCTTCAACCCGATAGCATAAGCCGAACGTGATAGACACACATTTATTGCAGATCCCGTATCAACTAAGACAACTGGTATCCACTTATCTTTACACTCCACAAAGATGTATAATGGCTTGTTGTGCTCAGAGCCCTCAGGCAGTAATTCCTTATCTGTGAAGGTCAAAGTCGATGAAGCGCCACCCGGGAACACCAGTCCCACCAACTGCTCGAGAGTTGTATCAATAGAAAGCTTAGCCTTGTCCATTACTGATAGGACGGCTTGTCTATGCACCCGCAAGGCCATGAGCAGTCCCCAGATGGAGATGTCTGCTTGAATCTTTTTCAGCTGCTTCAGTACAGCTTCCTCCTCTAGCAGTTTGTCTTTCTGCTTTTCGACTTCCTTGTCTTTCCCTGATGCCTCTAGCTGGTCCAGGTATGGGGATTTAAAGTACCGCCCACTCCGAGTCATGTGGTTGACTTCTTCAGTATACCACGTATCATTTGGGAGATTCTGTCCCCAGTCCTCATCAGTATGGGCCAGACGCAAATCATGATCTTCCCACCACATTCCCCTGGCAACCGACAAACAACTGTCTGGTTCCGCTGTAGTTGTTTTCGTGTTCACAACACATTTTGTCCCCGCGGGGCCTTGGTTTTTCTAGCCCTCTGATCAGTCTCGTTCCTTTCTTATTCGAACCGCTTCAGCGCGGCCTCTTGTTCTGTGTTTTCTATACAAATGCTGCTCAATTCCCGAGTAAAATTCTTCGTACCGGTGCTCTCCGGCAACTTCTCCTCATTGTCGACCGTTCCGGCCATTGCAGACGTTCCTATTTCTGACAATCCCTATTTCTGTTGAGACCCTTCATCAATGTCTGGCTCATCACTAAGCCACCTTGTATTGTCTGTTGATCCATTCAGGTCAAACCAATTGATGCTCACATCCCCCGGATCCAACTCATCAAAGAACTGCAGATTAGCAATATCCTCCTCAAGCTCTGTTAAATCATCCAGCCCCTGACTTGGCCCATCCTCCCAGACTATATTCACCTCAGTTCCCCTTGGTAATTCTACCCTTGGCTTGGCCTAATCAGCTGGCGCAATAAAGTGGCAAGGGTTGTATGCTTCCTCAGTTAAGCTCGCAGAGCCCTCAGGCGTACTCTCTTCTATCATATGCACCACCATGGGTTCAGGTTGGGATATTGACGTGCTCATCATGCACAAGTCTGTGCTTTCTGGGATGAGTAACGCCGGCTTAGGCAGGTGGGATGGAGTGATGTATATGCTGGGGTCGTATGGGACGGCCATTGTTTGGATTAGGTTTACTTGCCTAGGTGGGGGAGGGGTTGGTTATGTAGTGGAAGGGGGTTTGTAGTGACATTTGGCTTCTCAGGAGGTGCTATCACTTTATTGTCGATGAGATCTTAAATCTCATGACGAAGTCTGAAGCATAAATCAGTATCATGCCCATGCTGCTGATGGAAAGCATAATACTTGGCTGGATTGTGTGTAGAGGGGAGGGGATTTGGCAATGGGCATGGTTCCAGGGGCTTCAGAGGCCCTTTTCTAATCAGGACCCTCAAAGCCGCAAACAGAGACATGTAAAGTGGGGTGAAAACCCTCTGGCCCCGGCGTAGGTACTTTACAGGTTGTGAGGTGGCTCCAGATAAGTCGGTAAAAGGTGTGGCTATTTTTGGTGTGGTGGTAACCATTCTGACGTCAGAGGTCCTCGTAGCTGCATTGCTACTCGTAGCTACATTCGAACTGCGGGTAAAGGCCCTCTTGGGCTGTTCTTTCTCCTGGTCAATCAGACCCTGCTTCATAGCATCTTCTATCTGTACCCCAATAGCAAAGGTAGGGAGGGGTAAGACAATCATCTTCTGCAGCAACCTCGATTGCAGATTCTATACGACCATTCTTATTTGGTCTTCCTCAGCTGGCCTGGTGGTCATCATGGAGGCCTTGGACCTCCCACCGAGTGACGAAGTCAAGGAAGCCCTCCTTCGGCTCTGGCCTAGTTCCCTCGAGATCACGAGTTGTGAGCTCGATTTGAGTATTATACGAATATTAGGCAATGAAGCCCTCAGCCATCTCTTCCCAATTCCTCTTCACTAAATCCTCCAGTTTAGCATACCAGATGGCCGTAATACCCGGCAAGGTCCAACCAAAGAGGGATAGCTTTTGCAGTCTAGTCAGGCCTATCGGGTGCAGAATATCTGAAAATAGCCTCAAGTGGACCATAGGATTGCCCGAGCTGTCAAAGTGGTCTATGTAAGGCATTTTGAATCTATCCAGCAATGTCACCGCCGAATCTGTGTAGCCGTCCTCTATATCTGGGATCGAGTTGACTCCCTCAGCTCGCTTGAACAACTTCTCGAGCTTGCTCACTTTCAGAGTGGTTGGATCGACTTCAAACTCGAGCGGTGTATTCGTTGGGTAGGCCGATGCTTTAGACGTCTAAGGTGGGACTAGCCCTGCTGGAACGTCCATATTTTCCTAGACATTGGCTTCATCCCCAGGTATTGGAACCCTAGGTGAGGGTGGGTGTGAAGTAGATGTTGCTACTTGTTGTGGTTGTTGTTGTTGTTGAAGCCTGGAAATCAGCTCAGCTTGTTGGGCTAAAACCTCTGTTTGTCGAGCAGTAGCCTCTGCTTGGCGAGCGGCATCCCGTTGCATGGCCTCGATGGTTTGCTAGAGTTGACGCATCATTTCCTCTATACTAACTGAGGGGTGTTGATCTGACATAACCGGTATATATTCCCTCTCTGAGGTAGAAGCAGAAAACTAAACTTCACTGAGCACAGATAACTGATGAACCGGTGAATTATGCCGAACTCTTCTCTGTCTTGTAACCGGGGGGAGCGAAGCAAACACTGGTTGTCCACTCACAAGATCCCCAGATCGATAAAGCTTCCTTACTCTGGTCCAGAGTGCTTGGGGGGTAACTGCCTCGTCGAAAGTAATAGTGAAACACTACCTTTGAAAAAAGAAAAATAAAGTAAAAAGGAAACAATAATCAGCAAACGCACAGCATTTCGGCTTAGATAAAGACAACACACAGTTGAAATCATAAACTGGACAATTTGTACTCAAACACTGATTTCTGCCCCTCAAATTTTTTGCCCCAAAACTGATATTCTCAAACACTGATGTCCGCAGACTGATACCCAGACTTGCAACTGATACATACATTCCTATAGAGACACACCCTAACAGCACATATCAAGCAAGCGAGAGCCAAAACACCCCTATAGTGGAGTAGGGTTTTCCTCTCCTAGTTTCGTCAGGAGCTAGGGTTTCACTATGCACGCACGCAGTTCCATACAATCCTACATTCGGGTGAGCAACCTTTCCTAGTTTGGAACAGTCTCTATAGCTTCCGATATGCAACTAGGTCAATTGGTCAAAAGGGTGCCTCAGCAAGACCACCTAATATACCTCTCGCCCCTAACACCGAGAAGTGAAAGGGGGATCAAACGGTACAGCGGTGATCCAGATCCAAGGTTTGTGTTCCCATCGTGGCAGAGCCCATAACCAGTCAGCCTTATGGCACGTTTTTCTAAGCAAGCCTCTGGCAAACCGCTCAGGAATAACAGATGGCAAATACTGTGACTTAGGCGCAACTATGCAAATGCAATGCAATGCAAAGAAACACATAAATGTGTATAAAACAACATATCATGCGTTCGAGTCAAGTTCTCTAAATCCCTAGCAGAGTCACTAGAAACTGTAGACTCGACTTTCTTCGCGCGGCCCCCTTTCAAAGAGTCGCAAATTGGTCTCCTATAGTTCAGACTCCTATCACGGTTCTGAATCTAATCTCACAAAGTGCAATGTGAGACTGATGAACACCAAAGAGTCCAATCCGGCAAATCATTTTGGAAAATCAAATTTTGAATCAAATAATGCCAAAACTGGACTACTTTGCCAGATTACAGAGTCGCCACTTAAATATTTTATTTTTGGAAAATTTAGGAAACCCTGACTCGTGTCAAAGGCCACGTGTCCGTAATCACCAAAGTTACCTCGGCTCGGGAACTTGGGTACGAGAGGAGAAGGTCCTGAAATGAGCACCCCCGCTCGCCCGATCAAGGATCGGCCTCTACTAAGCATGATATGTTGTTTTATAAACCTCATGTGTTCTTATCCAATTATTAGCTAACTTTACTATGTGACACACACATACAAGTATAGACTAAATCGCGAGAATTGGAACAAAACAACTCATGTTCGTTTTCGAAAATAGTTTGAAGGTGCCACTCTCAAGTGTGCTAAAACACGGATTCGCCACCTCAAGTGGTCTTCAAACATGATTTGCCACTTCGCAAAGTGGGCTTAAAACTCACATTTATCGAATTGTTCCAATTCAAGCAACAAAGCCTTCATCTACCGGCATTCATGCAGTTAATCATTTTAGAAAATAGCCTCATGGAAAGCACTAAAATTTTTTAAGAAAAATCATTTAAGCAAATAACCTTAAAAATAGAGTTTTTTATGGTTGAAAAACCAGGTCAAAATAGTGTAAAGAGATAGCCAGGCAACCAATTAAAACAAAGCTTAAAAGAGGTAAGCTTTTACCTTTGAAGCACAGCAACAAAATAGCCCCAACTCTAAGCCAAAACCAACCTCAAGACCTCAAACAAAGCTTCCAAGAACCTCAGCTCCAAGGTGAAGGTGTTTGGCTAAGGGGTTGTGTGCAAATGTGTAAAGAAATCCCACTTTCAAGCACAAAAGAAGAAGAGAGAGAGAGAGGATTCTAGAGAGAGAGATAAAAATTTTGCTCACAAAATTTTTCTAACACCTTGCATGCAAGAGGATGACCTCTGTATATAGAAGATACAAGAAGCCTTCAAAGAAATCCAGCCATCCACGTGCAAGCGGATGGGTCAATCTATGCAAACAGCTATCAAAAATATCTACAAAATATCTACTGATGCACTGGTGGCCAGCTGGCCATCCAGTGATGGCCAACAGGGCTTTATTGATGGTCGGCAGGGCTTATCAATGGCCAACAGGCCAAAGCCCATGGCCAGCAGTGCCCTACCATGGCCAGCAGTGCTCCAAAAGCAACATGCCAAAAGGACCAAAACATGGTCCAAACATGAGATGAAACTGATGCAGGGTTTGGAAAGATCAAACCTGGGGTGCTCTGCCGCGAAGTTCAAGCGCTCGACGAGCAATCAAACTCGTCACTGGATGTACCTGCAAGAACATCCAAGTCTTGAGGACAGTCAAAAATGGGGTGTCTACACCAGGCAAAAGTTAGAGCATGAAAAATTAGAAATCAAAAAAAAACTGAGCTTGCAAGGTTGAAAACCCTAAAGGGCGACTTTGGAAAATTTTAGAGCGCAAAAGGAGAGAGTTAATACTCGAGTGAACCAAAACCAAACTCTGAAGTTCGGTCGTGATCATCTCCAACTCAACTGTCCTCTTCGTTTATTTGATCAGGCCATCTTTCTCCATTATCAGTTAGCTCGGTTGTGTGATCTTCATGTCGGTAGAAGGGCCGGTACGATGGATGCAGTTATGGGCAGTTGCGATTTGTTGATTCGGGGTTATGCATCTTAAGGCCTAATTTCGTGTGCGTCAGGTGGTGATCATTCCCGAAAATTGTTTTGAAAAGTTTTAATAAAAGTGGGTTTTCTCAAAATTTACCTTTTACAACTTAGACCATTTTGGGACCAAAAGGAAAATCATTTTGTCCAAACTGGCGTCTGAACCGGAATGGAAAATAGAACACGCAATGTGTGAGGCCAATCAACTGTGCGCCCGGTTGTCAGGACATGCGGTAGCTCATCTCAGCTAAATTAAGCCAGGGGCAATGCTAGGCGATGTTAGTTACAGATCTGTTAAACATCCAATTGCACCACCATCCCTCTGTGAGAAAGTCCACAAGTTGTTGGCAAAAGAAGTAAGCTCATGCTGAATACTCAGGATAAGGGTCCACCACTTTCAGCTTATCCATTAGCCATACCTGGGAAGGGATGAAAAATAAGAGAGATTAAAGAATAGAGAGATGTATGTCGACAGAAAAGTAAAGAAAAGGGCTTAGAGAGAAAAATAGAGTACGAGTGCCGAGTGATATGAGAATTATAAGTAAGGAAGGGTGGGAAACAATACCTGAAGTAGCAGTGAACTCCCTACGAACCAAGTAGTCTCTCGCCTATGAAAAGTATCTAAACCCATCAGAGTCTTGGCCAATGCCAAACCAATGCAACTCTTACTCTCTTTCAGACACTAGGACACCTCGATCAGCCAAATGCTAGCTCCGCCATAACTAGGGGCAAGAAGGAAGTGCATGAGCATACATAAACAGAGGGCATGTTGCCGATAACCTCGCCAGAGGAGGTCACCTCTATCGCCAATGTTGAAAAATCGATGAATCAAGCTGGGTATATCTATCTCCCCGTCATGAGCTAAAAATCGAGCTTCATGCAAAGTGAGTCCGCACATCTGTCCCAAAGCTTGGGCATGGCCAAAACGGGGCTGGGGTGTGATCTCTTCACTGCACTGGGACTTTATCAATGCTTGAAACTCTTCAAGAGTTGGACACATTTCCTGTGTTCCGAAGTGAAACACATGTGTAATTGGGTCCCAATATCAGACCGCGACATGAAAGAACGGGAAACAAAGTGAAGCACAGCTCAATGAAAAAAGTGCGTTTATACCAAAATCTTACAAATTTACCTTTTTCGTGCCGTCCAAAGTAGCTATCCAATCTGTGAGCTTCTCGGCAAGAAATGTCTCCATTTGTGGAAGAAACAGCAACAAAAATGAGGTTCTGGCGAATAAATTGCGAAGGAAAACCTTCTGTAGAAGATAAGGCTGCGAGGATGCTAGATGTCAGCCAGTTAATAGAGTACCACAACTGGCCGGCCGTCCACTTTTGTGGGCCTGGCAGTTTTGGCAATTTGGTTCTGTTCTGTTCTTTGTATTTTGGGGTCTTGTTTTGAGTTTTTGGTTTTAGCAAGTGTAAATAGTTGTGTTTAGGTTGTTTTACTTTGTTTTCTGTTTATCGAGTTGTATTTTAGTCGATCGTTGGCTCGTTACCCTATTGAGAACATTATTCCAATACAAGCATTTTTAGTTTCAAATTCAACTCCATTTTCATTTTATGCAAGTGTGGTTCTCATGATGTAAAGATGAAGCTCTTTTATGTGAAACTGCAGGGTTTTACTCCGATCATAGTTTTTACAAAAGAGAAAATATAAGTCTTTTCAAAAACAAAAGTAAAAACCTATCTAAAGGTATACATGTGCTAAGCTACCAAAACAAAAAGAAACTATGCAAAAATTACGAAAATGGGCGCCAATCGCATCGAGCTCGAGAGGCCCTCTTCGTCCTTTTTCTCAAAGGGGACTCAGGAGCGTTGTCTCCGTCGGCACCGCTATCAGAATCGGACTCCAAGCCAGAATCAGTATCGCTATCTCTGCTCCCAGAGTCAGAGCCAGCATCAGTGTCCTCATCGCTCCAGAACCCCGAGCCAGCATTATCATCCTCGCTCTCAGATGGCTCAAAGCGTCGGCTCACCACCTCTTCTATGTCGCAGGTCTTAATATTAACCCCACTCAAAATTGGCTCCGAGGAATGAGAGGTATCTTCGGACTCAATGCTCCTACCCTGAGCACCCTTCCTTTTACCTCGACCTCGCTGATCATCTCGGCTACGTGCTGGGGCCTACCTACCTCTTCTCCCTGCTGCTGGGGGAGGTACTGCCGCTGTTGGTGCTCTTGGTGAAGGTAGAACCTGAAAAGAAAATATTAGAGTATCAGACACAGTATGTATGTTACAGCGAAAGGAAGATTCAGCATAAGTGTGGTAAATTAGGGCAGTGTGAGGCAGTGCCAGAATGCATATCAGTATATCAATAGGTGTATGGTATATCAGTATAGTGTGGGAAATAAGGCAATACAGAAGAGGAAGGGAATACATGGATACTATGCAAAGCAAGCAGCATCTCTCACCTCTGCACCATGTGAACTAGGGAAGTAACCAGCTAAAAAAGGTCTTCTGTGTACTCTGTGGGTGCCTGCAAGTGAATTTGAATAATCAGTATCTGAAAATTTTTATGCAGGATGCAAGTTGTCAAGTGAGGTGCATACCTGAGGTGCGCTCGGAGCTCTGACATACCCGTGCCCCGCCTTTGGTGGCTCTATCGGGAGCTGATAGGTCGTCCTACTTGGCCGTCCACAAAGGATCGTGGTGGGAATTGCTAGCCAACTAGCTGCATGTACAATGGGAGGGGCCTCTCCAACATCAGCCTCGGCCTCCTAAGCAGCCTCTCTAGCAAAATGAGCACCTATAGCATTGTCGGCACGAACTCCAATCAGGGATGGCTGGCATAAGGTGAGTTTGATGAAGGCTGTATAATCTCCATCTCACCGGAAGTAGGCTGCATCCTGCCCCGCCATGAACTAAATAATAACCTTAACTAAGAGGCTATCGGCTGACCTCATAGATGTTGGCAGCGGAGCAGGAACGACTGGAGTAGGCAAGCCCTAGGTCTAGCGCACGAACCTCTCTCCCATAAACTAAGCCCAGTAGAATAGGCCCTCCAGCAAGATCCGATACCGAGAGGTAGCCCAAGCCTCGGCGTACTGGTCCTAACTCTAGCCGACATCATCACCCATGGCTGCCACGTGATCTGTAAATGAAGAATCTACAAGTTATTAGTCGCTGTTAGTTGGCAGAATATGAATTAGAACAGTAGCAAGGGAAATAAAGCATAAATGACTGAGTTTCGGATTACCTCTCGGGCTACCACTGTGTCGAAGTATCGGCGGTAGTAGGAAAAGATCATGTTTTTATGGCTCTAGCGACTGCACCTGCCATCATACTACCGCGAGTAGGGGCACAGTTAGAGCAACCTTATCCACCAGTACTAGGGCAAAGGCCGAGAAATATGCGTAAACCCACAGTTGCAAGAGAAAGGTCAGCAATGTGAATCAAACAGTGTGGAAACAGATATAAAGATAGAAAGTGAAAAGCAAAAAACACTATGCATGAACAGATATAAAAGTAGAAAATGAAAATAAAAAAGCATAAGAAGCAAACAGAAGATGCATGGACAAATGCGTACCTCCTAGGCTCTCCAATAGCCTCCAACCTTGTTCCCCTTTATGCGGGAATTGAAGTTCATGTAGCTATAGAAGGTGGCGAGGCCGGCTCCACCGCAATTATAAAACCGGACCCGGGGCAAGGTCACAAGGGCACTCAACAGATATAAGCCTACGGTGTTCCACCTGTTCACAAACAAGGTGGTACCGAGAAGGTATATCAAGAAGCCCCTAGTGTACTGCTCTACCTCCTCTTGAGTCTCAGGCTGACTCCCGCAGAAGTGTTTGAGGAACCAGCTGTATCTAACCACAGCTAGCCTGTATAGAGGTGGGCTCGCTCCAAGCAGGTAGATCCATGCTGCCTCTCACTGGTCCATATCAATATCAAATGGGATCGGATCACCCCCTACTCCCAAACCAGTGATCGTCGAGAAATTATAGGGGGCCATTGTCATCTCCCCTGTGGAAGAGAAGTGGAAAGAGTCAATGGTGTCCCATCATCTCTCTACCAATGCTTCGAGTAAGGCCCAACTGGCCATATGGCGTGAGAGCCCGATGCAGAATAAGCCAAAGCCCGCATCGTCGACAAGATCATGGTCCTAAGTGGGTTGCTTGTGATACCAGTCCCTGGCCGTCATGGTCCCATAGCCTCTCAAAGAGTGAGAGTCCTCATGTGACAAGGACAAAGTGAATCAGATAAAAGAAGACAGTCAAATAAAAGGCAGTAAGAACAGACAATCAGATGAAAGGCCGTGATAACAACCAGTCAGATAAAAGGCAGTGCCGAAATGGCTAAACAAATAAAGTGTAAGAAAGCAAAGTTGGTACCTCAGTAGCGCCATGGGAGAGGTGGGAGTCTTGTTCCCTCAGTAAAACATCCTCCGGCACGCCACTGATGAAATCATCAAACCGCAACATGTCGCGGGGGGCCATCGCGTACGTCTGTAGGTGGTAAGTGGCCGATTCAAATGGCCTCAGTCTTAGTGGCAATAACTTAGGCTCGGGCCCTGGAGCGAAGACCTTTTTGACCTCAAAATCGGCATAAGTGTCCTCCGCCACCCCGTCAGCTCCAGCAACTGCCGGCTCCTCGATCTCTGCAGGGGGTGGAAGTACAGATGGAACCTCGGGAGAGGCATCATCATGAGGTATGTCATTTGCCATCTGGAAAGTGGGATGAAAACTACTGAAAAAATTGAGAAAATGAGGAAAAAGGGAAAAACTTGGAAAAAGTCAACCCTAGGAGAGAGAAAATGGAAGAAAAAGTCAAAACCTGGGAAAGTTCACAAAACCCAAGAAAAACTTGAGGGAAACAAGCTCAAAGTATTGAAAACCTGAACAAAATCAACGAAAACAAAATCTGATCGATTCAAAGTGTAGAGGACCAAAGAGGTTTTACAAATAAAGTTTGTGTGGGGCATTGAAAAACGCGTACAAAGCACAAATCTAGAGAGATGAAGCACTTAGAGAGAGAATGAGAGTGATTTCGGTTGTGAGGGTGTGTAAAAAGTGAGGTGTGATGTTGATTTAAAGACGACTTGAGGCAAAATGTTTGAATTGCCCTCGAAAGTGCCATTAGTGGCCGGCCATACACATTTGTGGCTGGCCGTACACTATTAGTGGCCAGTTGGCCCCTTTTGTGGTCCCGAGCTGCTTTTTGCTACCCTCTTGCCCAATCAATGTATGGGAGGTCTTGTTTTGGGTCTGGGAAGAAGGATTGAGGTATTTGAAGTGGATTGGATTTCCGAGGATCTTGAACTTGTGTTTCGGTTGTCTCGTTTCGAATCCTGTTGTGTCCTTGGTGCATAGACGTGCCCCGATTTCAAATGTGAACAAGTTGTATCCTTTTTGAGAATGTTGCAGAGCCTCCCAGTGGTAAATTGGAGGTCATTAGCGAACATTGTTTTTGTTCATCTTTTCGATTTACAATGTCTATTCCATTACATGTGTGCATTGTATCGTAACTGATCTACCTATCCTATTTGTATAGAACTTGCATTACATCTTATGTTGCATAGAACATGCGTTGTCATTGTACTGCTTTTTAATTAAAAAATTATTTGAAAAACAAAATAATTGACAAAAAAAAATAATCGAAAAAAATTAATTGAAAAAAAAAATATTTGAAAAAAAAAATTAATTAAAAAATTGTTAGTCAAATTTTTAAATTTCTGTTTAAAAACCAACGTAAACTTATTTTTTGAGTTTACGTTTTTTCCTCAAATTTATAAACTATGACAACCATTTATGAACCAAAAAAATTATCAAACAAATTTTTAAATTTTTGTAAAATATAAACTGAAAATTGAAAACGAAATGGTCACCAAGCAAGCCCTAAACAATGCAATGATGGCGTTTAACTACTCCCTCCATCCCAAAATAATAGTATCTTTTCGAGAATCCAACTTTTTTTGATAGTACAATTATTATATTTTAAAATATTAATTTTTCAAAATTACCTTTTGATAGTACATTTTTTTGTGAATATCAATTGCAATAATTGTACTTTTTGTATTATTAATGAATTTAAAAGAATGGCAAAATAATAAATTCATATTATTTTATTTCTTTTGATTCTATTTTGTAGTTGGGTCGTAGGTTTCCACCTGCCTTTGTTTGACAATTTAAAAAACAACTCTATTTAGTTAAATTTTTAAAAATTCTTTTATATTTTTTTCAAACAAATTTAAAATTAGTTTGGCAAAAAAAAAAAAAAAAAACACTCATTTTTTTGTCAAAAACCTCTGTGTCCATTTTGTTACACAATGAAAGCTAGGAAGAGAGAGAAACAAGAGATGATCAGCGAGAGAGAGAGAGAAAAGATGAACGAGAGAGATATAGGGAGAGACAAAAAAAAAGAGAGAAAAGAGATGAGCAAGAGAAAGGGAGAGAGATAAGAGAGATAGAGAAGAGAAATGAGTGAGAGAGATAGAGAAGAGAGATGAGTGAAAAGGAGAAAGAAAAGAGATGAGCGAGAGACACGGAGAAAAAGAGAAAGAGAGAGAGAGACCCATTTCATTTTTTGACTTTTTCCTCTTTCAACAACAATGGGCTTAGAGAAATAGATGAGTGTGATTAAGAGAAATGAACGATTGAGAGAGAAGAGAAATGAGTGAGAGAGAGAGAGAGACACAGAGAGAGAAATAGAGAGAGAGAAAGAGAAAAAAAAAGATAGAGAAACAAGATGAGCGAGAGATAGACAAAGAAAGAGAGAGAAAGACAGCAAAAAGAGATGAATAAGAGATATAGAGAGAGAAACAGAGAAGAAAGATGAACAAGAGAGATAGAGAGCGAAGAGAGATGAGAGAGCTAGAGAAAAGAGTAATGAGTGAGAGAGAGAGAGAGAAAAAAAAAACAAGATGAGTGAGAGATAAACAAAGAGAGAGAGAGAGAGAGAGAGAGAGGGAAGAGAGATGAGCGAGCCAGAGAGAAGAGTGATGAGTGAGAGAGAGAGAGAGATAAGAAAGATGAGCAAGAGAGAGAGAGAGAGAGAGGCCCATTTCATTTTTTGACTTTTTTCTCTTTCGACAAGTGATTAAGAGATATAAGAGATGAGCAATTGAAAGAGAAAAGAGAGAGAGAGAGAAAAGAAAAAGAGAGAGAGAGAGATCGATAAATCGAGAGAGAGATCGGTAAATCGAGAAGAGTGGAGGGAGAGAGTAAGCAACACAAGCACAGTATGAGAGAGAGAGAGAGAAAGAGAGAGAGATAGGGAGAGAGAGACACAAACAGACAGACAGACAGACAAAGAGTGATGAGTGAGAGAGAAAGAAAAAGAAAATTTTTTAAAGATTTTTTTCACAAATATTATATTTTTAAAGTGTATTTATGTTAGGTGTAAAAAAAAATCTCAAAATATTAAAAAAATTTAGTGAAAACAAAAAGAAATACGAAAGATGAGCAAAAGAGAGAAAGAGAGAGAGAGAGAGACAGGAAGATAAAAAAATTGGTGAAACACTACAAAAATCTCAATTTTTTGCATACTTCTAATGCCATCTCATCAAAACAGTCTCTTTTTTTTTTTTTTTTTTTGCAACGGCACCTATTACCACCGCAAAAAATTCTCTTATTTGCGACTGCAGTACATGCCGTCGAAACAATAACTTTATTTGTGACAACAGGGGTTACCGTCGCAAAAAATGTACGTTATTTGCGATTGCAGTTGTTATCGTCGCAAAAAATTATTTTTTTGTGACAAGAAGGGTGCCGTCGCTAAAAACCCCATTCATTTGCAATGACAAGTAGTACCGTCACAAATGCTTTCGTATTATAAAGCCTCTTTTCTTGTAATATATCATTAAATATATGAACTTGGCCAAACAAAATTTTGTATTAAACAACCAAATACCCTTTACCCATTAAAAATGGTTTTGCAGTTTGCTTGTCTGACATATTGGGACACGTTTATTGTGGATAGGGTGGTATATTAACTAGAGAATGGAAATAGAATATTGCTCCTTATTGTATTAACAATATAAAAAGTATTTATTCTTTTAATTTTTAATGAAGAATTTTTGTTGCTAATGAAAGCTTTATGATTTTGTTAGCAGATTGTGCCTTCTGTTGTAATTGATTTTACCACGTACGGCATGATGAAGTTTTGGCTTAATGTACCATCCAATAGAAATTGCTGCTTAAATTGGTTAAACAACTTTAGATATTCAATCTAGTTTTGATGGTGCTATATAATGATAAAATTTATGATTTTAATGTAATTTTCATGTCTTTTGATTTTTATTTTTTTTTTCGTTTGTGATTCTAAGAAAGAGGTATTATATTATAATGTAGATTTAAAAAAAAAAATTATTCATTTTTGGCTTGTGGGCAACCTAGCTTAACTTTAAAACATTAAGGTAACGTTTGGTAAAGTTTTCTAAATATAATTTGATAATAGAAGTTGTATTTTGAATTTGTGAGTTTTGAAATTATAATTTGAATATGGAAAATTTGTTTAGTGAATGAGTTTTGAAAATAGTTTTGAATTCAGTGAGAAGTTTTTGATGTGACATATGATATTTAATGCAAAAACTTACAACTTAAAACCAAACATACAACTCAAAATTCTATTAAAACTCATAAAAAAAATTAAAAATTTAGAAAATATTTTTTGTTGAATATATAAAAATTAACATGTGTCAAAAAAAAGAAATTGCACTGTTCTGGTCAACCGGCCGAATGACCGGTGGGACAACCGGTTAACTCAAATTTTTCTGTGTTCGATCGAGTTTTTAGAAGTGAGCGTAAAATTAATTTTTGAAAGTTACAAACAAACGTCATATGCAAACTAAATGGTGGAACTAAAGTTCCAAAACTCTTCCAAACACAGCCTGAATTTTTTATTTTTTCTTTCAAAATTTTTTTCAGTTACTTTATTATACAATATTACTGAAACATTGGGGAGTCCATTAATAAGATTAGATATTCTTTTACATTTTTTCTTGGGTAAATTATACTGACCTCCCCTGAGGTTTTCCTTAATTACAAGTACCTCCCCTATTGTTTCAAAAATAACATAGACCCCCTCCACTTTTGAAACTAATATACAAAGACTCCCTTCTATTACCTATCCGTCTAAATTCCAATAGATTCTGCTGATGTCATCCATAATTATTCTTCAAATTTCAATGCTACCTTCAGGGGAGGTTAGTGTAATTTACCCATATATATCAACATATACATATCAAAACCCAGCGATGATCATACAATCGACTGCCTAGGACTAGGCCTGAAGATGACGCCAAAACAATCCAAGTCGTAGCGAGCAGCTCCGATGTGCATCATTTCCACGGCGCAGCAAGCAAGGCCAAAGGTCATGGTCCAAGATGGAGCCACGGCGTGTCCAGTTCATCAGATCTTCCACCTTCGAGATCACAAACTCCGCTGCCTTCGACATTCCCGCCGAAGACGTCGCCGAAGGCGACGATACAGGGACTTAGGCCGTGGGATGCGATGGCTGAGCTACACCGCCTGCGACGGTAAGGTTGTGTGGATCGTATAGCGATTAGCTGCACACAAAGAGAGAAAGAGAGAGAAAGAGAGAAAAAAAAAAAAAAAAAAAAAAAAAAAAAAGAGAGAGATTGAGAGATTGAGATTTTCAGGTTGTTCAAGACAGATGCTTGAGAGCTGTGTTCTCTCTCTCTCTCTCTCTCTCTCTCTCTCTCACACACACACACACACACACGTAACATATCTTCCAAGGTCTAGATTGTTCTTTCAGATTGCCCATCAGTTTGCAGGTGATAAGCAATGCTAAACTTCAATGTAGTTCCCAAAACCTCCTGCAATTTGTTCCAGAAGTGAGACACGAAGCGGGGGTCTCGATCAGACACGATTAAAGCTGAGGTACCGTGCAAACGAATGATTTCCTTGATGAATAGAGTAGCGAACTTAGTAAGGGAGTATATGATTTTGATTGGCAGAACATGCGCCAACTTCATCAATCAATTTACTATAACCCATATTGCATCATTCTTCGAGACTGATTGTAGTAGTTCGACCACGAAGTCCATCATAATGTGCTCTCATTTCCATTCAAGAATAAGGAGTGGTTGCAGAGTTCTCGCAGGTCTTTGATGTTCTGCTTTAACAAGTTGACAATGTAGGCACTTGGAGATGTGACTTACTATGTCTCTTTTCATTCCTACCCAGCAGTAGTATTCCTTTAGATCATGGTACATCTTTGTATTGCTAGGGTGGACTGTAAACCTTAAGCTATGAGCTTCCACCAATATCTTCTTCTTGAGCTTTGGAATGTTGGGTATGCAAATTTGAATTTGAAATTTTAGCATCCCATTACTTACAGTGAAGTCAGGTTCGAGCGTACTTCTCTACTCCTTGTATTTTTTCTTCAACAGTCTATCTTCACATTGACGTGCTCTAATTTCTTTTATCAAAATGGGTTTCATGGTTATGTTGGTGAGCAATCCATTGATTTGGCGGGGAGCGAGGGTATACGCTAAACTTCAGTCGTTTTTTGGCTCAATGAGTTTGCTATTATGTTGGCTTTGACCGGATGGTGATTGATTTTTATATCGTAGTCTTTCGTAATTTCTAGCCACTGTCGTTGTCTTATGTTCAGCTCTTTTTGTGTAAACAGCTATTTAAAACTCTTGTAATCAGTGTAAATCTAGCAGGTTGCACTGTAGAGATAATGATGCCAGTTTTTAAGGGCAAAGATTACTGCAACCAATTATAGATCATGGGTTAGGTAATTCTTCTCGTGAGTCTTTAGTTGACGTGAGACATAAGAATGACTTTTCCATTTTGCATAAGGATACAACCCAAACCATTGTATGAGGCATCGTTATAAATTATGAACCCATCTGTTCTTATGGGGAGTACTAGTATAGGAGCTGATATCAGTCTGATTTTTTACTTTTGGAAGCAACGTTCCTGTTTATTAGTCCATTCAAAGGGTGTGTTTTTCTGAGTTAGTTGAGTCACGGGTGATGCTATCATCGAGAAATTTTGCATGAATTGTCGATAATAGCCGGCTAGACCCAAGATTCGAATTTCAGATATGATAGCAGGTTGTGGCCAATTTACGATTGCTGCAAC
Source organism: Camellia sinensis (assembly GCF_004153795.1). NCBI lineage: Eukaryota > Viridiplantae > Streptophyta > Magnoliopsida > Ericales > Theaceae > Camellia > Camellia sinensis. The sequence continues at coordinate 1,695,816 of NW_021025015.1, forward strand.
TTTTGGGGGGTCAGCTAGGATGCCATTCTTGTTACTGACTTGACCGAGAAGTGTACACTAGTGATCCAAAATTCGCATTTCTTCAACTTGGCATAAAGTTTGTAATCACGTAGTGTTTGCAGAACTATTTGTAAGTGTTGGTCATGATCCTCCAGTGACTTGGAGTATATGTGTAATACCCCAAACTGTGATTAGCTACTAAATCATGATTAAGAATGCCTAATAAGTAATTAAGATAAAATTCTACGTTAATTGCATGAGTTATGTGGTATTTGCATTATATCTGTCTGTTATAGAAATATTTGTTCAGAATTCTGTTTGTTTCTACAAATTGAAGGCCTTATCGGCCACAAAATATGAAATTGACTGAGATTACGTGTTATTTAGGATTTTTAGAATTTTATGGTGGGTTTAATTGAAATTCAATTCGGAACCAAATAAATAGAATAAAATAATGCCCAATTGATTAGTGGTAAGCCTAGTTTAATTAAGTCCCCTAACCAAGCCTATATAAGGCTAATAGTTGGCTCTACACTTTAGACTTGTCCTTATACACACTCACTTCATCTGATTTGAGCTCAAAACGTAAGAAGAGAGGGAGAGGAAGAACTTGAGGATTGAATTCAATAAACAAGAGAGGAAGGGAGAATTTAGAAAGAGAATTGGGAATTGGCCTCTGAGCTCAAAGAATTGGACATCTAGAGTACAATTCAAGACTTAAGGTAAGAGTTATACTTCTATACTTTAAACTCAAGGCAATAGATACATGGATACAAGAGAATTAAGTTGAATAATACATGAATTGAGCTTAAGAGGGTAGAAAGAAGAACAATCATGCATGCATGCATAATTCTCAAAGTGTTGAAGTTGTTTTCAAAGAATTTCCCCATGCATGTCTATTTTTTACCTTAGTTTGAGAATTTAACATGCATTTGAACTAAACATCTTATTTGATCATGATTTGGAGGCTTTGAATTCAATTTATTACATGCATGTTATGTTTTCAAAGTTTCAAGTTTGGTTTTGGTATAATTGGCAAAGCTTTTGGGCTTGATTTTGTGAAATGGTTTGTAACTCATCAGGTACTATGAGTTTCTCAATGTTTTATTAAGTGTTGGCCCAAAAGGATGTGTTTTGGAGGTTTAAAACTAAGTTTTGGACTTCGAATTGCAATTTGAAAATTCCAGAATTTGCACCATCTGCTCGAGCAGAGAATATGAGCTCTTATTACTTTTGCATAGTTTGAGGGTTAACTCGAGCGGCAAAACCTATGCTTGAGTGACCACCCTTATTTTTGACCCTTTACTCAAGCGATCGAAGTTGCGCTCTAGCGTAAAATAAGAGCTCCAAGAAGTTTTACAGACTTTTGCAGACCGCTTGAGCGTAAGAAGTTGTGCTTGAGCAGAGACCCTGTTTACTCAGTCTTTGGCTCAAGCGTCCGTTGAGTGGAAAAATCATGCAACTAGTACTTTTGCAAACTTTGCAGACCTCTCAAGCGACTGATGTTGTGCTCGAGCGGACTGTGCTATTTTTGAAATTTTGATTAAGTGTTCCAAAGCACATTTTGGTATCCTCATTGCATC
>NW_021025015.1:1701119-1768034 GCF_004153795.1 Camellia sinensis
TATAAGAGAAGAGTGTAATGATTATGGGTTGGATGTGATGTTTTGTTTGTTATGGCTAAAATAGCCTATTTTATTTTTTGTGGCTAAAATAGCCAAAAAAGCCTCCAACCTCACTTGCCAAACAGAGGCTAAATAATGTACTTGATACTCTGGAGAGTCAAACTACACTACAGCTTCCGATCAAAAAATAAAAAAAAAATTACACTACAGCTACCTTTCAACTTTAACCTCGGGGTCAACGCCCGACAATTCGACAAATGTTAAACCCGAGTCGGTAATTAACTAATTTCACTTTTGTCATGTAGATAGAGCACAACAATTCCAATTACTTTTAGGGTGGCGCTAATAGTCACTTTTTTTTTTTTTTTTTTTACTCTCATTTTTTTGAATCATTCCTTATAAAATTTGAATATTGATAAAAATTTTAAAGACTCCTCATATAATATTAAAATTATTTTTTATCTAAAATATTACATATCTACCTAAGCTGCACACCCTATGACAATTTAGACACTAAAGTATTGTTAAAGATCAAAAAGTGGGAAATCATGTAATGCTAAGATTAAATAAAATGGATGGTGAAGATAGATTAATAAGAATGATTTTATCAGGAAGAATGGATTATGGAGGATATAGGTAGCTCAAGAGCATAATGAGAATGAATGAGAATGATATACCACGAGGGTTGGGTGTTCATGAATTTGACTTTATAGGGATGGGTGTTCAATTCTAAGTATTGTTTTTGTGAGGGGTGGTGCTCCATTTTAATTTGTGTCTATTATAGTAATTTTAATTAGTGTTATAATTGTCGTTAAAAAAAAAAAAAAATCAATGGACAGAGATCCTTAGAAAAAAGGTGGGGGCTATTAGTGCCACCCAATTTTTTATTGAATGGTGCGACATCCTTAAATTTTGTTTCTTCAATTCTACTTCCAATGACGTGGCTCACCTTCATATGAAGCAGTCTCACACCTCTCTCTCTCTCTCTATTTGTTTCTTCAATTCTACTTCCAATGACGTGGCTCACCTTCATATGAAGCAGTCTCACACCTCTCTCGCTCTCTCTTATTCTCTTTAGGGGATATTTAGAATGATCTAAATAAGTGTACTTTTAATTTTTTACGAAAAAAAATATGAAATATGAGTTGGATTTAAAGTAATATAATAGAGGGTTGATGTAATCCAAATAGGACACCAAATACCCTCTTAGTCTCCCTAATTTCACATAATTAAGAAGGAAATTGGGAGAGCAAACTTAGGGGATGAATCATTATTTTTTTTATTTTTTTTATTTTACTTTATAAGGGAAATTGAAATAGAAATTCAAAGTGTATGAGTAGAAAGAACAAAGCTATTCAAAAACTTGATTTGTGTTTGATTTTTTTTTTAAATTTAAGGAAAATTACAAAATAAAAAATCTGTGACCTTTGTGACAAAATAAATCTTGAATTTTTAATCTTAAAATTTTAATTTATTTTTAATCTAAAACATTTGGCTATTTCCATTAAGTAAAATCAATAGAAAAATAATATTTTAGTCGTTAGACACAATGAAATGAAAATGGTATTTCAAATATTTCATGTATATTTAATAATTAAAATACTCTTTTTATGACGATTTTATTAACAAAAATAGATGAATAATTTAAACCATGAGGTTTTTATTTAAGACCGACTCATATATAAATATATTAAATTTAAACATATTTTAAAATTTGTTAAATTTCTAAGTTAACCTTAAACAATTTATTTATTTGGCTTGACTATATTATATACATTATTAAAAATTAAACTATTCATGATCTTGCACGATTAAAATTATTTTGAAATTGACTTGAAAGTTAAAACTAAATTTAAATATTCATTATATGACTCGACTTGTTTATCATTCCAGTCACCATAGTAGAGCTCATAGGCCAATCCGCGCATGTGTTTTTGGTGCCTTCACTCATCTACTCATGTTTATCTCACTACTAAATAATGTACTTGGTACTCTTTTTGAAAGAAAATGAAAATTCATTTATAAATAGAATTTTTGTACTTGTTTAGAATGACGTGATATTTTTATAATTGATAACACAGCTTGTCCCAGTAAATGGATCGGACTGGTCCAAGCTTCTCAAGCTCATGTCCAAATGATCAAGCTCACCGGATAACTTGCAAACAAGTTCAACGGGGAACGGGGTAGTCCCCCAGTGAACCCTCCAACGAGCAAGTTTGGAAAAGAAACAGAGTATAGAGGGAGAGATTAGAGATAGAAAAGCTTAACCTTCTTCTTGTCTTCAACGTTTGCTTATATCCTTTGGTAATCATTTCGCTGTCCCTTCCAACCTGCCCTCCTCGCCGAAAGTCTATACTGTAACTTACCTTGTTCAGGGTAAGGGGGTCCTGTTCCGACGGAGAGGTGTTGTCGTAATAAATGTCATGATGGGCTGCATTAATGGTGATGTGCAGTGACAATAACTTTGCAGATCTTTGTCTGCTGATGTGGCCCGTCCTTCACCTGCCGTGTGTCTGAATGTCATTGGCTCTTTATGCCATGTTAGACTCCAACTGTCCTGGACCTCACCAGCTGGGTTATGCATTGAACTCCAAGTGATGGGCTTGGATTGTTCATAGTGATTCGTGGCCTTTATGGGCTTATACACGTCAGTAGTCCCCCATTCCCGAGTGCAGCTTTAGTCCAACAAAGGGAATATTAATGAAGTAGATGGGGGTGTTAGGGATTGGCAGGATGGAGGTCGACCGGCAAGGGTGACCGAGGGGGTGAACCGACCGGGAGGTGGTCCGACCGTGCAGGACGACCGAGTGGAAGGGCCAATCACGGGGAGGACCGACCGCAAAGGTTGGCCGAGTGGGAGGGTCGACCACGAGGAGGGCTGACCGCGAAGGGTGAGGTGGAGGGGCGTGGGACTCGAGGGGCGTCGTGTCACGTGGTGATTTGAAGTGGAAAAGACAGGGTAAGGGGAGGAGACAGTAAATCGTGCTCGTACACGTGGCAACATCCCGCGGGAGGGGAGATTAGGCGCCAGATCAGAGATGAAACGATAGGTCATTATGGGTGTTGAAAAGACAGTTTTGGCGAATGATTTGAAAAGTTTTCAAACTGGCGAAAATTAATTGGGATCCTTGGAATACGGGCAAACCGTGGGCTTTTGGCATCATTCGATTCACCTACTTGTTTACAAAAAATCAAAACATTCCAAGTGTTAATTCCTTTGTTGCTCACGATACGCCTCTGCAACACTTTTTCAATTTCCTTGCACCTGCATCCGAAACGATTTGCAGACATACCATAGAGATGGCCCAAGAAGAAACTGCAAATGTCAGGGTGGATCCACTTGGTGATGATGATGTAGTGGAGTTGGCGCAGTAGTACCGGATGGAGAGGGTGGGGGAGTTGATGGGACGATCCCAAGGTTCCACCATGATAACAGCTCCAAGGCCAATCAGCCAGGCAGAACCAGATCACTGGCACACAAAGGCAGACAGATCCACTCTTACACCGGCGAAGTTAGAGGGAATAAGGGAGAAGTACCAGATTCCTTTGGAAATAGGGTTGAGGCTGCCGACATCTACCGAGAGGGCGTCGGATGCACGGATAGGGGAATTTAGCTTGTACGAGGAGGCATTGCGGGGAGGTGTGAGGCTACCGCTGCCTCAAGTTGTAGTTGATGTGTTGAATAAACTAGATGCGGCGCCAGGTCAGTTGATGCCAAATGCCTGGAAAATATTGATGGCGTGCGCGAGTTCCTGGCCGCAAGCAACGGGAGGGTTGGCCTTGACGGTAGATGAGTTCTTCTCATGCTACAAGGCCTCCGGCCAGCAGGACACTTGGGTTACACTACAGGTGGTGGTTGGACGAGGTCTAGTGACGGGTCTGCCATCTTCGGTAAAAGGCTGGAGGCCAAGGTGGTTCTTTGTGACGGCAAACGGCGGGGCGAGAGTTCGCACAACTTTGAAGGTGCCCACCAAATTGATTGAGCCCAAGCTGGACAAGGCGACTGAGGACCGAGTGAAGAGGGTGAGGGATTGGAGGGAGGAGAAGGGAGTAAGGTGGAACGAGCTTGTCCTACCGTCGGTTCTGTTTGCGTTAAACTTGGGACCGCAGCCGTTGTGCGGGGGTCCAGAAATGGAGGAGTTGGAGGTGCAGAGGAAAGCAGAGGAGGAGGAGGAAAGGAGGTTGTTCGCGCAGGCGGACAAGTACAAGGAGTCCCAACTGGGTCCTGCCCCGAAGCCAGTCGCGAGAGAGCGGATCCGACCGCACCCCAAGCCGTTGGGGCAGAAAGACTTAGGCAGTTTTGTGCCCCGACCGCCCCCAGTGAATCCTGTGAAGGGACGAGTGAACAAGGAGAGGGATGCTCTGAAGAAGAAGAAGAAGAGGAGGGTGGAGGGGAGTCAAGAAGAGCCTGCCTCGAAGAGAATGAAGGAAGTGGTGGGTGAAGAGACCAGCATGGCGAAGGAGGCAGAGGGGGGGAAGTGGAGGAGACCCCAAGAAGAGTAATTGCCCCAGAAGTGGTGGACATTGCCTCAGAGGGCATGGAAGTAGTTCCAGTAGTGGCGGCGATCGCCGCGGGGGTCGCGAGGGTTGCTCCTAAAGTGCAAGTAGAAGGTGGGGCGACTGGCCCTGAGCCAAGGGGGGAAGAACAGCCCCAGGGGGCACCTGCACCCCATGGAGGGGGGGTCAATCTGACTACTGCGATCTACCATGCTCGTGCGGTGGCTGGGCGGCTGAAGAGAGAAGAAGGCCCAGCCAGGGCAGGGGCAGACCGCCTTGTGGGGATTGTAGAAGAGGCAGCCTTGCGCTCAGTAGCCAGATTCAATGAGGCTGAACTGCTGAGGGGGTTACGCTCCACTTAAATGGAGGTAACCACCTTAGCAGGGGCTTTGCTGAGGAAGGTTGGGGCTGCAAAGCTCAAGGCAGATGAGGCCAAGACTCAGCTTGCCAAGTTGAGGGAGAAGAGTGCAAGTTGGGTAAGTGCCTATGCTGATCTGCAAGCGGTCAAGGTGGAGCTGGAGAACACACGCAGCCAGGTTGTGTCGCTCGAGTTCCAACTAGCTGGCGAGCAGAAGAGGTTGGATGAGACCCGAAAAGCCTGTGCGGTCGCGGTCGAACGACATGAAGAGGCAATGATCAATAATGAAGAGCTGGTCAGGCAAAAGGATGAGGCAGTCGTGAAGATTAGCGATCTGCAGAAGGAGTTGGAGGGCGAGCGTACGAAGACACTGGAAGAGAGAGAGAGCCTTCAGAAGGAGTTGGAGGCAGAGAGAGCGAAGGCAACTGCGGAGAGGGAGACCTTGAAGAAGGAGTTAGAGGCAAAGAAGGCCAAGGCAGCCTCTGAAACGGCGACCCTGCGGAAGGAGCTGGAGGAAGAAAGGGCGAAGGCAGCCTCTGAAAGGGCGGCTTACCCCAATCTGTATGTGGCAGCAGTGGATCAATTCAAGGGGTCTACTGAGTTTCAGATGGCAGTGGATGCTGCAGTCGCCAGCAGCTTGGCGAGGGAGGAGTCTGGGGGGGGTGGGCCCATCAAGGACGACCGCTGGGGGCAGAACTGAAGCGGAAGTGATTGAGAGCTTCCAGAAGTCAGACTTCTATAAACACGAAATGGCTGAGTTCTGGGACAGTGGCTGGAAAATGTTCAAACGTAGGGCTGAAGAACTGTTCCCAGACTTAGACTTCAGTAGTGTAACAATTGGTGAAGATGATGTGGCCCAAACCCCCCTGGATGAGGGTATTGAAGAAGAAGACCTTGTCTCCAGTGAGGAGGAATGAGTGAAGTGAAGAAAGTTTGTGCCTAAGAGAGTTTTTTTTTTTTTTGAATGGCTGTAATGAACTCATGTACAAATTTCTGAATAAATAAAATTGCAATTATGTTTTCGTTTGATTGTTTGTTCTTGTACAGCAGAAATGAATGAGGCGTGGGCGAAGCAGGTGTAGAACTCATTGTGAAGTGCAAAGTGAAGTGAAACTTGTAATAAGAACTAAGTGTAAGAACTCCTCAGTGTAAAGTGAAGTTGAAGTTGTAATAAAAACTCAATGCAGAGTGAAGTTAAGAACTCCTCAATGCAGAGTAAGATTGAACTTGTAATAAAGACTCAATACATAGTAAAGTTAAGAACTCCTCAATGCAGAGTGAAATTGAACTTGTAATAAAAACTCAATGCAGAGTAAAGTTAAGAACTCCTCAATGCAGAGTGAAATTTAAAATGTAATAAAATTATAAGTTTGTGTTTGCCACACTGTTGAAGTAGATTAGTGGTTTATTGGAGTGAGGCTTGTCTTGTAAGGAAACAGGCTGACCTGTAATAGTTTGATTGAAAAGAAGATAACCTGACTTATAAAAAAAACGTGTAAGGAGGTCTTTGGAATTTGACTAAGCAAAGAGTGGTGTAAAGACTTGGACCTGGAATTGTGACCAGGTGTGTCTACTAATTCCACAAGCATGAAGTTTGCATAGATGGCTTTGACCGAGCCCTGAACGCGTGCTCAGTTGGGGCTAAGCTATGATTCACTGAAGTCGTAAGGAACTCAGTCTGAACCTGAAATTGTGGCGTTTGGTCCGACTGAGACTTGTTATGCTTAGGCTGGCTGAGGCTTGGTCTGGACGAGTGCTTCATGCTCAGTCTGGCTGGGGCTTCATGATGCTCAGTCTGACTGAGGCTTTATGATGCTCAGTCTGGCTGAGGCTTTTTTATGCTCAGTCTAGCTGAGGCTTTTTTATGCTCAGTTTGGCTGAAGCTTTATGGTGCTTAGTCTGGCTGAGGCGTTATGATGCTCAGTCTGGTTGAGGCTTTTTAGTGCTCAGTCTGGCTGAGGCTGTATGATGCTCAGTCTGGCTGAGGCTTGTTGATGCTCAGTCTGGCTGAGGCATTTTAGTGCTCAGTCTGGCCGAGGCTTGATGATGCTCAGTCTGGCTGAGGCTTATTGACGCTTAGTCTGGCTGAGGCTTTTTGATGCTCAGTCTGGCTGAGGCTTTATGATGCTTAGTCTAGCTGAGGCTTGTTGATGCTCAGTTTGGCTGAGGCTTGTTGATGCTCAGTCTGGCTGAGGCTTTTCATGAGTGCTACAATCAGAACGTCATTGAGACACCATCCAGAAAACTGAGATATATAATTGATGGCAGGGGAAGTGTAACCCAGTTAATTAAAAAGTTACATTGCGTAAGGAGATATCAAGAATGCGTAAATTTGCCGGAAAGAAAACACAATAACTAAGCGACACAAAAGTAGGAGCTTATTGAAAGTAATGTTTTAGGTGTTCGGCGTTCCATGGGTGGGGGAGGTCTCGACCTTCCATGTCCTGAAGTCGGTAGGTGCCCGGATGTGGTCTGGCTTTCACAACGTAAGGTCCCTCCCATTTGGTTGCCAGTTTACCCTCAGTCGGATTTTTGGTGGCAAGAGTTGCTTCTCTCAAGCCAAGGTCCCTTATAGCGAACTCTCTTGGTCGGACTTTCCAGTTGTAGTGTGTTCTCATTTTCTGTTGGTACGAGGCCAGTCTGACAGCGGTGGTCTCTTTGAGTTCTTTGATTAGGTCCAGGTCTGCTTGACGGAGCTCTTCGGTTTGTGCTGGATCCGGATGTAAAACCCTGGGAGTAGGCAGACCGACTTCTACTAGAATAACCGCCTCAACGCCGTATGTTAAGCGGAAAGGAGTTTCCCCAGTGGGAGTCCGAGCTGCAGTTCGGTAAGCCCAGAGTACATTCGGTAGTTCCTCAGCCCAAAGTCCCTTAGCAGTTTCGAGCTTAGTTTTGATGATCTTCAGGAGAGAACGGTTGGTGACCTCCACTTGGCCATTGGCCTGGGGATGACCGGGGAAGAGAAACATGGTTGAATCTGGAGGTCGGCACAGAACTTCCTGTACTTGGCGTTGTCAAATTGTTTGCCGTTGTCGGAGACGATGGCCTGAGGGATGCCAAATCTGCAAACAATCGATTTCCAGATGAACTTGGTTGTGTTCCGTTCGGTAATGGTGGCAAGGGGTTCTGCCTCTACCCACTTGGTGAAGTAATCAATGGCGACGATCGCGAACTTGGTCTGACCTCGGCTGGTGGGAAGTGCACCGACCAAGTCGATCCCCCATATGGCAAACGGATAAGGGCTACAAAGTGTGATCAACTCTGTAGAAGGAGCATGAGGGATGTTGGCAAAACGTTGACACTTATCACATTTGAGCACGAAATCAGTCGCATCTTGATTGAGAGTTGGCCAGAAATAACCAGTACAGAGTATTTTGTGGGCCAGAGACCTACCGCCTGAATGATTGCCACAAATTCCCTCATGGATTTCCCGCATTACATAGGTTGCTTGAGCTGAATTGAGGCATCGCAGGTATGGGTGTGAAAAACCACGTTTGTATAAAACGCCACTAACCAGGATGTAATTGGACGACCGGGCCCTGACTTTGGCGGCCTGCTGTTGGTCATCTGGGAGTTCCCCCGTTGTCAAAAATAGGAAGATGTCGGAAGCCCAAGGGATGGGTTCGTTTTGGAGGAACTGCACTTCTTGTGAGTCGGGTGAGATGGCCTGGTGCGCTAGGTATTTGAGGTAGACACCGTAGCTGAGGTCGGACTGGTCTGTAGAGGCCAACTAACCATCTCGTCTGCCTTGGAGTTTTCCGCCCGAGGTATGTGCTTGATGTGGAAGGTATTGAAGAGGCGAACAAGGGGGAGGACCATATCCCTGTAAGCCCGCATTGTGTCCTCCTTGGCATCGAATTCCCCCGTAATATAGCCGACGATGAGCTGGGAGTCGCTGAACACTCGGATGTGGCTGACTCCAATGTCCTTGGCGAGGCGGAGTCCTGCTATCATTGCCTCATATTCGGCCTCATTGTTACTGGCATTAAATAAGAAACGAAGAGCACATTTGAAATAGCCGCCCTCAGGAGCGGTGAGAATGAGGCCAGCCCCACTATCTTCCCTGCGGGATGATCCGTCCACGTTGAGAGTCCATGAATGCGGGTCTTCTGGCTCGGTAGGGGCGGTTGGGATAGGATTAGTGAATTCCAAGATGAAATTCGCGACAGCCTGTCCCTTAATTGCTGTTCGAGGCTGGTAGGAGATGTTAAACTGACTGAGTTCCACTGACCACTGTATGAGTCTGCTTGAAAGTTCTGGTTGTTGCATGACCTTCTTCAATGGTTGGTCGGTGAGAACCACTATGGAATGGGCCTGGAAGTAAGGACGGAGCCGTCTGCAGGCGGTGACCAAGGCCAAGGACAATTTTTCTAACGGCGGGTAGTTCTGCTCTGCTCCCCTGAGAGCCCAACTGATGTAGTAGACTGGCCGTTGGACAGAGTCGTCTTCCCTGATAAGAGCTGCACTAACTGCGGTGCTTGAGATAGCTAAATAGAGGAAGAGGGGCTCGCCCGTAATTGCTTGTGAAAGGAGGGGGCGATTTGCCATGAACTGCTTCAACTGCTGAAAAGCTTCTTCAGATTCAGTTGTCCATTCAAAAGTTTGCCGAAGAACTTTGAAGAATGATAGGCACTTATCTGTTGTGTGGGAAATGAAGCGGTTGAGGGCCGCAAGTGAGCCTTTGAACCTCCTTAACCATTATGGGTGACTGCATCTCAATCAAGGCCTTGATCTTTTCAGGGTTAGTTTCAATGCCCCGCTGACTAACCATAAAACTCAGAAACTTCCCAGATCCTACGCTGAAGGCACACTTCTTTGGGTTGAGCTTCATTTTGTACTTGCGTAGGGTGGCAAATGTCTCTCGCGGGTCGGACAGATGATCAATAGAGAGTTTGCTCTTGACTAGCATGTCGTCGACATAGACTTCTATATTCCGATCTATCTGATGATGGAAAACGGCATTGACCAACCGTTGGTAGGTAGCCCCAACATTCTTCAGTCCGAATGGCATCACGCAGTAGTGGTAGGTACCTCAGTCGATAATGAAGGATGTATGTTCCCGATCGGACGGGTGCATCAGGATTTGGTTATACCCAGAGAAAGCATCCATGAAGCTGAGCATTTGATGACCGGCCGTGACGTCGACTAGCAGATCTATGCGGGGAAGAGGATAGCTGTCTTTGGGACAAGCTCGGTTTAGGTCAGAGTAATCGACACAGAGTCATTTGCCATTGTTCTTGTAGACTAGGACCACGTTTGACAACCATTTAGGGTAATCCACGTTTTTGATGAATTGGGCCTCAAGGAGCTTGTCAACCTCTGCGGGTATAAGTGTATTGCGCTCTGGATAGAAGATGCGCTGCTTCTGGCGGTAAGGTCGGAAATGGGGTTCGATGCTGAAGCGGTGAGTTATGAAAGAAGGGTCGATGCCCGGCATGTCTGAATGGGTCCAGGCAAACACATCATTATGCTCGATCAGAAGGACGGTAAGGTCGGCCTTAGCTTGGGGGGATAGTTGGCTGCCGATCTTGGCAGTCTTCATAAGGTTGGTGGGATCGATGAGAACCTCAACGAGCTCCTCAACCAGTTCTCCTCTAACCAGCTCGTCCTCATCGCGGACGTCAAGTCCTTCAATGATCATGGCCTCATTCAGCTTGACTTCCTTGAGTGAGGCGACATAACATTCCCTGGCTACAGTCTGCTCTCTCCTTACTGTCCCGACGCCCAGGTCGGTAGGGAACTTTACGGCGAGGTGGTAGGTTGAAGTGATGGCTTGGAAAGCGTTGAGAGCGGTGCGGCCAAGGATGATGTTGTAGGCAGAGGGACAGTCGACCACAAGGAAAGTGACCAACTTGGTAGTCTGCCATGGGTATTCGCCGATGGTGAGGGAGAGATCGATGAAGGTCACCCGGTCGCCAGTGAAACCGACCAAAGGGGTTTGAAGGGGAGACAGGCTTTCCTCCCCAATCTTGAGCTGGCAGAAGCAGTTGGGGAATATGATGTCTGAAGAACTGCCATTGTCGATGAGAACCCGTCTGACCTTATAGTTGGAGAGGATGACAGAAATAACGAGAGGGTCATCATGAGGATAACGGATGCCTGTACAGTCGGCGTCCATGAAGGTGATGGGCTCTGTCCACTACTTGGGCTGTTTGGAGGGTCGGTCTACCGTGGCAACTGCTCTGTCCGAGCCTTGCCTTATCTTCCTAAGCTCTGCCCTCTGAGCGGAGCGGGATGGTCCGCCACAAGCAAGGCCACCTGAAATGACTCAGATTTCACCAACTGGCGGAGGGGGATTACCTGGTGACCGAGGCTGTTGTGAGGGGCGATCATGGCCTTGGTTTGGTTGGGCTGGCTGCCGGGGTGGGGTACGCCGGCGGTTGTTTCTGAGGGGCTCGGTTCTTTGCCTCTGCTGTGGACGGGTGTCCGTGAACCGGCTGAGACACCCTTGACGAATGAGGGTCTCGACCTGATCCTTGAGGTTGATGTAGTCATCAGTGTTGTGGCCATGGTCCTAGTCGAAACGGCAATATTTGGACTGGTCTTTCTGGTTGGAAGAGGTCCGTGAGGGTAGGGGCCATTTGAGGGGGTAGTCCTGTTGGATCTGGTGGAGGACTTGTTCCATAGGAGAATTAAGGGGCATTTACCGCTTGAACCGACCGGGCGGTCGGGCTGGTGCCGACTGGTCAGCGTGAGGAGGTCGGTCGGTATAGTGAGGTGTTTGGCTGTTATACTGGGTGTTTCTGGGTTCTGAGTCTTTTCTCTTTTCTCTGGGGGTCGGGTTTTTAGGTATTGGATCCTGCCGAGCGGCTAGTGAATCTTCAGCATTCATGTATTTCTAGGCTTTGGAGAGTAGGACGGCCATGGAGGTCGGGGGGTTTTTGGAGAGGGAGAAGAGGAAATCGGACGATCGTAGCCCGGCCGTGAAAGCTGTGAGGATGACCTTGTCATCGTTTTTCGCGACCTGCAGGGCTTCGGTGTTGAAGCGGGTAATGAAACTGCGCAGCGACTCCCCCTCGGTCTGACGGATGTTGAGGAGTTGGGTTGCAGGGCGGCGTTGGTGCTGGGCTCCAATGAAATGGCTAAGGAAAGAGTCGCTGAGATGCTGGAAAGTGGAGACAGAGTCTGCGGGTAACTGGCTGAACCACAGTCGAGCTGACCCCTTCAGTGTCACAGGGAAAGCCCGACACATGATCTCGTCAGGGAAGGCATGGAGGATCATGAGGATACGGTAAGTCTCAAGGTGGTCGACTAGGTCCGTCGTACTGTCAAAAGAATCAATGGTGGGCATCTTGAACTTGGCGGGCAGAGGTTTGTCCCGGATGGAGGCAACAAATGGTGAGCTTGCCGTGGTAGAGGGCTTATGCTGAATGTTCTGCATGACCCCTTGGAGCTGGAGCTTCATTGCTCGAAGTTCAGTGTCCCAGAGGGGAATGTGGTCACCATGGTCAGTCAATGGGGGCTGGACGCTGCTGGCTTCCCCTTCAGGGCCTGGTGCCACGACCGAAGGGTATGGGGGTGGAGGTGGTAAATTTATATGTGGGGGAGGAGGTTGCAAAACCTCCAAGTTGGGTGGATAGGGTTGCGGAACAGTATGGCTCCGGGGTGGATAGGGTTGCGGAACAGTATGGCTCGGGGCTCTTTCTTGGTTGGATGAGATGTCTAAAGGTGGTAGAGAAGGCATCGGAAGGTTTCTTTGGAGTAAAGCATTTATTAGGGCCTGGTTTTGTTCGGCCATGCGATTAATGTTGTTGGTAAGCTCAATGATATACTGTGGTGGGTTGTTTGGATTGGAAGGGTCGGTTTGATGGTCGGCAGCATTATGGTGAGAAGCCATGGATCTAGTCGTGACTATACACTTGGATGGATGGGAGGAAAAGGTTGTTAAGACAGGGTCTCCGGCGACAATGAGCACAACTGGCATCCGGATAAGAACCAGTTCCCACAGACGACGCCAACTAATAATACAGTTTGTCCCAGTGAATGGATCGGACTGGTCCAAGCTCCTCAAGCCTAGGTCTAAATGATCAAGCTCACCGGATAACCTGCAAACAAGTTCAACGGGGAACGGGGTAGTCCCCCAGTGAACCCTCCGACGAGCAAGTTAGAAAGAGAAGCAGAGTATAGAGGGAGAGATTAGAGATAGAAAAGCTTAACCTTCTTCTTGTCTTCAACGTTTGCTTATATCCTTTGGTAATCATTTCGCTGTCCCTTCCGACCTGCCCTCCTCGCCGAAAGTCTATACTGTAGCTTACCTTGTTCAGGGTAAGAGGGTCTTGTTCGGACGGAGAGGTGTTGTCGTAATAAATGCCGTGATGGGCTGCATTAATGGTGATGTGCAGTGGCAATAACTTTGCAGATTTTTGTCTGCTGATGTGGCCCGTCCTTCACCTGCCGTGTGTCTGAATGTCATTGGCTTTTTATGCCATGTTGGACTCCAGCTGTCCTGGACCTCACCAGCTGGGTTATGCATTGGGCTCCAAGTGATGGGCTTGGATTGTTCATAATGATTCGTGGCCTTTATGAGCTTATACACGTCAATAATTATGAGTGATGATATTTAAATTTATTTGGTCCGATATAATTTATTTGGAGCATCAGTGTGGTACCAACCAAAAATTTTTCAATGCCTTTAATGGTGGACCTCTTTTAACAATTAGGTTGAAAGTTAATTTATTGACTTTTTTTATTTTTTTAAATCACATCACTTCTCTACTTTTTTACATATTTTTTTTAAAAAAAATTAAAAAATTAACTTTTAACCTAATTTTCAAAATAAGTTAGGAAAGGTAAAAATGGAGGATTTTTGATACATACATCCTTCTTTTATAGAGGGTCTTCTTTTATTGAGTAAGGATCCTCTAAAGTTTTTTTTTTCTAAAGTTTCTTAGAGTGGTGTGTTGTATGGTTGAGATTTAATGACAAGTCACATCAATTTTTTAGCATTAAATCTCACCTATACAATACACCACTCTAGAAAACTTTAGGAAAAAAAACTCTAGAAGATCCTTGGCGAAATTGGAGCCTCAATTAATTGTGTGTATACACTAACGATGAGTATAGGGTTATCCAAATTACATAACTCGTCTAATCTGAACAGATTCGTATATAAACAGACGGTTTCGCAAATACAATGCTGGTAAATACGGTTTGAAATATAGCATAATTACAAGTTGTAGGTTTTACCTGCACTTGCAAGAATCTGCCCGCCCTTAGACATTTTTTTTTTTTTAAAAAAAAAACCTGGATAGTTGATTCATTCATCCTATCCTGGATGGAGTTTGCGAGTTTGCAAAATGTTTTTATTTTATTTAATGGGTTTGAATTGGATGAAGTTTAACAACAATTTATTATTATTTTATTATTACATTTTGAATGAGTGTAAAAGTTAACAAATAATTACTTTTAGGTAAATTTAAGATTTTATATGATTTTACTTTAATTGTATTGGTGGGTAATGAATGATTTTAATATTTTAGTTTAAAATTTTGAAAGACGCGCTTGTGTTAGTTTAGGATTTTATTTAAAAGTTTAGGATTTTAAATGATTTGCTTGTGTTAGGAATTGATTTTGTTGCATTTTTAATTTTATAATTTTAAGTCATTAATTATTAAGGATGAATTAAACTAACGGTCCCTATAATTTAGAGCTTATGTTACTTTAGTTCTTGACTTTTTAATTGTAACATATTTGACTCTAAATTTTTAATCTTATTCCAATAAGAACAATTGTAGATATTATTGCTTAATTTCAAGGGCACAATCGTCTATTTGATAAAATATAAACTAATTTGATAAAAATAAATATCAAAAAAATATTTTTGAATTTTTAAAAATTATGTCTACCTACTAAAGATAAAATTATGTAAAATTAATAAATCTTTTAGACATTTATTTATTTATTTTTATCAAATTAATTTATATTATGTGTTTGGATGATGATCATGTAATGAGTAATTGTTTTTATTTTCATTAAATTAGTTTCTATTTTTTCAAAAGTCAAATATGGCGACAATTTTGATATTATTATTAAACCAATCCATTAAATCAAAAATCCAAAACTAAAATTTTTTTATCGATTACACATTAAAATCCTAATAATCACTCATTACATGATCATCATCCAAACACATAATAAAAATTAATTTAATAAAAAAATAAAGAAATAAATGTCAAAAAAATTATCAATTTTATATAATTTTATCTTTAGTGTATAGAAATAATTTTAAAAATTTTAAAAATATTTTTTTGACATTTAATTTTGTCAATTTAGTTTATATTTTATCAAATTGACGATTTACCCTTGAAATTAAGTAATGACATCTTCAATTGTCTTTATTTAGAATAAGATTCAAAATTCAAGATTAAATGTGTGACAATTGAAAAGTCAATGACCAAAGTGACACGAGTCCCAAACTATAGGGACAGTTAATATAATTCGCTCAATTATTAATGCTAAACATTTTAGAAAATGGGGGAGAAATGGCTCAAAACAAATATTTACAAAACGGGAAAAAAAAAAAAAAAGCCTCAAAATAATTTTTTAAAGAAAAAAATTCAATCTGTAAAACGTTCGCAACCATCCCTACATCCGTAAACCCTATCTATACAAACCACTTACCGGTTCAATTTTTTTCAAACTGTACATATACAGGCAAGTTCAAGTCATAAACTGAAACTGTCGAAAACTGAACGATGAGTACTCTAATATACATCAATGAGCAATAATGACAGATATTTCTACTTAAATAAAAATATTTACAACACACCAGATCCTCATAGCACTGACTTTACAGATTTCTTGTCTCTGTTTTTGTTTTTTATAATTTAACTTTTGTGTGCCTTTTCATAAACAGAAAAAAGGAAACGTGCCTTTTCATAATTTTGCCAAAAGTAGTGGCGGTGGGGTACACCTCGTAATATTTTCCAAAACCGAGGGTCGTTTAATCAATCACGCCCTCCTCAAAAAAAGCAGCGAATCCCAGCGGGAAATTTAAAGTCCACCTCGTGTCCGTTATTTTCGAATTTCAAATATCAAACGGCTCATTTCACGACACAACACAACACCACTCAAGACAAACACCACCAAATCCACCACTACATGCCCCATTATCCAATCCCACCACTCCCCTCTTCTCTCTCTCTCTCTACAATTACCCTTTTCTCTCTCTAAATTTCACCTCCTCCTGTGTATAAAAGGGATTCATTTGAGCTCTTTAGGCCTCTGTTTCATTAAAAATTAGAGCTTTTTTTCTGAGGAGTTGCAAGTTGTGAGCTTTCTCATCAATGGGTGGTTCAGGAAAATGGGTAAAAGCATTGATAGGTCTCAAGAAGCCAGAGAAAGACGACCAAGTAAGCTTGCTTATAACAATCCCACCATGAATCTGTAGATTTTTTTATTTTTTTTTCTTCTCAATTTCTCTCTGTCTCACTTGTTTATCTAGGAAAAGGGTCGAAGTAAGGGCAAGAAATGGAAGCTATGGAGGAATTCATCAGGGGATCTTGGGTCCTCATGGAAGGGTTTCAGAGGGAACCATCACAGAGGTACTGCATCAGAGGGGTCTGATTGTTCATCAGTGATGACTAATGATGCTTTTACAGCTGCTGTAGCTACTGTGGTCCGAGCTCACCCTAAAGATTTCAGGGTTGTGAGACAAGAATGGGCCGCAATCCGGATCCAAACTGCTTTCCGTGGCTTCTTGGTACATGGTGTCCCCCCCCTTCCCTTTTTTTTTGATCTGTTTGGTTGCTGAGAAATTGTGGGAAAAAATAAAGACATTTTGATTTTGTCACTCGAAGAGTTTTTTTGTTAGATATATGAAGGGTGACACACAGAATAGAGGGTATACAACAACAATAAAATTTTAGCTGAAATTTGTTTCTAAGAAAAATGAATTATTAAAGTAAAGGAAAAGAAAAGAAAATTCAAATGATTCATTTTTCTATTATGCATTCAATTTACTCCTGTTAGAAAGTAGAATAGTTCCTATTTTGCTTTTTCTTTCCTTTTTTGCAATTAAAGGCAGCCTAGGGGTCTTCTATATTTTCATAGTCAGATGAATAGATAGACAACTTTATTGATGCATGGTGAGAGACTTGGAACTGAACTATTTTTAAACTCATAGACAGACTAATCTACATCAATCTTTAATTTTACAATAGAAGCTTGGATCTAGATGTTTTGAAAGGAGGAGGTCTCAATTAATACAAGTTTTCTGTATTATGGCCTATGCGATAACAATTAATTCGTACATACGTAGTTGATGGATTAATCATTTAGAGAATCAATAGAATGATTAAAACCTAGAAACCAGATCTCATGAAGTGAAGAATTTTAGCTGTTCATTGCAAAAAAAATTTAATCTAGGAGTACTCAACTGTGTCCAAGGCAGTCACCTTTTTGCAGTTTTGAGTTATTTTATCAATCATTGGATGCATAATTAGCATTGTTCAAAATTTTAAGTAAGATTTGATGTTTGCAACATATGTCTGTTCAATAAATTTATGCTTGAGTTACTTTTTGATTCAACCATTTGGGAAATTCAAATGTTATCCTTGCTGTATTGTAATAACTTGTGGATAAATATAGGCAAGAAGAGCTTTAAGGGCCTTGAAAGGAGTGGTGAGGCTTCAAGCTTTGGTTCGGGGTCGGCAGGTGAGGAAACAGGCTGCTGTGACTCTGAGATGCATGCAGGCTCTTGTTCGAGTGCAAGCCCGGGTTAGAGCTCGTCGTGTTCGTATGTCTATGGAGGGTCAGATTGTACAGAAGATGCTAGATGAACGGCGCAGCATGGCTGATCTCTTGAAACAAGCTGAGGTATCGTGATACCCTTAATGAATTCAAGTTTCTATTATGAACATTCTTTTGCCCTTCATGAAATTATGATTTTTTTTTTTTAAATACAAATCTTGGAAATTGTCAGGAAGGGTGGTGTGATAGTCAAGGTACACTAGAAGAGATTACAGCAAAGCTACAAATGAGGCAAGAAGGGGCTTTCAAGAGAGAAAGAGCACTTGCATATTCTCTTGCTCAAAAGGTAAGAATTTAATTAGTTCAGACTTCTCTTATTCTCTTGCTACAATAAAACGACTAAAATTTTCATTTTCCAGCAATGGAAATCAATCCAGAGTTCTGATTCCCAAACAAATATCCCAATGTCCTATCTCAAAAGTCAAGAGTTTGACAAGAATAGCTGGGGTTGGAATTGGTTAGAACGTTGGATGGCGGCGAAGCCATGGGAAAATAGATTGATGGAGAAAGTCCACACCAATCCCTCAGAGACGACTCCACCTTCTAAAAATTGTGTAGATTCCTTATCAGGTAACCGTTCAAAATCATCTGAACCATGCTCGGTGAAAGTCAGAAGGAACAATGTTAGCACAAGGATTTCAGCAAAACCTCCTCCAATTGGGCAAGTCACTCGGTCATCTTCAAGCCCAAGCTCTGAATTTCAATATGATGAGAGCTCAGCTTCGTCTTCAATTTGCACATCTACTACGCCTGGTTCTGGAAACACTGTCATGGCTTCGGATAGAACAGAGGAGAGCAATAATAACAGTATGCCAAGCTATATGAGCCTCACTGAATCAACCAAGGCTAAACAAAGAAATTTATCTCACCGAATTCAAAGGCAGTCCATGGATGAGTTTCAGTTTCTTAAGAAGTCAGCGGCGTTTTGTAATGGGGACTCAAAAAGCAGTATTGGCTCTGATCCTTATGTTAACATGTCCAGGCCACTCTGCCTGCCCACCAGAATGGAAAAAAATCCGATGAAGTCAGGAGAGAGAGGATTGCTTTTATGACTAAAGTGAGTTGCAAAGTTCAACAGCTTGTTGTTCTGTTCTAGTTTAGTAAGTATATTACTTCAGAGCTGCTGTACTATGAGCTGATCAGTATTGAAAAACTTGTATGATGTGCTTGAGATTCAATTTAGGGGTTTATTATGTACAATAGTAAGTTTGGTTGTGGAATTAATTAATGCTTTTTTTTTATTTATTAGCATTTCATTCCCATGGTCATCATGAGAATGTCTAGTTAACTTGCTCAATCTATAATATTTCCAGAATCTCTATTAACATTACAATATAGTTTGCAGTATTAAAAAACATGACCAAATTGGGATGATAGGCAGAGATCATCAAAACCCAGAAAAACTTCAAACTTCTTATGTTATAAGCTTCTACAAACGTGCTAAGAAGTTCACAGCGTCATGCTCAACCACATTTATGCACGTTTGATGGCTCTAAGCTTGACACCATGCTTGAAGTTAAGAACTATGCTAAACTCGAGTTCCAGAGGCTTTTCCATGTTGGGGGAATGGCGAAATACATATCTACGGTATAGATGAATCAGTGACAGTTTTATTTCTTGTATGGAGAACTTTTGGCCAATGCATGCTCGAGGTCCAATTCCAAAAGGTATGTTTGCATAAGGGTGCCTTTGTTTTTCTTCTTCACAATTTGGATCAAACCTCTCTGGCTTGAATTTGTCTGGCTCTGGGAAGTTTTTCGGGTCCTTAGCTAGAACTCCAAGTGCCAACCAGACCCATGTCCCCTGCTTATTTATAGATAAATTTAGGAGTTTAAATGCTTATTCTAATGCATTACACAAACGCGCCATCTTACATAAATTTACTGTTTTATCATTCAAATTATATAGAATAGAATACCTTTGGCAGAGTGTAACCTCCTATCTCCACTTGTTTTGATGTTTCTCTTGCAACTAATGGAGATACAGTATAAAACCTCATTGCCTCTTTGACCACCTGCAATCAAACAATCAAGAAAGCTGATTGAGCAATCATTGGCATTTGATCTATGCTATACTTCATCAAAATGTGAAAATGCCAGAATGTCTCCTTTTCTGATTGATCATATCTTAGACTTACCTGATCAAGATAGGGAAATTTGAATTGGAGATCATCAGCAGTCGGCATTTGATCATGCGGGCCAAACCCATCAATCTCTTCAAGCAACTTCTTCTCAACTTCCGGATGCCCAGCAACTAGATAGACAGTGGAAGACAATGTAAACGAAGTTGTGGCTGATCCAGCAAGTAGATGCTCATAAGTAACTGCGCTGATGTAGTCTGGGGTGAAAACACTCTTCATCACCGCCTCTGACTCCCTTGCTCTCAATATGAGTGACAAAAAGTCCTTTGAGCCTTGATCCTTTTCTTTCATCTTCTTCACAACAATCTTATCAAGGCGGTTACTCAAATCTCGATTAGTTCGGTCTACTTTCCAATCCATAGTGCCTGGTATTCTTTTAAGAATTTGGCGAAATGGCTCTTGGAGTATGGGGACAAGCAGGCCTAATATAATTGAGAATGAGCCTGAAAGGTCCATCTTGAGCATTGTTGTGGAGTAGATGTGTTTCTTCATGAAGTCATGGGCTTCACTATTGTTTTTGCCTTGATGCCTTGAATCGTTCATGGAGTCTCCTCCTGATTGTGGCTTAGAAGAGAGGCCAAAATCAACACCAAAGGCAGCTTGCCCAATCACATCGGTGGCTAGTTTGAGGGAGAAGTCAGAGAAAATGATGTCCTCTTCTTCGTTAGAAGGAATATTTGGAGTTGCAGACTCAATGAATGCTTGCATAGTTGGCACCAATTTGGCTAGGTGGGATGGCTGGTAGACTGATACTATTGTGTTTCTCATTGTAGACCATATTTGATCCCTGTAAGCTAGTTGTGTATCAAACTTTATTCATGTTCCAAACAACGTTGTGTAATCTCATTCACAATGAATCAATTTGTCTTGCCTAGAAACCTATTCTCAAAAACATGGAATGGTTATACAACTTGCAATGTAGCCTAGTGGAGAGGCAACTAAAATTTCAATAAATCTTGAGCAAAGATAGGTGGTCGTGACCCTGCTTGAATTCCAATTTGCTGAATTTGAGGTTCAAACATTAGTGATTAAATTGAAGAAATCTCAGCTTTTCATCAAAAAATGGGAGGCCTAGATGGAAGAGGGGAAATGGTTTATTTTCTTGCAAGAAAACCAAAGGGAGAGTGGATAGTTACTAAAGAGAGAGTTGGCAGGATCTAAACCTTTCAATTTTGGGCGAACTACCTGGTATTTCTACAACTTCATCACACTGAAGTTACAACCCCAAATTTTTGTAAATCCAAATTCAAGTTTTTAAGGTTGTGTTCGGATCATGTATTTGGGATGAAATTTGTGGAGAAAAAGGGAAAATGAAAAGAAATCACAATTTTACCTTTTCTTCCCAAATCCTAAATTCAAGCATAAAGGGAGGCGTAGGCGTCACCTTGTTCATAGGCTGTACTGGCTATGGAATTGTCATTGTTGGTAAGGTACACAACGATATAGGATTTGAATTAAGAATTTGGGATGAAATTTGTGGAGAAAAAGGGAAAATGAAAAGAAATCTCAATTTTACCTTTTCTTCCCAAATCCTAAATACAAGCATAAAGGGAGGGTTAGGCATCACCTTGTTCATAGGCTGCACTGGCTATGGAATTGTCATTGTTGGTAAGGTACACAATGATATAGGATTTGAATTAAGAAGCAAGCACTTTGTGCTTTACAAAGGTGGGGGAGACTAATTACCATAGGTGCTAATTTAACAATTAACAACTGACTTTCGCCGATCAAAAAAATACATATATATGTGTGTGTGTGTGTGTGTTTTTGTAATGAAGTCATGATACCTGGTAAAGAAGAGACCCTTCTGATGAAGAGGGGAGGCAGAGATGGGAGAGGGAATGCTTCTATTGGGAATGTCTTTAAATTTCTTAATTCCAACTTCTTTGCAAAGCTCTGCATCTGCTACTATTACCAGTGGCTGTCTACCCATATGAAACCTGCCCCCACAATACAAATCAATATAAATGCTCATGAATAAGTGACAACAGTGGATGGCTTCATGGTAATTTGCTAATCCAATTCAACATTCTGTTTTCAGCACTTATACTCAGTTTATTTTGGCAAAAATATTTTTCAATAATTAGTTTTAACGTTTGATATAAAAGAAAACAAAAGTCAATTTAAAAAAAAAATTATTTGGACGAAAAAAAATTCTACTTTTAAAAAACATTTTTTTGTAATTTTAGTCTTATCAACACCGCCACCACCAACGCCACCCTCCTACCACCACCACCACCACCACCACCACTAGTACATTAGTTTCAAGTTGCAAACAACATAAGAAAATATGAAAATATTTTATTCCGAAACAAACGGAGTGTTAACTCTCAGATTTATCGAACAATACCTTATTGTACAACTCAATAAAAAAAATTAAAAATCAAAGAATAGGCTGAAATTCATTGACTAAATCATGTCTAAAATATGTTTGATGCACTTAAAACCCAAAGCAAGACTTGAAAAGCTAAATGCATAGCTAAAGTAGAGGAAAATATATAATTAAGGTACTTAATTATGAACAAGCATGTAAGAGAAATTTAACCTGAAAATAGGACCATATTGGTTGGCAAGGACAGAGAACAAGTCTGGGCCATACTTGGCAAGCAAGGGCAGGTTTCCTAGCAAAGGAAAAGGGATAGGGCCAGGTAACCTCCTAACACCCCAATAGGGTGCATAGAAGAACAAGTACCCCAAAACTGCACCTGATAATAAGCTTAAGGCCAACAACATGGAGGTTGTAGCTGATACCATTGGGGTCCTGTTCCTAATTAAGGTGAGTCCTTCCTTCTTCAATTCTTGGAGAATTTCATTCACTAAGTCCATCTGAGAGGGGGAGAGAGACAGGGAGAGAGAGAGAGAGAGAGAGAATTTTATGGTTGTCACTAAGCAAGTTGATGAAGTTGGTCTTTGTGTTGTGGGTAACCCAATGATGAGACAGGCAAAATGGGGGTGGGGGGCACCCTTTGTAGATTTTGGGTGGCAAAACTATTTTATATTTTATAAAATATAAATATATTTTATATTTTATTTAACAATTTTGTCTTTCAATTCTATAAAAAAGTAGGGATATACAAATAAATCGATCTACACCAATTCAAATGGTACCATTTGGTCTGGTTTTTTAAAAGGACTATTAGGTCATTGATTATAGTTTAATCATCAGATTAAGATTCAAAATAGAATTGCCCCTTATTTAAAAAATATCTACATTTCGTATTTTATTGAAAATTTTGTTTTTGTAATAGTTGGTATATAATGAAGAATTTAACATGTCTTTACACATTTTATAGCAATCAGTTTGGAGAATATTATAAAAAAAATTAAGTATGCTTCTGAATTTTTGGAATGCTTTTATAAAACTGGATAGTATGAATATAGTGATAAAAAAAATTGTAATCTAAAATCATAGGACCAAACTATTTGGTTTTGATTCTTGATTCACCTTAAAACAGTAAATTGTGAATTTAGGTGATGTGTTACAACTTTATTTGTTAAAATAAATATGTCCATTTCTTGTGGTTAAAAAAAATGGAGAAGACAATGTTGTGTTGCCAACAAAACAATGTGCTGTGCCCACTAATATGTTGATAGCTTTGGCCTTGTTTGTCAATGGGCAAAAAATGTGAATTTTTATTTTTATTTTTATTTTTATTTTTATTTTTATTTTTTTAAGTAGAAAATCAAAAGATCAATTAAAATAGTCAATTTCTATATGAGCCCTTAGTGCGGTGAGATTTTTTAGTTAAAGTTGATAGAGCCTTTATTTGACATAAGTTAAAATGGGACTTTTTAACTAAAATAGTCACAAAAGGGCAAAATAAATTTTTTTAACTCAATAAAATAAAATGTTACATCCAAATTATAATCATTTTTTTTTTTTTTCACAAAAGTTAAAAAAGTCAAAAAAACCTATTTCAAACGAAACTTTTTAGGCTTAGGTTAAAATAACTAAAAAATCAAAAAGCCAAAGCACATCCCAAACGGACCGAGAGTAATGTTCAACCAATAATCTAACTTACAAATTTGCTAACAATAATATATATATATTTGATTGTCGTATTTTTATATTCAAAATGCATTAATTATTATGCGGATCCAGACATTGAGAAGTATCAAAATTATCACGCAAACTCAATTAGCCGTTGAATATGCTGCAGTTAAAAGGCAAAACATTTTTGCACCACTTTGTAATCTCAATTATGTCACTTTGTGCTTATGTAACGATGTGATTATATTATAAAATGATATAAATATTACAAATTATGTGATAAGAAATATTATTAATTATTTTTTAAAAAAATTACCACATATTATGATATTAGTTATAAAATATTAAAATTTTAGGAAAATATCTCGTAACTCAAATTTTGTGGCTCAAAAGTGGCTCAAATGGCCAAAACGACACGACGTCGTTTTGGCTATTTTTATGTTGTTCTGTACTCAAAACGACGTCGTTTTAGCCATTTGAGCCACTTTTGAGCCACAAAATTTGAGCTACGTAGCATTGTCGAAAATTTTATTACTTATGTGATGATAAATTGCAGATGATATGTCAAATGGCAGTGGCTTTGGTCCAATCCAAGATCGAATTGGATCGTGTTGTTGGGCTCGTGGGAGTCCACCACGGGTCCCTTTTTGATAATCCGAACCGTTCAATGTGTAGAACTCGTCGAGTACTATATGCTTGTAAAAAATCACGATGATCGGATATCGATAGCTATGTGAACAAAACAGTTTTTTATCAACCGTTAATTGTTTCACCGTCTATTTTTTTTATACAAAACTGATTTGATCACATAGCTATTGATATCCGATCAACGTGATTTTTTACAATGATGTAGTACTCGACAAGTTTTACACATTAAACGGTTCGGATTATCAAAACGGACCTCAAAAATAGACCCCATAAACCGAACTGGACGGGTTCAATCTTGATCTCAACGTGAGAAAAGCTGAACCAAAACATAATTGTTAGACAATAAATTGCATATGATGTGTAAATGTATGTATGTGTACTGCTTCCAACAAAATATACTTGTTGACATTTCATAAATCTTCATTATTTAATAGTGTATAGTTTCTTTTCGCTAAGTATAAATATAGGGTAATGCTAGAGACACCAAATTTTTTATCAAACAAATGACCAAATGTCTCATATGGGTGTGGGGTCCGCAATTTTGTGGGCCCACACCCATGTGAGACATTTAGTCATTTATTTGGTAGAAAATTTGGGACCTCTAGCATTTTCCATAAATATATACATATATATTCGTTGATTTGATTAAATAATTTCTCATTATATTGTTTTCTATCAAGTTCTTAAGGATGCAAAATGCTTAAGGAGAAATAACCTATGCAAATTGATTTTTTATTTGTTTATTTATTTTTATTTTTTTTGGAGAAATTTCAGATCAATAAGACTTAAAACATAATTACAAATCAAGTGATAAACTTTATCAATATTACTAATTAAAATTATAAATTTGTCTATAAATATGTAATAACTTTCTCAAATTACCTCTTATTGGTAATTTCTCTCCCTCTTTTTTATTTTGGATGCAATTGTGACTCATTCGGATTATGAATTTATAAAGAGATTTGTGAGAAAAAAATATATATAATTAAGGGGTTTTTTTTTTTTAGTTTCCTCTTGCCATTTCTTCTCTCTAAAATTGTTACACAAATTGATAAATCCAAATCCAAACACAGTACAAGAAAGTGTCTCATCTAACAAATCAATTCAAAATATTGAAGAAATTAAAAGTAGAAGAATTTAGAAGCAAACCTGAAAATAGGGCCATAGCGCTTGGCAAGGACTGAAAAAACGTCTGGACCGTACTTGGCCATTAAGGGCAGGTGACCTAGGAATGGAACAGTTGGAGGACCAGGCACCTTTCTAACACCCCAATATGGACTATAGAAGTACCCCAAAACCCCTCCTATTAAGGCCAATATGGTGCATATAGATGATACCATAGTGACCCTTGTTAAGGGCAATTGTCCTACTACTATATCCATTACCCTTTGAATCGTTTCACTCACTGTATCCATCACGAGAGAGAGAGAGAGAGAGAGAGAGAGAGAGCTCTTTAATTGACAAGGGTTTCAATGTAAAGGAGAGAAATGTGGCTACTATATAGTAATTGGTAATAGAGCATCTTCTTCAATAGTTGGTCTTTTGTCTGTTTATTGATTAATGAGATTGGCCGAATGGTGGGCCCACTCATAGGTAACTATGGTCTAAAATGCGACGGATTGAAATAAGGATACATGTAGATGAGAAAGGAGGAAAAAAATTATCAATATATGAAATGAAATTATATTTGTTGTGAGGATAGATGAAAAATTATATATATGAGTATAAATGTCATTTGCACTCTATGAGTTGGTTATTTTTTTCTCCTTCTCTTACCTGTTGAATTAATCAAAATATAATTTTAAAATGAAGATTCCGATCATAAGTTTGATTTTAAATTTTTTTTAAAATAATAGCCCGAAACAAAAGAACAAAATAATATAAAATATTTTATTATGCTTATCTATTTGTCTACCTATCTACGTCACTTATCTATTTACATATCATCACTTATTTGTTCACTTAATATGTCGATATGTCCGTATCACTATTAACACATGTGGTCTCTATCAGCCACTTGTGATACAATAGTAGGATAAAAATAAAAAATAATAATTTATTTTTCTTATCAAATAATTTTATTAATCCTGTCTTTGTTACCAAAAAGATCAATTCTTATATCTAATGTCATATTATCGTAAAAATAGACTTTATCACATTTAAATCCTTTTAAATTTGAGGAGAGTTTGGATCCAAATTAAATTCAAGTAGAATCTGAACAGAAGGCTCTCACAATTCAACAACAAAAAAAAAAAACAAAAAAAACAAAAAACAAAAAACCTTGAACTCTTTTGTTAGTATAAATAATAAATATGAAATAGATATAATATTGATATTTTCTTACGTCTATTGGGAATCAAATATTTTAGCTAAAAAGTCAAAAAGTTATTATAAATTATTAAATTATTCTCTCTATTTTTTTAAACTATTTTTGTAAAAAGTTTAAAAAATACTAAAAATTAAATTCTCAAACTAACCCTAGATTTAACTAAAATATAATTAATTCTATTAGTTTGTACACATTTTAAAATAATTTTTTTAATCATGCTACATTTGTTATCCTTGAGAATTTTTTTAAAAAAATTTAAAAAGTACAAAACATTGGTTTAGAACAACTTAAGATTGTTGTAAAAATTGACTATTTTTTAATTGACTTTTTGAGTTTTATGAAAAAAAATGTCTAAAAAATAAAAAAATAAATTGACTTTTTGATTTTTTTTAATTGATTTTTTGACTTTTATTATTAAAAAAAAAGTATGAAAAATAAATAAGAAAATTGACTTTTTTATACTAGTTTTTTCACTTTTTAACCAAACAAATATGTTGCCAAAACAAAATTTTTGGCCCATATAAGTTAACTTTGGCTTAGCGTGCAGGTTAGGCTCGAGCTCTAACTAAGCTTGATCAAATTTGTCTACTTTTTTAGTTGAATTTAGACAAACGTAAAAATGCTCGGTAGCCTAAAAATGAGGGGTTTGAATAGCTTGAATGGGTGTTGGCCGGACATCTTTCTGGACGATCGGGTGAAAACTTGTCTACCGCGATTGTCACCTTTGTCGACTGCGGCTGTCAACCTTTTTGCCGGACGGCTTGCAGGATGACCGGCTGGACGTCTACTCGGACGACTGGCAAAATAAATTTTGAGCCATTTAAGCCAACTTCTTTTTCAGGCTACCAAACATTGCTCAACTTTCAACTCTACTGAAACTTGGCAAGTTGCGGCCCTAGTTTTAGGACAATATAGGAGACTTTTAAACCATCTCTCAATGCTTAGAGCATCTCTGATAGAGATGTTCAGTGTATTTTGGTGTGTGTTAGACAAATAAAGGAAAAATGGAGTTGTTAAAATCATTGTTAACTTTGGCAAATTTTAAAATCATTGATAATTGTAGTAAGTCTTTTTAACGAGAAAGAGAGAGAGGGGGGAGGGGTTGACAAATGATTTTTCTTTTTTTTTTTTACTCGTATTCTTACAAAATACATTAAAGTGGGTCTTATTGTTTTTCTTAATACACATTTTAACATTTTGTGGGAGCCGAATAAATAGAATAGTCGGAAGGTGCGTACCCCAGAAATCAGATATTATTCGGCTCCATATTGCGTGACTAGGATGCCGAATATGTTAGTAAGGCCGAATAGCCGGAGATCAGTAGCTCCAAATAAATAAAAGGGGAATGAGATAAAAGTAGGCTCAGGCCCCGAGGTCCAAAAAGCAAGTATAAATACAAGGACCACAGATTTAGAAAGGTATGTAAGAATCACTTCACTTAACTTAGTAAACAAGCTATCCTGAGTGTCTGAACTGGCTTGTCCGTCGGAGTGCTAATTCCGGCACCACCGACCGGAGTGTTTGTATCTTTTCAGGTGACTAGCTGAGGATCATTAGCGTCTCCCAGGATCTAAAGAGTATTTCCAAACCACTTCTCCACAACTGGCGCCGTCTGTGGGAATACTCAAATACATCCATGGCAGGTGCAACTGAAGATCCTCCGATAGCCACTGACGAGACCATATAGAGAGATGATCTCACTCCAGCAAACTCACTTGGACAAAAAACCATCGTAGCAAGACTTGCCTTGGACCTCTCCCCATCTTCAAATCCAACGCAAAAGACGATACAAGCAACCATGGCACAAGCTAGGCAAACCAAACAGAGGCTGGACGACATCATCGCTGAGAACGAACGCCTTCGTCGCGATCTGGCCTCGGAAATAGCAAAATCCAAACAAACATTGCGCCAGGCTTATGAACGACCCCCGAGGGCAGATGATCGACGATCTCGAGCCCGACAGCAAGAAACTGACGGCCGCTATGCCTCAACATATCATGTAGCGACCCTAATTTTCTTAAGTCATTTATTTATTATTATGATTATTATTATCTTATTTTATTTTTGATTTTATTAATTTTGTGGTCACATGAGAATTTAATGCGGTATTTAATTAATTTAATGTGTTGTGTAATTAATTTAATGTGTTATTTAATTATAGGTAATTAATTATATTGTTTATAAAAAAAAGAGGGTGTTACATATATTGATTTTATAAAGCATATTTATATATGTTGTAGTTATTTAATAAAATAAAATATATATCATATTTATTTGTGTTATATTTACATTGTATTTATGTTTTATGATAATAGCCATTTGTTATATTGTAAGTGATTAGGCCATAATTTTAAGAGGAAAAGAACGTGAGAAGCGGCTGTACGGCGAGAGAGAGAGGGAGAGAGAGAGAGAGAGAGAGAGAGATTGATCATCAAAGTGAAAAAAAAGAGTGCTGCTCAAACCAGGGCCTTTAGCTGCATCCCACCAACTCCACACTGAGGATACAGAAAATTTCCCAGAAGCAGATCCAAGCCAAGAGCAAGACCCTTCAGATTCCACCCTGAGTGCAGTGAATGATGCCAGTGATTCAGACAGCCTTTGCACCTCCTCTTCCTCCCAAGCCAACAAATTTCTTTTGAATTGGAACTACCACGCCCCTAGACTACTCTTCTTAGCACTAATTTGCTGTAAAGATTCTTTTTTCTCAGTGGATAAACTATACAATCTAGGATAATCCTCTTTCAGACCTCTGATAGTGAACCATGCATCAATCCAAAACTGAATCCTCCTCACATTACCCACTGATAACTTAAGATTCTGACCATAGAACTCACCCAAAGTTGATTGGTTGAAGTGAGCTGCACTATATCCTTCCATACTGTGGATACCCCTTTTGAGCTATACAGAGATGGCACCCAACGCCCTCCAACTCGACCATATCTTGAGCATACCACTGATTTCCACAAGGCTTTGTCATCTGTATCATATCTCCACCACCACTTTAGCAGCATACAATCATTCACCTCTCCCAAATCTCTCACACCCAAACCCCCTTGATTTTTACTTCTAGTAACCTCACCCCAATTAACCAGATGAACACCCCTTTTAACATGAAATCCACCCCACAGGAAATTGGATTGAATTTTAACGAGAGCCTTTACAACCCCTTTTGGCATTTTGAAAATAGAGAGAAAGTAGAGAGGCAGATTAGAGAGGACAGATTTAAGCAGGTCAAATGCCCAACAAAAGATAGTAATTTTCTCTTCCAAGAAGACAACTTCTTGCTCACCTTATCCACTATTGGACTCCAAGTGCACTTCCTTTTAGGATTGGCCCCTAAAGGCAATCCTAAAAAATTAAAAAGTAATTTCTTCGATAGGCAGTTCAATCTTTGAGCTAAACCCATAGTTTCATCCTCTTGGAAACCCACTCTGCAAACTACACTCTTGTGATAATTAATCTTTAAACCAAACATCACTTCAAAACACCTCAACACCTATGTATGTATTATGCGCTATGCCTCAACAGATCATCTTGAGGAGTTGGCAAAGGACGAACGTCTCCAACAATGCGTCCGGAGGAGTGCGACCAAAACATCTGCCCCTCCGAATGATGCATTTCCGCTTGACATCGTCCACATGATATACAGCCTACCAGCAGCCCGGCCGTGCATGCGATCCAATCACATCCAGGCCCCCAACAACAACTCACGCCAGTAGAGCGGCTCTGAGAAACGCCAAGTATCACTTTTGACGACTCTGATCTAATCGGCTTAACACTTCTTCATATCGATCCATTAGTTGTTGAGCTACGCGTAAACCGGTTCACCGTCGAACGCGTTCTTATCGACCAGGGCAGTACTTCGGAAGTTATGTATTATAAAACCTTCATCAAACTTGGATTCAACGAGTCAGACCTGACTCCGGCTCCTTATCCACTATTCAGCTTCAATGCCAATCCAAAGTACCCATTGAGAAAGATCAGCTTACCCGTTCGGGCAGGTTCCGGAACGGTGGATGTGGAATTCTTGGTCGTCAGGCTGCCATCACTGTACAATCTCATCATGGGGCGATCATGGTTGCATACCTTGAAGGCCGTCCCAAGCACATATCATCAACTGCTACGTTTCCCAACAGAACACGGCATTGAGCAAATCCGCGGCTCCCAGAAATCGGCACAAGCATGTTATCTCCTTGTCGCCAAAACGCCAAAGGAACTGCAAGTAAACTCCATTGAGGTGCCGAATCGGGACATCCTTGATGACATTGGGCGGTATCCAAATGAGAAGGCCACGGAAGGTTTAGACCGAGTTGACATCGATGGAAGCCCAGAAAAGTTCTTCATGGTCGGCGCTTCTCTGGATCAGGCCGACAGGCAGCAGCTGATCTTTTTCTTGCTCAACAACCTCGACGTCTTTGCGTGGACTCCGTACAAAATGTCGGGAATAGACTCGTCAATCTCACAGCACCATCTGAATGTCGATCCCAAATGTAAGCCAATCATTCAAAAAGGCCGGCGGTCAGCCGCGGAGCACACTGCCGTCGTTGTTGAGGAGGTAGACAGACTGCTTGACGCCGGGGCAATTAGAGAAGTCACTCACCCTACGTGGCTCTCCAATACAGTGGTGGTGAAGAAGAAAAATGGGACTTGCCGAGTGTGCGTCGATTTCACGGATCTGAACAAAGCTTGCCCCAAAGACTGTTTTCCTCTACCCAGAATCGACCAGCTTGTCGATGTGACGGCACGCCATCAACGCATGAGCTTCATCGATGCTTACAGAGGCTACCATCAAATCGCCATGCATCCAGATGACCAGGACAAAACCGCATTCCTCACCCCAAGAGGAACCTACTACTGCAAAGTTATGCCTTTTGGCTGAAGAATGCAGGGGCAACCTACCAAAGACTGGTCACCGCCATGTTCAAAGGGCAATTCGGCCACACTATGGAAGTATACATCGACGATATGGTGGTCAAGTCCAAAGAAGAACAGAATCATATAGCTGATCTTGAAAAGACATTCAGCATCTTACGCAAATACAGAATGAAACTGAACGCTTCCAAGTGTGCTTTCGGAATCGGCTCTGGCAAATTCCTGGGTTACATCGTCAATCACCGAGGAATCAAAGTCAACCCGAGGCAAGTCACAGTAATCTTGGAACTCAGCTCTCCCCGTTCAGCAAAAGAAGTCCAAAATTTGATGGGGATGGCCGCTGCACTCAACAGGTTCATCAACCGGTCTACAGATCACTGTCGACAATTCTTTCAGACACTATTGCAGGGTAAGGCTTTTGAATGGTCAGCCGAATGCGAAACAACTTTCAACGGACTCAAGACCTACCTCCGCTCAGTACCTCTCTTGACAACACCCGCCGCTGGTGACCCGCTCATTCTATATCTGGCAGTTTTCAATAGGGCCGTCAACGCCGTACTGCTAAAAGATGAGGAGAGGGAGCAACGGCCAGTGTATTATGTGAGCAAGGCAGTGGTTGGCGCCGAAACACGCTACCTTCCGCTGGAAAAACTCATCTTAGCTCTAGTCATGGCGGCAAGAAAACTGATGCATTACTTCCAGGGACATAGCATTGGGGTACTAATAGATTATCCCCTCCGATCAGTACTACAGAGTGCAGAAGCATCAGGATGTGTTTCAAAATGGGCTCTTGAACTCGGCCAATACGACATCCAGTTTTACCTAAAATCACAATCAAGGGGCAAGTGTTGGCCGACTTTGTTGCCGAATTCACCGGCGAGCTTGCCAAACTCAAACCTGACGAAGTTCGACCAAAGGCTGAAGTTCGACCAAAGCCGAACTGGAGAATTTATGTCAGGGATATTTGGCAATTATACTGTGATGGATCATCTAACCAAAGGGGCAGCGGCGCCGAAGTTGTAATCATGTCTCCAGACGGCGCAGTAATTAAGCAGGCCGTCAAGCTTGGCTTCGAAGCATCAAATAACGAAGCTGAATATGAAGCCCTTCTAGCCGGTCTGCGGAAGGCGCACCTTCTCGGCGCTCGACGTCTGCTTGTGTTTTGTGATTCAAAACTGGTAATCAGTCAGCGAAAGGAGGAGTACGTAGCAAGAAACGACTGTATGGCGACCTACATGAAAATGGCCAATTCCTTGCTGGCAAAATTTGACCATCACGAACGGAACCAAATAACACGCAACCAGAACACACACGCAGATGCCTTGGCGTGCCTAGCCTCCGCCATCAATTCTGAGATCAAACGGATCATCGAAGTAAGTTTCATCCCGGAGCCGAGTATTGGCCCTTCAGAGGAAATCCATGTCAACGTTATAGAATCCGCACCAAGTTGGATGGACCCCATTGCTGCATTCCTCTCTTCTAAACAACTCCCAGAGGACAAAAAAGAAGCACACAAACTGCGAAATAAAGCCCTACGATACTATCTGGATCGGCAAGGAGGGCTTTATAAAAAGTCCCTCTCTGGTCCATATTTGGAATGCGTGCACCCCGACAAAGTGCAAGAGCTTCTGACAGAAATACATGAGGGCAGTTGTGGTGCCCATTCTGGCGGATGCTCCTTGGCCCATCGAGCTATAACACAGGTGTATTATTGGCCGACAATGAGAGCTGACGCGGAAAGTTATGTAAAAAAATCCGAACAGTGCCAAAAGTTCTTCCCATTAACCCATCTGCCTGCCGAAGAGTTGAACTCTATCACCAGCCCCTGGCCGTTTGCTCAGTGGGGACTTGATATCGTAGGACCATTGCCGAGGGCCCCAGGGAAAAAGCGATTCTTAATCGTCACAACAGATTACTTCACAAAATGGGTCAAAGCGGAGGCTTTAACACATATACGAGATGCCAACATTAAACGCTTTGTATGGAGAAACATCATAACACGATTCGGCATTCCGAGAGCTCTCATCTCAGACAATGGCACCCAGTTCGATTGTGGCGTATATCGAGAGTTATGCAGTAAATATGGCATTCGGTCTTACTTCTCTACACCAGCCTACCCCCAAAGCAATGGTCAAGTCGAAGCCTCTAACAAATCCATCTTGGACGGCATCAAAAAGAGGCTGGAAAAAGCTAAAGGCAAATGGTTGAAGAATTGCCGAGTGTATTGTGGGCTCACCGTACTACGCCGAGGAGATCCACTGGAGAAACGCCGTTTGCTCTATGCTTCGGAACCCAGGCAATCTTACCCCTGGAAATCGGCCTACCAACTCTGAAATCACGAGTTTTTGATACGGGCCGAAACAATATGATGCTTGCCCTGGATCTAATTCTAATCGAAGAACGCAGAGACCGTGCCCTGGCATCCATGGCACGGTATCAGCAGCAGCTCGCCAAGTCGTATAATCAGCGAGTTTAGTTACGCCGATACACGCCAGGAGAATTGGTCCTAAATAAGGTACTCCCAGGCAACCGGAGACCGGCCGATGGAAAATTGGGTCCAAACTGGGACGGCCCCTATCAGATAGGATCCATCGCAGGAACAGGGGCATACCGGCTCTCAGACATGTCAGGAAGAAGCCTGCCACGGCCTTAGAATTCAACACATTTACGTAAATTCTATCATTGACCCGACTTGTGGGCTTGATACTTGTACATATTCCACCGTTGAAATACAAAGCTTCTCGTTTTCTCAAGATCGCTCTCAAGCCTTTAAGGGCCGATTAAGCCTTCTAAGGCCAAAATAAAGTCTCCGGATTCGGAGCCCCCTTTTGGTGCATGACACCTTAGGGCCGATTAAGACTCCGGATTCGGAGCGCCCTTCATGGATATCACGCTTGGCCAAAATAAAGTCTCCGGATTCGGAGTCCCTTTTTGGTGTATGACACCTTAGGGCCGATTAAGACTTCGGATTCGGAACGCCCTTTTGGTGCATGACATCTTAGGGCCGATTAAGCCTCTTAAGGCCGATTAAGACTCCGAATTCGGAGCCTTTGTGAGAGATGCATTCGGACCACTTCACTGGCCGAATAAATATTCACTGAGAATTGTTCTTAATTCGAGCCGGTCAATGCATGTTTAAACATTTGCACCACGCAACACAAAACTTGCCAATAAGTTGAAATAATTCGTTTAATTAAGCACATAACATTTCAAGACCAAATATGAATGTTGAAAATAAGAGAAATTCTATTTGTTCGGCGCAAAGTCTGTTCTCGCGTTCCAAAGTCTATTTATTCGGCACCCTCATCGTCGCTCTTCTCAATTTCGAAGTCGAAATAGGGTAAGTAGTGACGATGATACAGGGGCGAAGCCAAATCAACGCCCACGGCTTCGAGAGCTTTCTCGGTTTGAAGGGCCTTGATCCATCCGTGCTTGAATCCACGATTTTTACATCGGCAGATCTCTTCGGCAAGGCCTCGTTTTGTCTTCTCTATCCCGACCTTCAGGCCGTCCTGAAACCCCTTTTCATAACCCAATGTCCGTTGGATCATTTTCTCCTCAACGACCAATTTAGATTGATCGGCCGCCACCGATGCGCTCGTTTGAACATTCTTCAGCTCCCGAAGCTCACGCTCAGCCTTTTTCGCGCGAATCTCCAGACTGAGATTTCTTTCGTCCTTTTTCTCCCCCTTACGTCGCGCTTCCCGCAGACGCATGTCAACTTCGTAAGCAGTATATAGTTTTTTCACGGCCCTATGTATGCCGTCTCAAAATACTTTGAAATCTTGACGTCCGACCATCGATTGTTGGACTTCCGACAAGAAGATCTGTCGAGCGAACTCGACTGCCACACCTGGGTCTTTAATGATAGAATCCGCCTCCATCATTGGTCTATTCCTCACAAAAAATGAAAAACTCAACGATTGTGGTGTTGCATCGGGCTCGATTCTCGATCGCGGACGCGGAGAATTTCCCCACTGTTGCCTGTCCTTTCGGGGCGATCTGCTTCGACGACTAAGAGGCTGCTGTGTTTCCCGATCCTTGGACATTCTTCTTCCCGTACGCATGGGCTCGCTACTGCGACTCATTGCGGCGCCTAATTCAGCCAATCTTTGCACCTCCCAAGTCGCCTGAATGGAAATAAGTAGGGCCTCTGGCGTGCACCCGCCCCATTTATCCTTCAATGTATGCAACTCTTCCAAGGCAACGTCAGTAATCCCAAACGTCAAAAAAAGGATGACAATTGTCCCTGGCTAAGGCCATGGCAGATTTACTAATCTGGTCGGCCATATTTTCAAGCACAAGCGCCGATCAATCTGTGCCTCAGCCAACCCACGAGTTAGGCCCATTCGGCTTCGCAAGCTCACGCCCTGGCTAAAGTAAGGGCAAATTTACTAATCTATCGGCCATGTTTCCAAGCGTAAGCGCCGATCAATCTGTGCCTCAGCCAGCCCACAAGTTAGGCCCATTCGGCTTCGCAAGCTCGCGTCCTGGCCAAGGCAAGGGCAGATTTATTAATTTGGTCGGCCATGTTTCCAAGCGCAAGCACCAATCAATCTGTGCCTCAGCCAGCCCACGAGTTAGGCCCATTCGGCTTCGCAAGCTCGCGCCCTAGCTAAGGCAAGGGTAAATTTTTTAATCTAGTCGGCCATGTTTCCAAGCGCAAGCGCCGATCAATCTGTGCCTCAACCAGCCCACGAGTTAGGCCCATTCGGCTTCGCAAGCTCGCACCCTGGCTAAGGCAATGGCATATTTACTAATCTGGTCGGCCAAATACCTAAGCTAGGCAACCGATCTAACCATAACCGAAAGCAATATCATTCATCAACAACATTTTCCTTAGCAAGTTCAGCACAACTCATGAAATTTTATATACGCAAATCACTAAACAAAAAGCTACAAACCCGCATGAAAATGCCTAGCAAACAACTATGACTGTAGCAACACATAAAAAATACCAAATTAAAAACTGTAAAGATACATTCGACATCCTAAAAACTATGCCAGTCGCCCAGATCAGTCATCGGAATCAGACTCCAATGGCTCAACATCCACTTGCTCATATGGTATTGGCATAATCAATGAAACTTTAGTAGCAGCAAGGGCTTTGTGCTAGCCATGTTTGAATCCCCAATTTTCAAACTTGGGGACTTGGTCCAAATACTCGGCGAGTCTAGCATTTTTCTCGGCCTCGAATACTTTGGAAACCTCCGAGTCGGCTGTTTCCTTCGCCGCCTTCATTTCAGCTAACTCAGCCTCCAGTTTAGAGACCGCCTTCTAGGCCAATTTGAGCGCATTTTCGCTCGCCTCCGCCCCCTTCTCGGTATCCGATCTCAATTGATCCGCACTACGAGCCTTTTCCACCTCGGCCTCGGCCCTTGAGGCTTCTTTGTTCGCCCTCAAAACTTTGACCTCGGCCCTTCTCCTCTGGCCCTCAACTTCCTTTCGTAAACAACCAATCTATTTGACGGCGTCACGATGTCGACGGCCCATATCGGCTATCCTTCCGACGGTCTGCAAAAAAAGAATTTAAAACCATAACTTCAACAGCATTTGGATTAAGTAAAGCAAAGTCCGAATATGTACCAAACGTTCCGATTGGGCGGCTAGTGCTGTCGCATTCAGATTTGGTTCCACCCGGAAAGCCTCCCTGTCAGACGGCAACGACATGGATGTAGTCAAGCTGAATGCGATTTCTGGATCTTTAAGCGCCGAAGCATCAGAAGAAACCGGCATGTTTTTTATCATCGGCTGAATGACAAAAGGAACGATCACATTCGATCCCTCTAATCGAGGACGTTTACCACCTTGTTCCTCCGAGCCAGCCTCAAACTCGGCAGGGCGTTTCTCTGCCTCCTCCTCAACTTCTTGGCCGGCCTGCACGATCAAAATAGATTCGACATTCCGATTTTTTGTCGTCTCCACCTCAATAACGCACAAGGACTCTGATTCGCTAATAGATAGGGAGAGTTGAGATTCGGTGGCGGGTGGTACTTCAGACGGAAGGGCCTCCGCTCTTCGCCGCGCAGCCAACCTTTCCGCATTCGCCTTCCTGGAAAGTTTTGTCAGGCTTAACCCGGCCATGTCTTCAGGGCCTCCGGCGGGAAGATCCTCTAAGCCGTGAAAAACGCCGTCAGGTGAAAGATCCCCTCGGTCCGAAGTGGATGGAGGATCGACCGAATTCAATGCCTCGTCAGACTCGGTTTCGTACTGATCTAATTCGGTAACATTAGCTACATCCCGCTCCGAATCAGACCCTTCAAAACCAACGTGCCTCAAGTTTTTGAAGTCGGACAAAATAAGAGCGATAAGAGAATCTTCACCCTCCGGAATCGAGATATTTTCCGCCGCCGAGAAGGTCGTGTATGTCGGCTCGTAACGAAGCAGAACGTTGGCCGCCCTCCCTTGTTTCTGAAGACTTCGACAGCCGAAATACTTGAGCGCGACTTTGATATCCGAAAGAACGGCGTCGTCAATCAAAGACAGGACTTTCTTCAAACCGTTCCCTGCACAAGCCAAGCTATAACATTTCAAAGAAGAGGCTTTACAACAAAAATGAACAAATAATAAAAGCGAGAAGGCAATCGGCCACCTGGCTCGCCCGTCCGTCTGGGAATAGGGTTGGCGTGATCTTCCCCTTCGCCAAATTCCCAGTTACCCTGGACAACAACCATAACATCATCAACTCGTTTCCCAGAACTAGAAAGCATAGTAATTAGCTGATGGTTGATATCCTTGGCCCTAAGGAAGAAACGCCCGTGCCGACCAGAAGACTTAGCCAAGGCATAGCAATGCCAGATGGCTGGAATGCCAAGGTTAATTCTAAGGCGACGGTTGAGCACTATAACCCCCATTATAATTCTAAAGAAATTCACATTGAATTGAGAAGGGATTAAACCCCAATGGCGAAGCACAGCCCTAAGAAACGGGTGAAGGGGAAAACTGACTCCACCCTCTGCGATTGACAAAAGAGGAAAGACAATCGCGGTTTTGTCCTCCCTCTCCATATCAAGAGTGTCGTCTGCCACAAACGACAGACGGACATCATCAGGAATGGAGAAATGACGTTTGTACGGGGAGCAAATATTCCGGCGTGCCCGTATTCCTTTCTTCCGAGTTCCGTCGATATCCGATCACCTGCGAGCAAATAACGGTGAGCTACCCGGCGGTGTGTGGCCGGAAACACCCTTCGACGATCAAATTAGCACACACCTTAGAGGGTATAGAGAGAAGGGAGAGAGTGTTTGAGTGTAAGAAATTCCTTACAGAGTGTTCGTGTGTCGCGTATGGGGGGGCGCTGACATGCTTACATACCTTCTGTGCCCCATATCCACTCCCTGTCATCTCCTGACACGTGGCTCTGCTATCCCATCTGTCAGCATAAACCATGCCGTTCATCACCTGCTCTCAACTGCCTGTCAGCATAGCTGGAGCTCGGCAGCCGAGCTGCCCTACCTCGGTCATACCATGCTTCATACCTTAAGCGCCTAACCGGATAACCGAATGAAGGACCGGGCTAGGCGGCATCTCGGCAGAGCTTAGCCCGGGCTCCTCCTTTGGTCGGCCTTCTCGCCGGTCAATCAACTACCTCGGCTGACCGCGCCTTTCCGAGCGCCGGCCTCTCGGTCTGTCTGGTCTCGACAATCCTCGGACCGAGCATCCTAGCCTGACTGGTCACTTCCTGGTCGAGCAGCTTCTGCACGGTCCGGGGCAACACACATACCAAACTCTGCCCGGCCCAACTTCTGGTAGCCCATTTCCGAGTGAACAGTCGATCATCTCGGCCCAATGCTCTGCTGGGCCCTCAACTTGTTCGGTCTATACCTCGGCCCAACACCGGAGCATAAATCACCCTCTCAACGTTTAAAGCCAGCAATTCGATCTGACGAGAGAAGATCTTTTAAATGTTTCGCCATGCCCAACAGTTTATAAGAATATGCCGAGGAAGGAATAAACCAGAAAGAGTCGTCGGAGCAAGGAATGAGAGAACCTACAAAGGACGAAGAGGATATCAGAGAAGAGAGTTGCAGGGACGATTCAAAAGGCAATCCAGCGACGAGCGTCATAAAATACATACTCGAAAGGACGTCAAAATTTTAAGTCGCAATAAATAGACACGTACGAGGGGGCGAGAAGTCGACACAACAACCGAAAGCGGTGCGCTAAGATATCCGCATAAGGATGAGGTCAACCGCCGAATTTTGGCTCTGACTTTTAGAAATTCGAAACCAAGCACTCTAGCCAAACTGTCGTTGGTAAAGTGTTTGGGGGGCAATTGTGGGAACCGAATAAATAGAATAGTCGGAAGGTGCGTACCCCAGAAATCAGATATTATTCGGCTCCATATTGCGTGACTAGGATGCCGAATACGTTAGTAAGGCCGAATAGCCGGAGATCAGTAGCTCCGAATAAATAAAAGGGAATAGGATAAAAGTAGGCTCAGGCCCCGAGGTCCAAAAAGCAAGTATAAATACAAAAACCACAGATTTAGAAAGGTATGTAAGAATCACTTCACTTAACTTAGTAAACAAGCTATCTTGAGTGTCTAAACTGACTTGTCCGTCGGAGTGTTAATTCCGGCACCACCGACCGGAGTGTTTGTATCTTTTCAGGTGACTAGCTGAGAATCATTAACGTCTCATAGGATCTGAAGAGTATTTCCAAACCACTTCTCCACACATTTATATTACAACATTCACACACTCACCAAATTAACAAATCATAAGTTGGATCACACTGTTATTACTTTTTACATTTTAAAATCTCTGTCACATATGCTCATACAATTTTGGATACTAAATTTCTTCTTAACGCGACTAAATCAAAAACATAGCCTATTAAATATGTTTGATTTGATTTTTTAACAATTATTTTTAAACGAGTTTTCATTTGTCTTTAATGATTTTTTTTATTTTAATCCTTTTTTATTTTTAAATGCAATTAATGTAGATTTTTTTTTTTAATGTAGATGTTTCTAATTTTTTTTAAAAATATCAAAATTTGAAAAAGTTTGCTAAAATATAAGAAAAATTTGAACAAAAATCTATGTATTTGTAGACAGATTTTCTTTCATTTTTAGTATTTTTTTTTTCATATTTTAGTCATTTTCTTAAATTTTTAGAAATATTAAAATTAAGTATATCTAAAAAATAAAAAATAATAATTAAAATATTAAAAAAAAGTTCAATAAAAATGATTACCCATTTCAGCAGTTGAAAAATTAAAGTAAATAGGACAAAGGAGGGGCATCGGACTAGGGATGACAATTTAAAACCAGCCCGATGGGGACCCGACCCCCCGATCCCGAATTAAGCGGGTTTTCCCCGAAAAATACCCCCGACGGGGAGGGGATGGTGATTAAAAATCAATCCCCGAACAGATTCGGGCCGGGGACAGGGATCAGTGTTCCAGTCCCGTACCCAGCCCGATTTTATCCCCGATGTTAAATTATAATTTTACACTTATATATATATATATATATATAAACCAGGTCAGTGTTACAGACATTTCTGTCTATCCGTGTCCGTCTCTCACTGACTACTCTCTCTTTCTCAGATCCACCACCGTCGAGCCTCGCACCACCACCGCCGACCACTGCCAAGCCTCGCACCACCACTGCCGAGCCTCGCACCACCACCGCCGACCACTGCCGAGCCTCGCACCACCACCGCCGACCACTGCCGAGCCTCGCACCACCACCGCCGACCACTGCCGAGCCTCGCACCACCACCGCCGACCACTGCCGAGCCTCGCACCACCACCGCCGACCACTGCCGAGCCTCGCACCACCACCGCCGACCACTGCCGAGCCTCGCACCACCACCGCCGACCACCGCCGAGTCTCGCACCACCACCGCCGAGCCTCGCACCACCAGATCTGAAGAGTATTTCCAAACCACTTCTCCACACATTTATATTACAACATTCACACACTCACCAAATTAACAAATCATAAGTTGGATCACACTGTTATTACTTTTTACATTTTAAAATCTCTATCACATATGCTCATACAATTTTGGATACTAAGGGTTGGTTTGGGGTGTCCTAAAAAAGTGTACTTTTTGTCTTTTTATGAAAAGATGTGCAGAAAAGTAGAGAGGTGATGTGATGGAAAAAAGATAAAAAGATGGATTATGTAGTCAATGCCAAACCAGCCTTAAATTTCTTCTTAACGCGACTAAATCAAAAACATAGCCTATTAAATATGTTTGATTTGATTTTTTAACAATTATTTTTAAACGAGTTTTCATTTGTCTTTAATGATTTTTTTTATTTTAATCCTTTTTTATTTTTAAATGCAATTAATGTAGATTTTTTTTTTTAATGTAGATGTTTCTAATTTTTTTTAAAAATATCAAAATTTGAAAAAGTTTGCTAAAATATAAGAAAAAATTGAACAAAAATCTGTGTATTTGTAGACAGATTTTCTTTCATTTTTAGTATTTTTTTTTTTCATATTTTAGTCATTTTCTTAAATTTTTAGAAATATTAAAATTAAGTATATCTAACAAATAAAAAATAATAATTAAAATATTAAAAAAAGTTCAATAAAAATGATTACCCATTTCAGCAGTTGAAAAATTAAAGTAAATAGGACAAAGGAGGGGCATCGGACTTTTGAAGTTGAGCAATCTTGTCATGAAATGACCTAAAAGCCCATGTGAGTTAGAGCTTTGATTGAATAGATGAGTTGATGGTTATGGGGTGCAAAAGGGGAAGTCTCTTGATGGTCTTAAGTTTGAAAAATTATCGGTTAGTTCAGATGTGTTATGTAGTTATAATCTTTATTAATCATAATTTATTATATTTTTTTATATTTCTTAATCATTTAACATGAATCTGTGAGTCTCATTCCCTTCACTAATCATAATACTGTTAGGTATCACGTAACAAGTATTCTAAAACTAATTAATAACTTCTCCTCAAGTATAGCCAAATAATTTTTCGAAAGTACTGTGACTGTGATCGGTGGAATGAATAAAACTTAGTATTTAATATTAGATGATAGAAAGATTTGATATTTGATGGTTGGTCAGCACATTACTATATAATGCCTTAAGACCATCTAATAAATTTTCGTCCAAAAGGGGGTTGATGAACCTAAGTTTAATTTATATTTCTTTTATTCATAAAACATTACATGTTCATTATTTAATTTTTAATCTTATCAGCCGGCAATATTCTTCTTCAAAAATGCCACCATTCTTTCCATGTTTTGTCCAGATAGATGAGAATATGCTTTGTTCGGCATGAGAC
This sequence comes from Camellia sinensis, assembly GCF_004153795.1. Lineage (NCBI taxonomy): Eukaryota > Viridiplantae > Streptophyta > Magnoliopsida > Ericales > Theaceae > Camellia > Camellia sinensis. Next base: position 1,743,964 of record NW_021025015.1, read on the forward strand.
TCTCTGTATTGGGGATTCCCTTTTTGTGGGTTTTGTCTTCTAGTAGTGTTATATTGGATCATAACCTAGCGTACATTGATTAATTACAAAATTATAATAATTTTGGTCAAGAGTATGGATTAAATCATTGGGAAATTTTAATATACACATTCTTAAAAATTGTGTATTATATGTATTTTTAATTATGTCATTTTTAGTTATGCTTCATAAGTTCTTTAATTATATCTCATGTTGTATTTAATTATGATAATTTTTTTAATAATGACTCAAAAAATATATAATTATATCATTTTTTTTAATTATAAGGTGCACATGTACCATAGTATTTCCTTAATCATTAATGTACATTATTACCTATTTTGTCTATTATTTTTTTGTCTTCCCGTTTCGATCTTCTTATTTGATGGCAATTCGTTTGAGAATTGAGTTTTTTTTTTTTCTTTCCTTGAATTTTTATAAAAAGACATGAAAAAAAATTAAAAAGAATAAATTAACTTTTTGCATTAATTTTTTTTTACTAAAATTCATTATTTCCAAACATGCAAACATAAAGTAAAGACACATTTATAATTTCATAAACATTGATGAATCTTAATTCATGCACTTTTTTTTTCCCCCATACAATCACATTCTTACGATATGATTTTAATTTAATTTTGAAGTTAGAGATTGTATAGATTTATCAATAATATGCAAGCATTTGATTTCATTAAAAAAAAATAAATTAAGCTAGAGATATATTTCATTAATAATTTTAAAAATTACATTCCACCCCTAAGATTTCTAATTTCACAACAAATTGTCTTTTTTATTAATAAATTATCAAGTCAATTAACAGTTCTTAATAATGTTAGAAATATATTTTATTAATAATTTATGTAATTTTATTATTATATAGGAATAATTTAAGTAATTTTATTATTGTATAGGAAAACAATTATAAATTTTATTTTTTTAATTAATTCTGTTAAATAAAAAATTCTGACAAGGGGATATTTATAATTTTTCAAATCACATCTGACAAGGAGACATTTATAATTTTTCAAATCACAAGGAACAATTTATGCTTTAAACAAATCTCAGAGAGTGTATTTGTAATTTATCCAAAAATTATTTTCCAATTTCAATTTGATCCGAATAATACAATGCTAAAAACCCATTGTTGTTCCTTTCAAGATTTTGGCTAGGATGTTTTGCCTACACAAACTTACAGAGTCACTTCAGAAAATAAAAATTAATAAAAAGTTCAACAATCATAATTAGACCCTTACATTAATTAAATTCTTCCATTATCTAATGGCTTACTTTTTAAACAAGGTCAAAGATGCCAATCCCAAATTTTCACCAATAGTCGTATTTCAGCTTCTTTTTTCTTCTTTTCTGAAACTTGACCAATATGTAGAATTACTATTTCAGCTATACTCTATTTTTAATATTTTTGTTTTTCACCAAGAACTTTTGCAAATGTGTCATATTATAATGATTCATCCCTTAATTTTATTCTCTTAATTCCACCTCTAATGATGTAAAATTGAGGAGGCTAAAAATGAGAAGGAAAGAAGTGTAAGACCACTTTACATGGGGGTGAGCCATATCATTATAGATAGAATTGAGGGGATAAAATTAAGGAATATTGCACCACTCATTTAATTAAAGAGGAATCAAAATTCTCATCTACCCAGTTCCTTATGCTGGGTTTGGTTAGGGGATTTGGGGAGGGATTTAAAAGAGGAAAGGGAAAAGGTGTGTAAAACTATGTGAAATATAGGCATGATTTATTCATATTTCACTTACCTTTTCCATTTTCCTTTCCAAATCTCTCCCCAAATTTCCCAACCAAACACAACATTATTGATGTAGGGTGTTTGGCGATATAATTTTTGAAACTGCTCGATAAATATGGCAAAGGCAAAAGTTGCTGGTAGACAATCCGCAAGTGTCATTTTATAGGTCATTAGTCGACGTGTGTAGAGATAAAACAACTCGTACTTGGAATGGCTTGAAATTTGGTTGAGATACAAAAAAAAAATGTCATAATAGGCCCTGATGATAGATTTTAAGAAAATTTCAACGTTTAGGTTTTCAATTTCGCAATTTTGTCATTTTAGAAAATAATTTATTCATCTATAATTTGGTCTAGACGAATTCAATTTTGGCTAGATTTTTTTCGTTACATTTCTTTTTCTATTATAGTTTTCAGATTTGCGCTTAACTCAAATCTTTTCATTTTTTATAATTTTTATATTTTTTTTTTATTTTACACTTGAGTATTTTCTGATTTGTTTCCTAATTTGATTAGGGCTTCTTCTTAGTAATAATGATATAAGCCTCAGGCAATTCAACTTTTGATTAATAATATGCAATTTCATTTGAGATTTCTCTATTACTTCCGGTGCCGTCATTTGATGTGTCCCAGTAGATGTTAGAAATGGGAGTCTGGGCAGCTTGTTCCTTTAGAACTTTAGCATCATCTTTAATTTTCTTGTCACTTATTGCTAAAAATTTAAATGAAAAGTGCTCATTTGAGGACCACGGAAGCAATGAATAATGATGGGCTAGTCATATTAGAATTGCATACACAAATCTTAACCAAGCTCTATTCTCTATAAACAAAATCTCTTGGACCGGAGCCCGGCTAAAAGGATTGAAAAACTAGCTGCTGGACCATGAACGACTTTCTTTTGGTAAGACAAATATGTATATTGGGCCAGTTCATATGTTAACAAATAATATCTCGGTGATTCTATTTGTACCTAAATAGTAATTTAATATGCCTAACTAAACATTTGAAATTTTAATTTCTATTATACCTTAATATAAATTTATTAATATGAACAATACATATTAAATTTTAAAATAAAATATTATTTTTTTCTCATAGTATACCTTAATTATTTATACGTATTCAATTAAAAGAGTTTTAGGATTCATGGAAGAATTGGGTTTAGAGCCACGAAGTTTTAAAACTTTGACTAGACTCCGTTTGAAAAGTGAGTTGACTTTTTGGCTTTTTAATTTTTTTAGCTATTTTAACCTGTGCTAAAAAACTTGGTTTGGGAAGGACTTTTTGACTTTTTAGTTTTTTTGACTTTTTAGTTTTTTTGACTTTTTTTGTGAGAGAATAATGTAATGATTATGAGTTGAATGTGATATTTTGTTTTTTGTCACTAAAATAGCCTATTTTGTCTTTTGTGACTAAAATAACCAAAAAAAGTCTCAAATAGCTCTTCCCAAACGGAGCCACCTGTTATAGTTAGAATTTCTTCACCAATCCACCACAATCTTTATTTCACTCAAATCCATCCCTTTTTAACATCATCATCACTCGAAACTACTCCAAATCAAGACTCTGATTCATTCCTAGTAACTTACTTCATAAAAATTTAAATAAATCAATTAAGAGAAGAAAAAGCATTTGATCAGGGATTTAGAAAGGGAAATGAAAAAGTAGGTGAAGTGTGAATAAATCATACCTATATTTCACATAGTTTCACACACCTTTTCCTTTTCCCTTTCCAAATCCCTTCTCAAATCTCCCAACCAAACACAGGATAAAAAAAAACACAGAAAACAAAAACATGTTCACCACGATTGGGCTTCGCATGTATTATAGCAAGAGAATCAGAAAATAAAAAGGTAAACTAATGAGAAACAATCTTTACAATAAATCTTAAATCTTAAAGTTACAAAAAATTAATTCAATCCAAAGAGGAAATAGTATCCGCCGTTAAATGCTATGCGAGGCTTCTTTTGGTTGATTTTCAAGCTTGTACCTAATGTTGATTTTTTATTATTATTTAAGTGTACCACAAATTATGATTTTATATTGAAGGGTAATTTGCGAAAAAAAAAATATAAAGTGTATTGAGAATAAATTATAATCCTAAATAATTTAATAAAGCATACTAAGAAATTAGGCGTACTGAATGATTTTTTGGGTGCAAATCAGTTTGTTTGGTTTCAATTTTCTAAATTCAGTTTTCTGAAAATTGAGTTTTTTGTTTTTCATATTTTTTTATTTTTAGTGAATATTTTTAAAATTTTAAGCAATTTTTTTTTTTACTTTTTTAGATGCACCTTATATAGATGTATCTAAATAGTAAAATATTTGTGAAAAAATACTTTAAAATTTTAATAAATGCACAAAAATACTAAAAATATACTAAGTTTTTGTATTTTTTGTATTTTTGATATTTAGTGAATTTTTTAAAGATTTTTTTCACAAATATTATACTTTTTAAGTATATTTTTGTTAAGTGTGTCTAAAAATTAAAAAAAAAAATTGCTTAAATTATGAAAAAATTTAGAAAAAACAAAAAAATATGAAACATAAAAAAATAAAATTTTCTAAAAAATGAATTCTAAAAACTAAAACTAAGAGTGAATAGAATCCCCCTAACATCTGGTATCCCAAGCCCAACCCACTCATTCAAGGCATTTGATTTTTTTTTTTAGAAATATTAAATTGGTATTTTTTTTTTGGGTAAATTACATTAACACCTCCTGAGATTTATGTTTATTACAGTTCCTTCTCACCTTTTGAAAATTACATCTCCTTCCTTGAGATTTAAAGTTTCATTACAGATTACTCCCTAAGATTTAAAGTTTCATAATAGTTCCCCTCTCACCGTAATGATCATCATACATAAAATTAAATTAACAAGGGAGGTCAGTGTAATTCTCCAAATATAAAAAGAAACTGTAATAAACATAAACATCATGGAGTGTCAGTGTAATTTACTCTTCCTTTTTTTTTTAATGGGTTGTGATATCAATGATGGAATAGGAGCCGGTTTTGAGCACGACTTCACAGATATTTTTTTTGGTTGTCCAACAGATTATGCATGGAAACATGTTTATTTTTAAAAACATGACTGTCGTTTTTTTATTATTTATTTTTGTAGGGACAAACTTGATAAAATGAAAATAAATTTGATTATCGATTCAACTTACGATTTTTTCATAGATAATATATACAAATAATTTTACAAAATAATAGATTCCAATTAATAAAATAAGACTCATGATAAATTTTACAGACCCGAACATAAATTCATATCCAATAATATTTAATAATTTTATGCTGACGAGGAGCATGACGCTTAGAAAGAATGTGATATTTAGATTTGACCTTGTGCATGGGCGACCCCACGGTTGCCAATTTGCCACCTCCAGGCTCCACCACACACAATTCACAAATGTAACGCAACACACACTGGGTCTGGTGTTCAAAAAAGTCCCCTTTTTTTTCTCAATTTTTTTTATTTTTGTTTTTAGTGATATTATTTTAATTATATTAAAAAAAATTTACGTTTTACGTTCGTCTTATATAGACTATCTAAAAAAAATAAAAAATTTCATCTTGTATAAAGAAATCTAAAAAGTACATTTAACTAAAGACCAAAAAAAAAAAAAATACTAACTATTTTTTATTTTTTATTCTTCTTGAATTTTTTTAAATTGTTTTTTCTCATCTACCTAGTTGAGTAGAAGCTAGAAGTATAAAAGAAAAATTAAATTAATTTTTATAAAAATAAGTTCTGTAAAAGAATCATTAAATTAAAAAAAGGTTATTTTACACTTCTCATATAATTTGGAAAAAAATACAGTCAATCCCACATTTTTAACATAATTATATTGACTATTTTAATAAGGTTAAAATGATTGAAATTAATATAAATAATAGGCAGACACTAAAAAATAAAGTAAATATACATGTAATATTAAAAAAAATTATTTTTATATTCATACAATTAACCAATTATTGATAATAATAAAAAAATGATCTTACTATTATGTGAACAACTTCAAGAGATATTACTGTAATTATATTAAAAATATGAGATTAATTAAAATTTTTTAAAATTTTAATAAAAAATTAAAAATAAAAATAAAAATAAAAAAAAAGAAGGGTAAATAGCAAGCACCTTAACACAGACAGGTTTCTTTCTCGAACACTGACAGATTTCTAACTCCTTTCACTCCAACTATACATATTATCACCATCACTTTCGAAAAATTATTCACTGCCATTGAAGAGAAGTCAAATTCAAGTTAATCACCGCCTCCGATCACAAAAGTTTTTAGCCTTTTTTGGGCTAAAATTTATATATATTAAAAAAAATGGATTAAAATAATTTGTAAGATAAAATGTCACATTAAATTTATAATTATTTTACTTTTTTTACTTACAAACATCACATCCGATTATAAAAAAATTCAATTATCTTATCAAACATAAAAATTTTAATTTATTAAAGTAGCTAAAAATTAAAATAGCCTACTAAAATGACAATTTTCTAAACATCCACACAAAATGTCTCAAATGGAATCAAATGTGATTGGTCAAGTGATTAGACTTGTTAGGAAAAATCAATGATTCTATAAGTAAATCAATCAATAGGAATAAAAACTAATGCGGAAAAATTAAATCAAAAGCAACACAAGAATTTTTACGTGGTTCCCTTAATGTGAGGTACGTCCACGGGATTGAAATCCGATTCCACTATCAACCAAATAAGTTTCCAAACGATTGCAAATGAGACACTAATGGTCTCACAAAACCATCCTTAAGTGAATTCCAAATAATCACAAATAAACAAGAGGAAAGACCTCACCAAATAGATGAATAAAAACCTTCAGAATCAGAGTTGAAGGAGAGCCAAAATAACCAACCAACACTAACCGAAGATGCCCCCAAACCGAGCTTCAAAAACCGAAATTGAACCAATCCGTTTCACAAATCAAAGCACCAATTCTTGATTGACCAAGTCAACTCGAGAATAACAAACAACACCAATTGAAGCACTGTTGCCAAAAAACTTTGCTACTATCGCTTTTTTCTTTTTTTTTCTCCCACGGGGCAAAAACATAAACAATATATATATATATATATATATATATATATATATATATGATTTGATTAATGAGCTTTTCAATCAAAACCCACTTTGTCACTAAATTGAATTAGGTTTCCACAAAATTAGATATAATATATTAAAATATATTATACCTAAACCAAACCAAATTAAAATTCTTTTTCCAAAACCAACTGGGTCTCAAACTCCAATAAGGAGGTATATCCCAACAATTCTCCCCCTACCGACTTAGGGTGGAGACATCAAAATACCTGCCAAAATTCGACACTTCAATGTTTGTCCCTCGATAAAGTCTTAGTCAACATATCTGAAATATTATCATCTATGTGAACCTTTTTGAGTTGCAACAATTTCGAATATAACACATCACGAATCCAATGGTATCTCACATAATGTGTTTCGATCTCGAATGAAAAGTAGAATTTTTACTCAAGTAAATAGCACTTTGACTATCACAATAAAGCACATACTTTTCTTACTTAAACCCAACTCTTGCAAAAAAATTTTTCAACATAACTTCTTCTTTGCAAGCTTCCGTAATGGCAACAATCTCAGCTTCGGTAGTTGAGAGAGCAACACGATTTTGTAATTTAGATTGCCATGCCACGCTCCCCTGCAAAAAGTCATCAAAATACCCCGAAGTAGATTTTCTAGAATCAATATCACCGGCCATGTCAGAATCTGTGAACCCATCAAGCATCGGCTTACCATCTCCAAAACACAAAGACACCTTCGAAGTCCCTCGAAGATATCTTAGAATCCATTTTACCGCTGTCCAATGTTCTTTAACCAAGATTAGAGAGGAACCGACTCACCACACCAACGGCGTGAGCAATATCCGGCTTGTACAAACCATGGCGTACATCAAGAACCAACTGCTGAAGCATAAGGAGTTTTCAAACATCTCTTCCTTGTCTTTCTTACTTGTAGGATATTGATTCGAACTAAGTTTGAAGAGACCTACAAGTGGACAACCAACCGGCTTTGCTTATTTCATGTTGAACCTTCTCAAGAACTTTCTTCAATGGTAGCTTTCTTGAGACAACCAAATTAGCCCCTCTTTGCGATCACGAACAATTTTCATACCAAGTATTTGCTTTGCCGACCCCATATGTTTCATAGCAAAAGACTTGCTCATCCTCATCAATCATCTGGAGAATCTTGACCACAATTAACATGTTATCAACATAAAGCAAAAGAATAATAATTAGCCAATCGCGGCAAAATTCCTCTATCTCTATATATCTGTCTTATTTCTATTGTTTTCCGAAGTGGTTTTAGAAAAACCATTATTCATCATGAAAGAGTCAAATTATTTGTACCATTGCGGCGGTGCTTGCTTGAGACCATACAAACTTTTCTTCAATTTGCAAACAAATTTTTCTTTCCCTTTTTTCACAAAACCTTCTGGTTGCTCCATGTAAATATCTTCTTCAAGATCACCATGAAGAAATGTGGCCTTCACATCAAGTTGCTCAACTTCAAGGTTCATACTTGCAGCCATGCCAAGTACAACCCGAATAGAAGACATCTTTACAACCGGCGAGAAAATCTCATCAAAGTCAATACCTTTCTTTTGCCCAAAACCTTTCACAACAAGACGTGCTTTGTACCTCTGATTCTTGCCATCATTCTTCAATTTGAAAACCCACTTATTTTTCAGAATTTTCCTCCCTTTAGGCAACTTCACTAAATCATAAGTCTGGTTTTCAAGCAAGGAATTCATCTCCTCTTCCATGGCCTTTTTCCAATCACCTTTCTTTGCATGCTCGATTGCTTCTTGGTAGCTCTTGGTGTAACAACCCTCACCACTGTTTACCGATAAACTACCGATTACTGCTAAACTGAGACTGATTATGAAAAGTAATTGAACTGATTGAAATACTGAACTGACTGACTAAAGTCTGAAACTGATTGATTGACTGTATCTGTTTAAATGCATTATCTATCTGTTTGACTGTTTGATTATCTGTTCATATTTTATGTTTAAATTACGAATTGAAGGCCTTATCGGCGGCCGAACCGGAGATCGATTAGTGTTTTATGATCATTATAATTTATGTGATTTTATGGTGTAATTATCTAAAAACTGATTAGGTATGATTAAATTAGATTAATTAAGGTTGAATAGCATCGTTAGGCTTATTTACAGTAGTGCCATTATTAGTGGGCCATGTAGGCTAAACATATTTGAGCCTTTATACACTCAAACAAACATTTCATCAGCTCATTTCCTCACCACCACCGAACTAGAGAGAGAGAAAGTGAGAGAGTTGAATTGTCCTTGTTGATTTGCTTAGAAACTTGAAGGAATTGAAGTGTAGATTGCAAATTGAGCTTGTGTATCTTGCATTGAAGACCTAAGTGTAGACGTCCCCAAACGCCCCGGGAGGATGAGTCCCGTTCCGTTCGTATTGGGCTCACTACAACTCGGACTCGCAAATTGTCACGGTTCTAAATCTAAACCAAGGAGTCCAAATCCGACAAATCGTTTTGAGAAAACAGATTTTGAAATAAGTGCCAAACATGGACTGCTTTGCCAGATACAGAGTCGCCACCTAAATATTTAATTTTTGGGAAATTTAGGAAACCCTGACTCATTGCCTAAGGCCACGTGTCCGTCATCACCAAAGTTGCCTCGGCTCGGGAACTTGGGTACGATTGGGGAAGGTCACTTCGTGAGCACCCCCGCTCGCCCGATCAAAGATCGGCCTCTACTAACCATGATATCTAGTTTTGAAAACTTTATGCGTTCTTATTCCGGTTATTAGCCTAGATTTACTATGTGATGCGCACAGCATACAAGTATAGACTGGATTGCCTGAATTGGAACAAAACATTTCATGTTTTTTTTTTTTAAAGTGGTTTGATGGTGCTACCCACAAGTAGGCTAAGACGTAGATTTGCCACCCTTGGGTGGGCTTAGAAAAACATGATTTTGCCACTATCTAGTGGGCTTAAAACTCATAGTGGATGAATTGTTCCAATCCAAATAACTCAACCTTCACCCACAGGCATTCAGGCAGTTATATCACATAAGCAATCAGCCTTATGGTAAGCATGCTATCATGGCAGTCATTCAAACGCATGCAAGGATACTAAAGCATAAAACTTACCGAGTACTCCAAGCCAAAACAGAAGCTAATTAGAAATCCATGCATGATCCTAATTATACAGAAATACCTAATGTAACACATGCAAAAGTGCAACTATAACAGGCTCGGCTATTCTAGACATGGCATATGAAATGCTACAGCTAACATGTATTCAACTTGAAATTGAAAATACAATGCAGTTAGTATGATGCGCCGAGCCCGGTGCATGCAAAACAGATGAATGAATGCAAACATGCTATCATACTGTATGCTAATTGAAACATGCCCTAATCTAACCATCATAAGCGGGTAAATAAAAAGGAGAAAGACGTGGGGTTGGAAGACATACATCACACACACGCACACTTATTACAGTTGTGCCCTCGCGCAAAAGGTCTGAATAAATAATATACAGTCCCAAATAAATAATTACAGTCCAAATATGTTCAAAACCCTAATTAATTAACAAATTAAATTAGGAAAGCAATAAATTGGCATGCAAGCCAGGGACTGCCTCAAATCTGCTCCGGATGATGAATGATGCATGCTCGGGTTGCCTTTGTCGGAAAATCCCTTGCGATGCCCTGGTTTGCCTCTGTTTGCAATTGTTCTTGGAATGCATGCCAAGCTCCGAAAGGCTGCTGATTTCTAATTTGCTGCAACAGAGAGTAACAAAGGGACATGGCAAAGTATTTTCACATATGTATGCTTGACTACTCTTTAGGGAGTGTAGTCCTCGATTCTCGTGCCACCAATCACGCATATCGATGCATGATGGCCGAAGAGTCGAATTGCACGACTCAATATGAAATGAATGCACATGTAAATACAACAAGACCTAAACTCCATCATGGATAATCCGGAGTGTCGGTGACTGGGAATTGAGACATGTTCCGTCACTCAAAGTACGAAACGTCCCTTGTTTCCCGTGCTTGGGCTAACTTCTATCCCAAACACAATGCAATATGCATGACATGCATGAATGCAACTAATATACAACCTAGCATGCACAATGCTATGGAATGGCATACACGATGCACGAGGTAACATGGCATACACAATGCGCTAACATACAACCTAGCATACACAATGCTATGAAATGAAATGGCATACACAATGCACAATGGACTTACACCAACATGAGTGCACCTCGGCCACACTCACATCAGTATCCATGAGATGAAAATGAGACACTCGAAATGCATGCACACATGCACGCAAACCGAGGACCGAACCTAAGGTACGAATGCCACTCTACCAAAGCATGGCAAGGCATGGAACATGGTATGCAAACATGCAAATTTCAGCACTAAAATGTGATGCAAAATGGTCCCGAAATATGGAAACATGGTACCCGATGCATGAAATGAACCCCGAAACCCGAAACTAAGCACATGGAATGACTTATAGCTATACAAAGCATGCATTATTTGATAATGAAGCATGAATAAAGATTCAAGGAAGTCCCAAAACACGCATATTTCCAGTTTATAACAAGTCCCAAAAACAAACACAAGTAGGGCTAATCTATCATGCAAAAAAAAGGCCCCAAAAGAGAGACAAAGAAGTAAGTGGCAGCTACCGGCCCCAAACAATGAAGAGCCCTTCAACAAAGTTTAAGAGGGACTCAAAATAATTCACTTTACAGTTCATGACCAAGTCCAAAACAGTGCACAAGTAAGCTTAAAACACTATGCAAAAACAGGCCTAAAAAAAGGTTTAAACACAAAGAGCAAAAATGGAGCCTCAAACAGCAAAGGAACCTTGATCAAACATGAATAAGGGGTCAAAATATGACTCTTTACAGTTCGGGTCGGAGCCCAAAAATACAACCACAAGGAGCTAAAAAAACATGCAAACAAAGGGACCAAAAGAGGGATAAAGAGGCAAGTGATAGAAGGAAGTCTCAAACAGTAAAGAGACCTTCAACAAAGTTGAAGAGGGGCTCAAAATAAGGCAACTCACAGTTTATATCAAAGCTCGAAACAGTTTACAAATAGGCCTAAAATACTATGCAAGAAAGAGGCCTAAAAGAGGCTTTTAACACAAAGTGTAAAAAAGAAGCCTCAAACAGGGAGAAGCCCTTAATCAAACATGAAATAAAGCTTAAAATAAGACTATTTTCAGTTAGGGTCGGAGCCCAAATATGCGATCACAAGGAGCTAGAATATAGATCAAAATAAAGCAAGAAAAGAGGAAAAGAAGACTTACCCTTGAAGAATCAATCTTTGACAGCCGTTGGACCAAGTTTGGAGACTCTTAAGCACTGGAAATGGCCTTCAAGCTGCTGGAATGGAGTGAGGAGGAGGGGTGCTATGGGTTGTAGAGTAAAGGGTGTAGGAATGGTCCAAGAATAAAAGGGTTTTGATGTTTGGAATAGAAGGGAAGAGGGATTGAATGCAAGAGGCTTAGAACCAATTTTTGTAACCCTTAAAACTAAAGAGGAGGGGCTGGTTTTATAGGCAAAGGAGTGGAGAAAAGGGGGGAAATTTCAAATTCAAGTTTCCCCCCCAAAAGGCCAAACCCTCGGACATGGGTGAAGTGCAAAACAAAATACATGGCTGGAATGCACTTGGGACAAGGATCATGGCCGGCCAGCTCAAAAGGGCAAAAAAGGCCATTCACAAAATAGGTGGCCGGCCTGCTAGATTTTCTAGCCGGCCTGCTACTTTTCAGAACAAAAAATAGTTCTGCCGGAAACAAAGGTGTCTGGCCGGTGATTGGGAAGTCCAATGGTGGCCATTCAAATGTCCAAATTGAAGCCCCAGAAGTTCGCTTTCCAATGGAGCAAACGTTGCATTAAAATTTCTCCTGTGGAAAAAGTTATGCCAGTTTTCGTGAAGGCGCGCAGATTCGGTCCTACCCGGATCCATGCCGAACTTCTCCCAACCTTGTTTTCTTCTCTCCTCTCCTCTTTTCTTCAACTCCAAAACCCTAAACAATGTGTTTTGAAAGATTTTTTTAAAGAGTTCATCTCTCCTTCATTCATTTCCACTTTGTCCTCGCTCGGTTTACCGAAAAGCGCGACATTTAACAAAATGAGAGCGTCGGGACATCGTAGAAACTTTATTTCAAAAACGTTTTTGAAAGAGAGGGTTTCAAGGTCTAAAATCTTTTGATCAAGATTGTTTTGGTCAAAAAAAGGGGTATGAAGTTGAGATTTGACTCTCTCTCCTTGCCGAAGAAATTGAACCTTTGCCCTGCTCATCTTTCAAAACCATCAGTCGCGTCCAAGTCTTAAAGGCGGTCAAAAATGGGGTGTCTACAAGGGTTGCCCCTCTTTGACAGAACTCGAAGTCAAGAAAGTGACTGGAGTGAAGTGTTGTAATGAAGCAAGTTAATTGGACTTATACGTACGCGACCGGACATCACTCCATTCATGCAAAGAGAGCTGTTAATGACAGCAATTATGCGAAATAAAGCAAACATTTTAAGCAAATGCTTAGGCAAGCAAGTAACTCGAGCCAAACTACACCTCGTGCAGAAAGGATGCAAGAAATATGGAATTCTCACGCGAAACAGTGTGCACTGTGTGGAGATATCACAGAAGCGACATGTGATTGATACACAAAAAGGTTGACCAAAGTGTGATAGATACACTAAGTGAACAAGTATGATAGATACACAAAACAGAGTGTGTGATTTGATACACGTCGCTGTAACGCAAGTGGATCGATACACAACAAAAAGGGAGAGCACAAGTGGTGAGTAACGATGCGACTAACGTGAACAAAGATGGATAATACACAAAAAGCAGTGTTGTGCATTGGATTACACAGAGCGACATCAACGAGGGTTGATAATATTACTTTATTCATAATAACTAACGAATTTTAATTTAAAAAAGACTAAATTTATTAATTAAAACTTTAAAAAATTACATATAATTTTTATTAAATTATAGGCACTATACCGTATTTTTTTAATATTCCGGTTGAAACAAAAAAAAAACAAATAAAAAAAGCGTGGTTCCCACCCCAAATTGGAGAGTAGCATTTACATGATTATATTTTCATAATCTTTATATAATTACAGGCATTAGGCACATGATCAAGAAATGGACATTACAATAATTGTTGGAGATAATTGGACTCCTGGACGTCTCTTGCTATTTAATGTAATTATTTATTTGTTTTGAGCTTGAAACAATGTAACTGAACACCATAGTGATAGGTTATTCCGTGTCCCATGGATAAACCACCACCAATTATGCTTTTCATAATCAAAATGTTATCTTTTTTGTTAAACATTGAGTTAGATCATCAATTAAAAAAAAATCAGATCGACTGATCATTATTAATCATGTTGTTATTAGTGATTATGTCTTCTTAAATAAAATAGTTTAGTTTTCAAATAATATTAAATTTTTTTGCAAATAATTTATAAACTTAATATAATTGTGATTGATATATTTCAGATACAATTTGGATCTTTATTTATAGTTGAAGATCTTAACTCAACTCATGTAATTTAAAATAATCAATCCAAATTATTAAAAATAAAACCTATAATGAGAGAACTTGATCCGTCCAGGACAACCAGATTCTTTTTCTTTAGAATAAATGAAATCCTACTTATCTACTCATTGCATTATGCATGCGCTACACAAAAGTTCTGCCCTCCTTTTCCTCCATCCCTTTGACTCCCTCTCTCTCTCTATTGTTACATTTTCTTTAATTTTTTTTTTCCCTTCGACATACATCCAATTCATCCACTGCCACGTGTCTTGTGGGGGGGGTTGTGGGGGGGTGGTGGAATTAGAGGGAGGTTTCTATCATGACTCTTTGTTTATAGGTTCAGCTCCAGCACATATAGATAGATTCGTATTGCCGATCTTATAAATTTCATGTTTAATGTGGTTTGGTGATAAAAAATCAAATTTAATAAATATTTTAAGTATATTTTTATTTTTATAATACAAATAATTTAAAGATATTTATGATTTAAAAATAATTAAAATTATTAGAATTTATCACAACTTATTTATCATTGATTTAAAAGATATAAAATATTAATTGTAGCATATTTAAAGTTTTTAATGATGTCAGATAAAACTTGCTTATAGTGTGTTCTAATTTTTGAAAAGTTGATTAAAATACTGATTTTTTGAGTTTTTTGACTTCTGTTTAAATAAAAAACTAGGTTCTTTTTGGTTTAAAAAATTAACTTTTTGACTAAAAAATTAAATAATATTGCAAATTTTTACCGCTTGTTGCCAAAACGCCTCTAACCTACTCGTATATGGGGTGGTTTGGTGGAGCTTTTTTAAGTCCTTATGGCTTCGTGAACGTGGTGTTTTAAAAAGTTATAATTGGACTTTTGGCTATAAACTTTATTATTAAACAGTTTGCTGATTTCAAGACAATCTTTATTTTAAGTCAAAAAGCTGATTTCGAGAAGTTTGCTCACCCCTTGCTTCTGATATTAGCTTCTGCTGTGGACACGTTAATCCGGTTATAAATTCTTTAATTTTTTATTTTATTTACTTTTTTTAAAAATAGAAAAAGGCCCCAAATGGGCTATTAAATAATTATTTTATTATTTATTTATTAAAAAATGTAGACAAATAGTAAATAATAAAAATTAAATACTTGAAAAAGCTACTTCACAGCTTATTTAACAAACACTACTTAGCCAACTTAAATCTATAATCCAACAGCCGTGAGTATAACCAAACATACAGTTAACAACGTTCTGTATTAAAAGTCCAATCTATTTATATAAAATCTGGTTGTATAGTTATAAACACTTTTATAATATGGTGATTTTTACAGCTGCCACCAAACAGCACCATATTGATGAGTGTGCTTACCAAGAGATGGAGCGGTTCCCATACAAAGGTGGTCACATTCAGATAATACATGCCATGCGATTCTTCAGTGCACATTTTGCTTTCAATATTTATTTTTTTACATATTTTTTTAGAAAAAGCTAATTAAAAGAGAGTTAAAAAAATTAACTTTTAGATCTATTTTCTCAAAACACCTCTTGTTATTAGTGCAATGTTTCATATATTTTTTACATTTTATTTTTTTAACTAGAAACTCAGAAGAAAAAAAAAAGAGAATTTGTGAAAAAGAGACTTTCACTAAAATATAGTTAGTATTAATAATATCAAATATATTTGAGAAAATCAAATTTATTGTTAATGATTTTAAAATTTAACATCAAATTTTTTATTTTTAATATTTTTATTAGGAAGAATATTCTAGAAAACAATTGATACTATAAGAATTTGAAAATTTTGCCAAAAAAACAAAAATAATAATAATAAGAAAAAAAATTTTGTGGACTAAGCTTAAATAAGCAAGTGTCATGCATAAGAAGCTAGAACTTTTAACTGAAGATGGATATTCTAACGATTATTTTCAAGTGTTTGTAACAAAATAAGATTAATGTGATTTTGTGATTAATGATATATAATTGCAAATTATATAATACGATAATTTATATGGTAGTATTTTAGTTTTAAATTAGATTCTCTGAATAACGTTAAGATTAGTTATGAGATAAGGAGCATTACATTTCACTATTAGTTGGGATCTAATGCTCAAATTTTTCACAAAAAAATTTCGAAACCAAAAAAATTTCAACAATAGAGAAATTTTTAACTCGTTCAGAAATAAGAAACTGTTCACAGAGAAATTTTGATCATTTCTCTATGAGACAAGACATTAAGAATTCTCTAAAACAATATTATAAGGGATCTTAACTAAGGAAAAAATTAAAGAGAACAATAACTCCGGAACTAACTCTTAAATACGAAGTTTTTAGAGAGGGAATATTTTATATGAATTTTCATCCTGCAAATATTTATATACTGTTGGAAACAATCTTCCTGATGTAAATAAATACTTGAAATAAATTCAACAAAAATAAATAAATACATATTCGGATTTATTTATCGAAGCCGAATATTTAAAATTAAGGACCGTCGACGTGTGTGACACTCTGTCTTTAAGACAGGATGTTCAGAACACCCTGTAGACGGTGCTTTACGGATGTTGATGGATAGGCGTTACTTAGAAACGTCTAATCTCCCAGTACAGCATGATCTTCACAAAAACTCTATAACAAGCCACATATCAAGTGAAATTTTGTTCGACAAATAAAACTATTCTCTCTTCTAGTAATTTTCCTAAATAATGTAATAAGCCTAAATAAAGGTTGGAGGCAATATAATAAACAAATCTCGGGGGTCCTTACTGCATAGAATCTGTATTTATATAGGCAGAAAATTCTCGACTGCCGAATAATGGTTTACTTCAAACAAATGAAAAGGTGCGTGCCACACAAAACACTTATCTGTTGACCGTGCTAAGAACCAACTCAAGGGAGAGAGATGATTGCAAATTGAGCTTGTTTAATCTTGCATTGAAGACCTAAGTGTGACGTCCCAAACGCCCCGGGAGGATGAGTCCCGTCCGTTCGTATTGGGCTCACTACAATCTGGACTGCAAATTGTCACGGTTCTAAATCTTAAACCAAGGAGTCCATCCGACAAATCGTTTTGAGAAAACAGATTTTGAAATAAGTGCCAACATGGACTGCTTTGCCAGATACAGAGTCGCCAACCTAATATTAATTTTGGGAAATTTAGGAAAACCTGACTATGCTAAGGCCACGTGTCCGTCATCACCAAAGTTGCCTCGGCTCGGGAACTTGGGTACGATTGGGGAAGGTCACTTCGTGACACCCCCGCTCGCCCGATCAAAGATCGGCCTCTACTAACCATGATATCTAGTTTTGAAACTTTATGCGTTCTTATTCGGTTATAGCCTAGATTTACTATGTGATGCGCACAGCATACAAGTATAGACTGGATGCCTGAATTGGAACAAAACATTTCAGTTTTTTTTTTAAAAGTGGTTTGATGGTGCTACCCACAAGTAGGCTAAGACGTGAGATTGCCCCCTTGGTGGCTTAGAAAAACATGATTTTGCCACTATCTAGTGGGCTTAAAACTCATAGTGGATGAATTGTTCCAATCCAAAAATACTCAACCTTCACCCACAGGCATTCAGGCAGTTATATCACATAAGCAATCAGCCTTATGGTAAGCATGCTATCATGGCAGTCCATTCAAAGCATGCAAGGATACTAAGCATAAAACTTACCGAGTACTCCAAGCCAAAACAGAAGCTATTAGAAATCCCATGCATGATCCTAATTATACAGAAATACCCTAATGTAACACATGCAAAAGTGCAACTAAAACAGGCTCGGCTATTCTAGACATGGCATATGAAATGCTACAGCTAACATGTATTCAACTTGAAATTGAAAATACAATGCAGTTAGTATGATGCGCCGAGCCCGGTGCATGCAAAACAGATGAATGAATGCAAACATGCTATCAAACTGTATGCTAATTGAAACATGCCCTAATTCTAACCATCATAAGGGGTAATAAAAAGGAGAAAGACGTGGGGTTTGGAGACATACATCACACACACGCAACACTTATTACAGTTTGCCCTCGCGCAAAGGTCTGAATAAATAATATACAGTCCCAAATAAATAATTACAGTCCAAATAGTTCAAAACCTAATTAATAACAAATTAAATTAGGAAAGCAATAAATTGGCATGCAAGCCAGGGACTGCCTCAAATCTGCTCCGATGATGAATGATGCATGCTCGGGTTGCCTTTGCGGAAAATCCCTTGCGATGCCCTGTTTGCCTCTGTTGCAATTTGTTCTTGAATGCATGCCAAGCTCCGAAAGGCTGCTGATTTCTATTTGCTGCAACAGAAGAGTAACAAAGGGACATGGCAAAGTATTTCACATATGTATGCTTGACTACTCTTAGGGAGTGTAGTCCTCGATTCTCGTGCCACCAATCACGCATATCGATGCATGATGGCCAAGAGTCGAATTGCACGACTCAATATGAAATGAATGCACATGTAAATACAACAAGACCTAAACTCCATCATGGATAACCGGAGTGTCGGTGACTGGGAATTGAGACATGTTCCGTCACTCAAAGTACGAAACGTCCCTTGTTTCCCGTGCTTGGGCTAACTTCTATCCCAACACATGCAATATGCATGACATGCATGAATGCAACTAATATACAACCTAGCATGCAATGCTATGGAATGGCATACACGATGCACGAGGTAACATGCATACACAATGCGCTAACATACAACCTAGCATACACAATGCTATGAAATGAATGGCATACACAATGCACAATGGACTTACACCAACATGAGTGCACCTCGGCCACACTCACATCAGTATCCATGAGATGAAATAGAGACACTCGAAATGCTGCACACATGCACGCAAACCGAGGACCGAACCTAAGGTACGAATGCCACTCTACCAAAGCATGGCAAGGCATGGAACATGGTATGCAAACATGCAATTTCAGCACTAAAATGTGATGCAAAATGGTCCCGAAATATGGAAACATGGTACCCGATGCATGAAATGAACCCCGAAACCCGAAACTAAGCACATGGAATGACTTATAGCTATACAAAGCATGCATTATTTGATAATGAAGCATGAATAAGATTCAAGGAAGTCCCAAAACACGCATATTTCCAGTTTATAACAAGTCCCAAAAACAAACACAGTAGGGCTAATCTACATGCAAAAAAAAGGCCCCAAAAGAGAGACAAAAGAAGTAAGTGGCAGCTACCGGCCCCAAACAATAAAGAGCCCTTCAACAAAGTTTAAGAGGACTCAAAATAATTCACTTTAACAGTTCATGACCAAGTCCAAAACAGTGCACAATAAGCTTAAAAACATATGCAAAAACAGGCCTAAAAAAGGTTTAAACACAAAGAGCAAAAATGGAGCCTCAAACAGCAAAGGAACTTGATCAAAATGAAATAAGGGGTCAAAATATGACTCTTTACATTCGGTCGGAGCCCAAAAATACAACCACAAGGAGCTAAAAAACATGCAAACAAAGGGACCAAAAGAGGGATAAAGA
The DNA here is from genome assembly GCF_004153795.1 of Camellia sinensis. Classification (NCBI taxonomy): domain Eukaryota; kingdom Viridiplantae; phylum Streptophyta; class Magnoliopsida; order Ericales; family Theaceae; genus Camellia; species Camellia sinensis. The sequence continues at coordinate 1,763,890 of NW_021025015.1, forward strand.
GGCAAGTGATAGAAGGAAGTCTCAAACAGTAAGAGACCTTCAACAAAGTTGAAGAGGGCTCAAAATAAGGCAACTCACAGTTTATATCAAAGCTCGAAACAGTTTACAAATAGGCCTAAAATACTAGCAAGAAAGAGGCCTAAAAGAGGCTTTAACACAAAGTGTAAAAAAAGCCTCAAACAGGGAAGAGCCCTTAATCAAACATGAAATAAAAGCTTAAAATAAGAGACTATTTTCAGTTAGGGTCGGAGCCCAAATATGCGATCACAAGGAGCTAGAATATAGATCAAAATAAAGCAAGAAAGAGGAAAGAAGACTTACCCTTGAAGAATCAATCTTTGACAGCGTTGGACCAAGTTTGGAGACTCTTAGCACTGGAAATGCCTTCACTGCTGAATGGAGTGAGGAGGAGGGTGCTATGGGTTGTAGAGTAAAGGTGTAGGAATGGTCCAAGAATAAAAAGGGTTTGATGTTTGGAATAGAAGGGAAGAGGGATTGAATGCAAGAGGCTTAGAACCAATTTTTGTAACCCTTAAAACTAAAGAGAGGGGCTGTTTTATAGGCAAAGAGTGGAGAAAAGGGGGAAATTTCAAATTCAAGTTTCCCCCCAAAAGGCCAAACCCTCGGACATGGGTGAAGTGCAAACAAAATACATGGCTGGAATGCACTTGGGACAAGGATCATGGCCGGCCAGCTCAAAGGGCAAAAAAGGCCATTCACAAAATAGGTGGCCGGCCTGCTAGATTTTCTAGCCGGCCTGCTACTTTTCAGAACAAAAATAAGTTCTGCCGGAAACAAAGGTGTCTGGCCGGTATTGGAAGTCCAATGGTGGCCATTCAAATGTCCAAATTGAAGCCCAGAAGTTCGCTTTCCAATGGAGCAAACGTTGCATTAAAATTTCTCCTGTGGAAAAAGTTATGCCAGTTTTCGTGAAGGCGCGCAGATTCGGTCCTACCCGGATCCATGCCGAACTTCTCCCAACCTTGTTTTCTTCTCTCCTCTCCTCTTTTCTTCAACTCCAAAACCCCTAAACAATGTGTTTGAAAGATTTTTTTAAGAGTTCATCTCTCCTTCATTCATTTCCACTTTGTCCTCGCCTCGTTTACCGAAAAGCGCGACATTTAACAAAATGAGAGCGTCGGGACATCGTAGAAACTTTATTTCAAAAACGTTTTGAAAGAGAGGGTTTCAAGGTCTAAAATATTTTGATCAAGATGTTTTGGTCCAAAAACGGGTATGAAGTTGAGATTTGACTCTCTCTCCTTGCCGAAGAAATTGAACCTTTGCCCTGCACATCTTTCAAAACCATCAGTTGCGTCCAAGTCTAAAGGCGGTCAAAAATGGGGTGTCTACAGTTGCCCCTCTTTGACAGAACTCGGAAGTCAAGAAGTGACGGGAGTGAAAAGTGTAATGAAGCAAGTTAATTGGACTTATACGCTACGCGAAGCCGGACATCACTCATGATCATGCAAAGAGAGCTGTAATGAAGCAATTATGCGAAATAAATGCAACATTTTAAGCGAATGCTAGCAGCAAGCAAAGTAAACTCGAGCCAAACTACACCTCGTGCAGAAAGGATGCAAGAAAATATGGATTCTCACTGCGAATACAGTGTGCATGTGTGATAGATACACAGAGCGAACATTTGATTGATACACAAAAAGGTGAGCACAAAGTGTGATAGATACACTAAGTGAACAAGTATGATAGATACACAAAGCGAGAGTGTGTGATTGATACACAGTGCGAACGCGTGTGATTGATACAACAAAAAGGTGAGCCAAAGTGTGATAGATGCACTAAGTGAACAAATATGATAGATACACAAAGCGGAGTGTGTGATTGATACACAGAGCGAACGCGTGTGATTGATACACAAAAGTAGGCATAGTGTGAGCGTGTGTGATTGATACACAAAGTGGGCAAAGCGAGTGTGTGATAGATACACTATTTGAGCAAATGTAATTGATATACAAAGGGTGAAGTGAGCAAAGTGTGATCGATACACTAAAGGTGAACACAAAGTGTGACAGGTGCACTTAGTGAACAAAGTATGATTGATATACAAATGTGAACATGAAGTGTGATAGATGCACTTAGTGAACAAGTATGATGGATATACTAAAAGGGAACACAAAGTGTGATAGATGCATTAGTGAACAAGTATGATGGATATACTAAAAGCGAAACACAAGTGTGATAGATGCATTATGTGAACAGAGTGTGATGATACACTAAAAGCGAACAACAAAGTGTGATAGATGCACTATGTGAACCAGGTGTGATTGATACACAGTGCGAACGCGTGTGATTGATACACAAAAAGGTGAGCACAAAGTGTGATAGATGCACTGAGTGAACAGAGTGTGATTGATACACTAAAATGAACACAAAGTGTGATAGATGCACTATGTGAACAGAGTGTGATTGATACACTAAAAGCGAACACAAAGTGTGATAGATGCACTATGTGAACAGAGTGTGATTGATACACTAAAAGCGAACACAAAGTGTGATAGATGCACTATGTGAACAGAGTGTAATTGATACACAGTGCGAACGAGTGTGATTGATACACAAAAAGGTGAGCACAAAGTGTGATAGATCACTAAGTGACACGAGTGTGATTGATACACTAAAAGTGAACACAAAGTGTGATAGATGCACTATGTGAAAGAGTGTGATTTGATACACTAAAAGTGAACACAAAGTGTGATAGATGCACTATGTGAACAGAGTGTGATTGATACACTAAAAGCGAACACAAAGTGTAATAGATGCACTATGTGAACAGAGTGTATTGATACACAGTGTGAACACGAAGTGTGATAGATGCACTATGTGAACAGAGTGTGATTGATACACTAAAAGCGAACACAAAGTGTGATAGATGCACTATGTGAACAGAGTGTGATTGATACACTAAAAGTGAAAAGTGTGATTGATACACTAGATGAATGAAGTGTGATTGATTCACTAATAATGAAGTGTATTGATACACTAGATAAATGAGATGTGATTGATACACTAAATAAATGATCTTAAAACGGAACTTCTTTGAATGAACCGTACATACAATATCGTGCGTGATGAGGAAGAAACTTGATAGGTACATGCATTACCAATGCATGATGCTTAAGGAAACAATAAATGGACAAAGCAGCGCTTTAGAAAGCACCTCATGAGGTGAGTGGCGATGAACGCTCTACTCTGACGGGGATCTTCCCCTCCGTGCTCTTCGAACACTTACCTTCAACTTACAGTACAAAGGCTCTGAAATGCTAACAAGGGTCCTTCACGTAGAACACTTGGGATGCCACTTTTCTTCCTGACCACATTCACACTTTCCTTATTCTCCAACGGGGTGACAGACTAGGTTGGTTCAGTATCCAGAATTGAGGTGCATACACGCCATCTCAAACCTATGGGGCTTCCATACAGATTTCAAGCCGGGGATACACCCCTGGGTATTTAAACAGACTTTAGTCCCAAAAATCCCGATCCTTTCTGTTTTAGGCATCAGCCATTCGAACTCTTAGTTTCCACCCGTCGCAGCTAGTCTCTTAGGACTCATTGCAAACACGGCCAAGGTGTCCCTGGCACGAAACGGTCCTCAAGGAGAGCACTTCTGATTGTCTATTCTGGCTTGAAGCAGACTTGATCTTGAGCTTGAGGTAAAGGTACATTCATACTTCGGAGCATTAGCAAGACCTGAAGAGGTCACACGGAATGTAGTCCTAGAACTTACTGAAGTTGAAACAAACTCAGATACCCGACATTTTCCTCTTTTGCTTTTGCTTTGCAGTCCAGAACCATATATAGCTTCAGATAGGTCTGGTTCTACTGTTTTCACATGACCTGGGTGAATCCTGCGATTTTATGAAAGAACAAATTCTGTTTTGTACAAATGTGGAGAACGACACGGCACTCGGAGCACAAAACGATTTTATTTTGAAATTGAGAAATGAGTTTTCGACCAAGTATTGAGCCTACGACTGAACACGGCAAACGACTCAACAAGAAATAAAAGCACACAACTTAGACACATCGAGTAACACTCGAAACGACTCAAAACAAGAATCGAGATAAAACAAAAGACACGACACTCAGACATGCACAGGGAGCCTGTTTACCTGCGGTAGTGT